>LDUD01000135.1:35186-98584 GCA_012184295.1 Dactylella cylindrospora
CTTCGCCTTGATTTTGAACCTCCGCCTCTGTTGCCCCGCGATGCCCCGCCAAATTTGTCGTTCATGAGGGTACGGCCGAGGCCCTCCATGTTTTTAGCTTTCGGTAAGCCCATGGTGACCTAGTATTATAGAGGCCCAAACTCGACCTTTGCGCCTATTCGAAAGTTTGGTCGTGGGTGTATTAGTAGCCTGACAGGAAAGTGCCTGGTGGTGGTGGGTTTATATGACATTCCTTGGTGGGCGAAGGAGTTGGAAAGGTTTGTGTTTGTCGCAGAATTTTTTTATTTTTTAGAGCAGCACAAAGATTTCTAAGCTTCAATTTTCACAATTTTCATTACCAAGCAAAGACTCATACTCAGGCTACGCAAACTAAAATAGAAGCTCCGAAACAAACATAGAACAGATTATTTCCGACAATTGGGCTCGATATATCCGTTAGGAAAGCGACATAGCTCTATACAGCCTCTTAACGTAGCTTGACAGCTTGATTTCGAGCTTCCGCAAGCTCCAACACTTGCCACAATGCCTAAACAAAAGTGGATGTAAGTCGCCTGGGTATACATGATAAATCACGGCCATATAGCTAATATAACTTGAATACAGTGATAAGAAGGCAGCTCAGACCTTTACTCTTGTCCACCGGTCTCAGCAGGACCCATTGATCCACGATGCCGATGCATCGCAGATGGTATTCAAGGAGATTGCGGCCCCGAATACCCAGCTCCCGCCGCCACCGCCATCTTCGTCTTCGTCTAGATACCCTCGATCCACATTCTCCTCTGCGTCTTCTTCGGTTTCTTCGGTAGGCGGCAGCAAGATCAAGAATATTTCGGACTTGGAATCTGAATATGGCTTCAAATCTCGCAATAACGAGGGGGAAGCTGCATTGTATGGGATCTACTATGACGATACAGAATACGACTATATGCAGCATATGCGGGATATAGGGGTTTCCGCTGAAGCGGTGTTTATTGAAGCACCACAATCACAGTCGAAGCAGAAGAAAGGGAAGGGCAAAGTTCCAGAAACCATATCCGAAGAGGACGAAGAGAAGAACAAAGGAAAGAAGACGTTAGAGGAGCTATTAGAGGAGGATACAAATGCCAAGAATGAAGGCAAGACACATAAGCTCCAACTCCCAGCTGAAGTTCTTCCAAGTGGGGGATTCTTGAAAAGATCGTATCAAGACCAGCAGGATGTACCTGATGCAATTGCAGGCTTCCAGCCTGATATGGACCCGAGACTGAGGGAAGTGCTTGAAGCTCTGGAAGATGAAGCATATGTTGAAGACGAAGACGAAGGTTTCTTCACGGATATAGCTAAGAGCGGCGAAGTGGAAAGCTTTGAATTTGAAAGGAGTGCGGACTTCTTCGATGAGGAAGACGATGATGGGTGGGAGAGTGATGTCACAGAAAAGGCGTATCAAGTATCGTCAACACCTGTGAAACCCGCGGAACCAAGAAAGGAAGTCCCACTGGGAGAATTGCCGCCTCCTGAGCTAGTTGGTGCCGACGAAACCGCAATCGAGTCAGCAGAAGTGAACGAGGATTGGCAGAAAGAATTCGCAAAGTTCAAGAAAGACAAGAAGAAAGCATTGTTTAATGATGGAATCTCTTCAGTCGGCGGAAAGACCACAAGTACAGCCATGTCATTTGGGGCCGAAGATCTAGCGTCCCTTGTTAGCTCGTTTAATAACCGAAAGTTAAAGAAAAAGGGAGTGCCTAGCTCGGCTAGGAGTACGACATCGAGCTATTCAATGTCTAGCTCGGCATTATACAGAACTGAGAGTTTAACAACCCTCGATGATCGTTTCGACAGGATAGAAGAGGAATATGCAAGGGACGAAGAAGATGATATGACGTCCCAGTCGTCAGTGCTATCGAACGCGCCTGAGAGACAAGACTTCGGAAATATCCTCGATGAGTTCCTAGACAGCTACTCCACAACAGGGAAGAGACACCAAAGAGTTAGAAGAGGAAAGCAGCAAACTGGAATGGAACAGCTGGATGAAATTGTACGTGTGTCTCGTATCAAAACTTCCAGATTACCTGCTAACTAGGACGTCGAACAATTAGAGAAGAGGACTTGGCAAGCCGAGATTAGCGACGAGGACTTAATCGAGGCGCTACACTCTCGTTTAGGGGTACATGGCGTATTTCTGTCGAACATATTATACATACTACAGTTAAGGGCGTTCAAGGTACCGGGGAATAAAAGTCGTGTGTGATCATAGCATCTTGTCTAAAAAGCATTCAGTTTTATCATCTGTATATTGTAGGTACATGATAGTAAATTACATTTCCCCACAGCTCAGTCCCCAACCCGTGGTGCTAGGGGCTCTGCTCTCTAGATACTCCCTTCCATTCTTAAGCAGTGTTTTGATAACCCGACCTACCTATATAAAAATATCCTCCCGAAGTTAAAAAGGCACATACACAGGAGACATGTACCATATATAACGCCAGCCCCCAAACGTCAATAATCCACCACTTTCTCACCTGCTCCCAAGATACGCTTATATCCCTCAAATTCTCCTTCTTAGCAAAAAGGTATGTCTGGTAACCCAAAAAGAGTGGTATCCAAAACATTAGCAACCCAAGGGTGACCCATGGTGCTACATTGGACCGTAGGTTTAACGCCCCATAGGTCTCTGATTGGAATCCAAAGAACATGAGGAATGCCCACACTCCAAGGCACAAGAATGCCATAAACCAGAGGTGGACTAGGAGCCGGAACCACACATGATCATACAAGGGTATTGTATGGATCCAGGAATTTGGGCTTGGTTTCTCTATGATCCCACCAGGGGCAACATTTGGGGGACGTGGTTCCACAATTGGCAATATTTCTAGGACTAGATTCGTATTTTCTCCAGATTTTCGCATTGTGGTCCCGCCTCTCGTCTGTTCTTCCAGTATTTCGCTAGACTTCGGGTCGATATTTGAGGACTTTGAGATAATCGCAGCTGAACTTTGGCCAAGAGTCGTAAAATTATCTCCCTCCGCCGTCCCCGACCCTCGCTGCAGCAAAGGTTGTGAATATTGGCAGTATTCTAAACAGATAATTCGACATCATGGTTTAGCCAATTTTAGCGCTTCTCTAGTAGAGCAAAATTGCGGTTTGGATCTGTCTACTAACCATCCCATGCAGTTACAAAGCTGAGAAAAGGCAAAGTGAGGAGAAAAACTGCGAGAAATTGTCCGAACCCCCACTCTCCAGATCTACTATCATCATCTAATTGATCGTATGAATCCGGATTCATATACGAAGGCGCAGAAGCCCTAAAGTAAAAGAGGTTAATCGATCCCCAAAGCAAGGCGAACGAAATCCATGCCAACTAGCGGTGTACTGTTAGTACGCGCATCCTCATCTACAGGTTTAGGAGCTAATTGTGCCAAATACCTCCCAGCATGAGGATTCGAGAATCCGAGCCCCAGCGGATAGCGAAATAAAGAGGCCCGCAATCAGGCAATGTACTACCTGACAAAACCAGAATGAGGCAGGACCCTGACTAGCTCTATTTATGTTGTAAGGGTCCCAATATTTCATCGATCGAATGAGAATTGCTTTCGGTTTCTCTTTGAAAATCTTAGCTGACCAACTCGCGGTGTACTCGAATATATATATGATAGACGCGATATATCCGATTGCCAAGACTATCATCGACAAGAATGCCGGTTTTCTAACGATGTACGACTTTGGTGTTTGTTTGTCGCGGAACAAGCATATTGTTGGGTATTCTAGAGGCATGTATCCACCCATGAAATACAGTGAGGGATAGAAAGCAGAGATGCATAAACACCCTAGCGAGATTATGAATATAAGGCGCGAGTTGCGCAGCAGGCGGCGTTTTCGAAAGAGGGGCGAGAGCGCGGCCAAGGTAGTTATATGCGTAGTAGCGGAACACCAAGCTACGTAGTTGATTATAGACCAATGGTAGTAGGATAATCCGGAACCAAGTTGACTGTAACCGGCGACCATTATCGCTGTCCCAGTCACCACCTGCTGGTCGCTGAAACTGAGAGTCAAAGAATCCAGCGTATGCCTCCATCTAGCGTCCGGGTCTGGTAAACTGATCTGAGAAATCCCTGAATTATGAAGCTCAGGATCGCGATGGAATACCCGGTGTATGTAACGAAATAACCTGGATGCGCTCAAGACGGGATGCCTGACCATTCGTAGGATGCTGTCATCTAGTGGGGGTGTGGATCCTGCGACATTTCTGCCGCACCCGGTGAAGAAGTGAACGTATAATACTAAGACGCTGAGGTAGGCTGTAGCGAAGAATCCGATCAAAACCTATTCCCGTGAGACTATGAGTTATAAGAACATTTGTAATAATTCCGCGAATAAAACAATGCATACCCCAACACCCTCAATATCAGGATTGTTCTCGTATTTCCATGGGAGGTTGCGGAAAGGGTGGACTGGGTCGTAGTGATACTCGCAAATGAGGCCATGTTTTGGTGGAGAGGTGTTGCTTATTGTTGCATTATCTGTGGTCATCTCTCTTAGGGGCGACTCTGGTCTTGCATGAGCTTAAGAACTTAAGGGCGGGATATGGACCCCTCATAACATTCGCACCGATTTTCGGAGTTGAGTTTGGACGCTAGCAGTCGGCTTTGGCGCTGTAGGTCCCGTCTCCAAATTCAATCTTCGGGCAGCTACCCAAGTGCATAGTACTAAGCTATGTACTTATATAATTGTATAAGTTTATTAGAGTAAATGTACTAATCAAAAATTAGCACAAGGTCAGGCACGTACTCAAGGTCGGGGAGCTTTAAGTACTTTAACCTACCACACAGTAAGTCGTTAGGGGCCCGATCTTAGATGGCTATTTAAGTAAGCACTTACAGTAGAAGTTATCCAGCCCAATCGATCGTCGAAGATGGGAGGGGCGCAAGCAAAAAAGGTTACACATGCAGATCATTACTAGGTTAAGGCGACCCCTAACATTCCAGATGCATGCGAATTATTGGCAACACTGCCACCTAGCAATATAAGCAAGGCCCCCAAGGTCTAACGTTATGTATTTGCGGAAGTGCCGATTCGCCAGCTCTCCTAAATTCGGAACTAGACTTCAGTGCAAATCATGTTGTGAAACTAGGGTTCCCGTGCAGAGATTTCCCTTGGGCGTAGGAGCAGTATTGCATGTAGCACTAGCTAGTGAGGTTATAAAATCAATATATGGCTACTATGGTAAACCGTCTTTTCACATTTCTAGTTATATGTAGTGTTCTGGCAGGTAGACCTCCTTTTGATCCCCACTAGCTCTAGTATAAATGTATGGGTTTACAATGTTCGATGGCACCTGAAAATTTCAGAAATATTCACAAAGTTTAACTCTTTATCCATCGACAAAAGCAGAAATGCAATGCTTTGGTCTGAAACTAAATAGAGGACAGGATCTCCAAAGCCAGTCGGCCTAGCCAGTATTTGGGAAACAACAGATATATATCGCTAGACCAAGGTAGGGCAGCCAACCCCAAGTATCAAGGATTTCCCGCCTTCTGACAGATTCCCAGGGTTTGCTTTCCTCTCTCAGGTTTCTTTCCCTTCCAAATAAGTAGGTCTGATACATGGCAAATAACAGAATCCAGGCCAGCATCCCCGTGAATGCGAACAAGTTGACAATGTCAAGCGCAGGGATTAGCAGATATTTTAGATTGTAGTCATGGGATCCACTGAACCCAAAGAGAATTAAGAATATCCTAATACCATGCACAAGGAATATTAAAAGCCAGAGTAGAACCGTCAGACGAAACCAAGGGTAGCCATAGAGAGGTACCGTATAAATCCAAGCGTATAGATCGGATTCTCCGGGGGCAGCCAAGTCGGGACTTGAATGTAATTGATCGGACGTAGCCGCAGCCAACCCGGTTTCCATCATAACAGTGCGGGTCCGGGCCTCGATGTGCAAAGGATTTATCACCCGGTCTTCGGAAATTTCACCAACATTCTGAGCTATGGGTGTTGCGTTGGATTCACCCGAAGCCGACTCGGGCCGTGATGGAACCGCGGGGGCTGGTGGTGCTGATTCCTGTTCTATTTGAGGCCGCTTATGCCACTCTATAGATTTTGTATCTTTCAGTTTTCGCACCCAAATAAATCTGAATACGCAGGCCACTTATATCTGAGGCACTTACCATCCCATCCCGTTAGTAAAACTAGCAACGGGACTAAGAGGAGAAGAACGGCAAAAATTTGCCCGAAGCCCCAGTCTCCAGATCTGTCTTCTGTAGCTTCTTTTCCAGGCGATATTGGGGCTTCAAGGTCTTTCAATAACCTCACTGACGCCAGTAAAAGCGAGGGCAAAGGCCACAATACCTATTTAAGAGTCGAGGAGTAAGTAAAGCCTTGGTTACAGGCTCCGCTAGTATTCTAAATACCTTCCAAATTGATGATTCAATGATTCGTGACCATGCAGACAATAAAATGAAAACAACCATGAAAGCATACTGAATCAGTATCTTGTGTCTCTGAGGCGGTTTCTTCGAGTTCGGATCGCTCTTCTTGATACAACTAATGAGGAACGCCTTTGGCTTCTCTCTAAATATTTGAGTGGACCAGCGAGCTGGATGTTCGAATAGATAAACAATAGAAGCGATATATCCAAAAACGACGCAGATCATTGAGACAAGCACTGTAGCGATTCTGCTGTTTGTTTTCGGTAAGCTCCTTACACGGAAGAGGCACAATGTAGGGTATACCTCTGGCATATCGTCCGCAAACGTTAATGCAGGGTATAAGGCAGCAATAGACATGGTCCCGAGCACTAGAATAAATGGGAGTCGGAAATTCCGTAGCTTAGGGCGCCGGCGATATAAGTGCTTGAGAGCACTAAAAGTGGCAATGTGTGTGAGAGCAGAACACCAGACTATATAGTTGAGACAGACCCAATGAAAGTATGACAAGCCTGAGCTAAGTTGGCTGTAAGCGGCCACCATAATGGCCATTCCGGTTATCATTTGCTGATCGCTAAAGCTGAGTATTAAAGATTCAAATATTCGCTGAAGCCTCGGGTCTGGATTAGGAAGCCGTATATTTGGGGGAGCGTCGGTCGTAGCGCGGGAGCGATAGAAACGCCCTAGGTAATAACATACCCTCATATGAGCTAAATTAGGGCGCCTAAGTACGCGCAGTATACTATCGTCTAACGGAGACGAGGAGCCCTCAATTTCTCTACTACACCCGCTATAGTAGCGGCAAAGTAGAGTGCAGACAGTGAGATAAGTTATAGCGAAGAAGCTAACTAATATCTAGCCAATTATCAACCTAAGATCTTAGAAACTAAGAGGCCAAGGGAAGCAAAGCAACAAGCATGCAAAATTGAAAAACAATGCGTCCAGTTCTGGAATTATTCACATACCCCAACTCCCTCTATATCGGGGTTACGCTCGTATACCCATGGAAGATTGGATGAGTTATATTGGTCTGAGTAGATATACTCACAATACAGGTTACCCTGGGACGAGATATTCGATTGATTTGAATTCATCCCAGATGTATTGAAGGGCGAATTTGAGGCAGTTGTCGCCATTGCCATTTCCAAAGTTGGAGTCGGTCCGAAATATACCTAGTATTAGCTATATCGCTTATACTTGATGGCCCTTAATTATATCTAAAACCCTGGGGGAATAGCTATAGCGTGCACCTTGCAATCTTGTGCCTACCGTAGTAAAGATTATCCGCAGTTCAGGTTTGTATTTTAGAGACAGGGTCTAAATAGATTTAAAACTTCGTGACTGGGCCCCGATATCGATTCTGAGATTTAAATTTCCCCCGCCTCGTCCAATACCAATTGTGGGGCCGGTGTAGAAATGACAACACAGCAATACGCCACGAGGCTGATGTATAGGTATTGGAGTCACCATGCATGCCTCTCCTAGACTTATTCGGGAAAGTTTTTTTACGATGTAGCCAAGCTTGGAGGTCAACAGGGCTATTGTTTCAAAAATCAAAGGAATCGATATCAACATGTTACGATTTGCTTTGGACCTTGGTTGGCAGACGGCCGATCGGGGATAACCTACATGAAGTTAAAACTATGTAATAATATCGAGGACCACGAGTTTCTGTTTAGAAATCCAAGGCTCTAAGCAGCATATATATGTCTAGCTCCTTTGCTATAGTGAGAGCCATTCCAACGCTAATATCGATCGTAATAGTTGGGGTAATATTCGTCCAATCCAATCCTCCGCATAGCCTCGGTTGACCTCTCTATCGACCTCGTCGCGGCCTCTAGATTTCTCTTCTGCATCTCGAGATATTCCAACTCGTTCCGATGCTCCCTTTCTTTAGCCTCCATTTCATATCTCTCTTCAAGTTCCTTTAGTTCTCGTTCTGCTTTCTGTATCTCGAGCTCTTCTTTTTCGCGTTGAATATCTTCTAGTGTTCTCCTGGGTGGACCTCGCGAGTAAGATGAAGGCCGGGGTGCAGGCGCGGGTTGTATGGGTGGCAGAGGCGGACGTGCACTTTGCATTCGACGGATGTGTTCTCGGGGTGAGGGTGGGCGGGGAGATTTCTTGCGTTTTGGAGGATATTCTGAAGGAGGGGGCTGGGAAGTGCTCGATGTGGTTTGTGAGACGCGAGAGGTGGCTTCGGATGCTTCAGACTTCGCATACGGTAATGGGCCTTCATTAGCGCTTTTCGCCCCCGTGGACGAGGCCATGAGTTTATTCAAGTTACGCCTAATCTTGTCCACGGGGATACCCAGCTCTTGGGCGAGTGTTTGAAAGTTTTCATCACACTGAGGTCTATGATCGAGGGGCATGGGACGCCGGTTCGTCCCAGGAACCCGAAGATCATATGTTCGCTCAATTCTAACTAATAGCTCCCATGTCTGTCAAATAATACCACCTGTTAATTCTGCTTTCTAAAGCGGAAGGAAGGTTGTTGTTTACCTACCCTGTGAGTTCCTTTCTCCATCTCATCAATGTACCTGATAATGAAATACTTTATGAACCCACTCCTAGAGAGAGCAGGCCAAGTAGGCTTTCTGAAATCCCGGAATGGATTTTGGATACCGAAGCCATCAACCAAATGGTACTGACATTCCATAGCATCGAAATACCGACATAGGGCTCGATCGCTACTAACTAAAGTCTGCATGAAGGCTGATGAGAAATTATGTCATTATGCGAACCTTGATGAGCTTCCTGCACACTCTTGGGGAACCTAGTCGCTAGGATAAACCTACCTTCTTCCTCATCGTAGACTTCTTCAAGGTCATTAAGGGTGGGACCCATTAACTTTGGTAGTGTAATGAAGCCTTTATGGGTGCTCGATAGCTCGTCTTTCACCCCAAATTCTTCGTCGTGGAGGACGTAAATTGTCTCTAGAAGTTCCATGGCTGCATCCGCTGCTGGGGAAAGATTAAATGATTTGTACTTTGCCATGACACCGAGGCCATTTGGATCCTCGGCGTACTCATCGACCCCTGGGGTATCATCTGCGTTGGACATATTGTAATTTGGTACCGTCTTGCGCACAGCCCACTAAGATTCTATAGGCGGTTGCACAAGTTCCGACTGAGTCGCGGGATGAATGCAACACTTGCACACTATTATAACCGTGCAAGAAATTTGGCGTAACAGCTGTAGCAGCGACCACAGAGGCCCGGGTCCTCTTTATACAAGTTAGCGAAGGGTTTCCCGTGGGATCGGACATGCTAGAAGTTAGGCTTTGAAGGATTTTCCCCTCTCAGCCCCCGCCGCATACGCATCCATTCTAGATCGTTATAATATAATTAGGCCTACGCCACCGTAATGTGGGTCCCAGATTAGCGATAAGCTCGTAAAAGCTTGTAAAGCTTATCCTCTACGAACTAGTCTCAAAAAACAGCCTAAACAAACGTTTCACAAGCTAACATCAACAGACTGAAGGCTAATAGCAATAGACCCACTACAATAACCATGAAGACTCAAACGATAGAGGTTCTGCCATCGTTCTTGTCGTTTCAATGGATGGTTTTGTAGAATCAAGTAGTTTCAAGATATTAGTTTATGCTGTTTGCATGTTCGCACTATTGTGGACTTAAAGTATCCCCAAGTTTTAGCTACTACTTGGGTACTTGCTTAGCTATTCAAATCCAGAAATCTCGGCTGCACAGGTAATGTTCCTCGCAACTCGCAACACCTGTTGCAAAAAATTATATCACCCGCGTGAAATAGCTCAAAGCTTCACACCAGGGAAGAGGAAGCCAAAAGGTGCCTGGGCTATGGCAATTTACTGCTAAGTTAATTTGGGGCTTATGGGGCTTATACATATATGGGGAATTATTCATACAAAATAAAAATTTCCTTTTAAGCACAGTAATTAAATTGGTTTTAATTTAAAGTCTCAGTTCACATTGCATGTGTAAATATATAATATATAACTTGTGATTGTAGCTATGAAATATCAACAATGGTTGAGCTTGGTAGATGTCTATTTGAACCCTATAGCACTTTTCCCGGACATTATTGTAGACCCTTAAGAGAAGAGCCTGACTTAAACCTTGAACTGATACTTCTTCCGGAGTCGACCTAGCATGACCTGCAGATGCACCGTTCCCTTCTCTCCTGACTCTAGCTCTGCTACCTCGCCCCAGCGCTCCACTAAATCGTCAAGGGCATCCCACAGTTCGAAACGGTAGAGGAATCGATACACAGCCGCGTAAGCACTATCAAGGGCCCCAACAATCCAAGCATGATGCGCGCTTGATGCTTCGCCCACGATGTGGAACTTACTATCAGCAGCTGGTCGCGAGAGGTATGGATACATGTTGCTGAACTGGCCTGGACCAAATAGAGCAAAGGCGCCGGCGGTTGTTGGGTCATGAGACCATGAGTATGCGTGGTGAGTTATCAGAGCGTCCTTGATGCATTTGTACGTTATATGTTGCTCGTGTAACCGGGCCAGGTCCTGTAAAATCAGCTCCACCAGTTCGTCCTCGTCTGCAGGCGACTCCCTGTTTACAAGTGAACCCATGCGGGCGGCATCCTGTGCCCACGTGTAAGAAGCCAGTAGCACGGCAGGTTTGTCAAGAGGGGTGTCGAGGTTGTAAGACGGGTATACACAAGTGCGTAGGGGAATATCGGTAGAACCAACGCCGCCTTTGGTAATGCCGCAATCCTTGATCCACCAGGGGTATTCGAATTTGAGGGCTACCTTGACTGAATGGTCGTAGTGCAGACTGCGAATGGCGTCCTTTTGGGATGGGTGAAGCTCAAGCCCACGCAAGTCCATGCGGCCCAGACACCCTAGAGTCGTTGTGTTGAAGACGGTACAATAGCCCTTGTGCCATTCAGTCTCGTCGGCGCATTTCACTGACATGTTGCCTTCCTCGATTGACTTGCGGTCGATAGAGATGGCTTCCACTCTTTTATTTGTCTGAACCTCTGTCCCCAGCTTGGCCCGCATGGCATCAGTGAGGAGCGTAGTGCCTCCATAGATGCAGTACCAGGGTACTTTGTTGTTGAAGTCAAACGAGTCGATGACACTCTCAGAGAAGGCTTGGTCAAAGAGATTGGTTGATGTGTCCTGAGTTTCCATCCACTGAATGGCAAAGAAGTTGTAATGCGGCTGGCTGCCGTCTGGGCCACCCCTTTTCAGAAACTCCCTAGTACTGAAGTCGTCGGCCGTCATAAGCTTGTCGAAACCTTTGTCGAAGTTCTCTCCCAATGCTTTCTTATATGGACCGAAAGCTTCTTCGAGAATATTATCAACATTGTCAACTACATGGTTGGGAACGGAGCCGCCATTCCGAACACTGACATGATAGGGGTCAGGGCCCTCAACAAAGAAGCGGTCATTGAACAAACTAGGAGTTTTCGGGCCTGTCAGATAGTAAGGAATCAGTGGTACCTCCGTGCGACGGAACAAATCGAAGGTGCGATCCATTGAAGGAATTTTAGGATACCGCATGGCGCCAATGTCGTAATAGTCATGCGGTTCATCGCTAAAGTGATAAGTGTAGGCACGGCCGCCGACCCTAGTGTTGGCCTCCAAAATATCATATGAGAGGTTAGGGATATTTAGATCATCGAGGATCATTGCGATATAGAGACCTGCGACACCGGCACCGACGATGCACACCTTGCGAGGTGGCCGGTCACCGCTGTCGCTCATTCGCTTGCCGTCTTTGAAGTTGCTGTCATGAGGAAGTTGATCGTGAGTCCAAGGCGTAGAGCCTTGAATACCAGGCAGGAAAGCATCTCCACTGCTCTGTTGGAGAATATTGAGTTCGGCTGCGAGTTTCTCGCGAACCAATCGTTGGGCCCAGCGGGCCTTGATAGGATGAAGACCAGCAGTGCTGCTCATGATAGTGAATTAACCGCAAAGCGTAAAAATGATCAGCGAGAAGGTTCGTATTCACAAACGAGTCTCGATGGTACCGTTGGTTTGTCTTTTTGTGAACGAAGTACTTCATAGCATTGTTTCTCTTTATATGCCCTTTACAGTCACAGACCTCTAGGGACTTACTCCCCCGCTCTGCCCCGCACTTGTAAACCCATTCTATTGTTCCACGGCTGACGATACCATAGCAAATCTCGCAGCTGAACTGCGAGCTGAGCGTTCCGTCCCGAACAGCACAGATATGCATATGCAACTCAGCCGTACCTTCTATAGCTTGCTGCAAGAAAATATTACTTCTAGCATCTAATGGCCTCCAGATTTCGCCAAGATTGGTTCAATAGATAAGTATCCGTACTCTGTGTGGAGGTTGAGTGGATCCACGTGGAACTGGTGGTCCAGCCAGCCACCGAGCTAGTCTAGCTTGTGAAGCTATTGCATTGAGTTGCCGCTTGGTTGGTTCTAGACTCATTGTATGCGCATGTTCCGAATGCGACGGCTGAGTTGCATGAAGTATGCAGACAGGACCCTAGTCGCTGGCTAACGGAGGCCTGCGTCCCCGAGGCTATGCAAACGATGAGTACTTAAACGCCTGGAAAAGTGCTAGCTAGAATATTATGTTGATGATCATATGAAGATTTCTAGAAAAACAAAACCTGCGTAACTCATTCGTCGCATCTAAGCTAAGCAACAAAATTCGGTGGTTCTACCGGCTACCATGAACGCGAACGACGAGGTTTTTGATGTTATTGTCGTCGGAGGCGGCCCTGTCGGGCTTGCGGCCACCTACGAGGTAGCGAAGACCGGTTCTAGAGTCATTGTCCTCGAGCAAAACAACTTCTTCAACCAGGCGGGGAGTTCTAATGATCTGGCTCGCATGTTTCGAACGATGTAGGCTGGTTGCGTGTTTAGCGTTTTGTGTTGACAGCCTCATGGCCGCTAATATAATGACATTGATATCCTTTATAGGTATACGGAGGACTTCATGGCTGATCTCGCCAAGGAGGCAATGAGCCTATGGGACGGTCTTGAGAAAGATTCAGGCACATCTCTTCGCTGGATGAGCGGTCTTCTCAACTTTGGTGACAAGAATTATGGCGGCGACACCCCTGAAGGTTGTTTATTCTCGCGGCGTGGCGATTGCTTTGCGATTAGTGCACTTACATTCAATAGGAGCGTTGCTGGGACCAATTCCCAACCTCGATCGGCTCGGCATGTCATATAAGCGATGTAAGTTAGCTAAGTTAAACTATTACGATGTATGCGTACTGACTTACCCGTTTAAGTAAGCGCAGAGGATATTGAGAATCGCTATCCTTTCAAGGACTTGCCATCAGAATGGATTGGTCTATACGCACCCGACAACGGTGTCATTAATGTGCAACTCCTTTTACGAACTCTACTCAGCCTAGCTAAAGACTACGGTGCCGAAGCTAAGCAGCATACGCGTGTCAAATGCATCAGTCCCTCCCAGAGGGACAGCAATATCTGGGAAGTTCACACTGTCCGTCATGACAAAGATGCTGTCGTCTTCAAAGCGAAGAAGGTTGTTATAGCATCGGGCGGCTATGTCAACCATGTGCTAAAGCCAAGCTACGGCATCTCCCTCGATCTCGATATTTGGGAGATGGTCGCCAGCTACTTTAACTGCAATGCCGGACCAAGTGGCACAATCTTTCCTAGTATACACGTCTCCCTCTATGGTTCTACTCGTTTTATAAATTTACCCACCAAAATTACTGATACTGACTTAAATTGCCACAGGCATGTGGTTTCAATTTGCCCCGGATAAGGACAACAGATCACAGCTCTTTTATGGCTTCCCCACCGTACCTTGGGGCCCTCCCAATCTTGCCCGCATTGCTGTTGATGCCGCCACCCGCCGAATTAAGGATCCTAGCGAGCGATTGACCAACGTTGTCAACCCAGAGGACATTCGTGACACACAAGATTTCATCAAGAAGCACGTCGTCGGTGTTGATTCTACAGTGCCGGCGTTCACTTTAACGTGCCTACAGACTAATGTCTTTGGTATATGCCCCTAAAAGTTTGTACCCTTTACCGATATGCCAATCTAATACGATCTAGACAACATGTTCGTTCTTGATTACGTCCCGGAAAAGTATCTTTGTGGTGGGCCGAAGGACAGTGTCGTGGTCTTCACAGCTGGCTGGGCTATGAAATTTGTGCCTTTGCTTGGTAAAGCCCTGGCAGAGATGGTTCTTCGTGGGAAGTCCAAGTATGCCCTTAAGGAGTTCTCCATTAGCCGTAAGGGTCCCGACGGCAAGGGTATTATCATTGATGACGACGAGTCGGATGTTACGGCGACAAATTCATCTGCCTCCACACAGCGGGTCGACGTTGTGTTGTCTGCGCCCAACACAAGACCACAGCAGGCCTCAGGGTCGTCTATGAGAAAACTTCACAACAATGGCTTGTAGACTCAAATGGTGTCCATCTCAGAGAACTTACCCTCACGAACCTACAGAATCATCATAAGGCTCGCAATTCAGACCTCTTTAACTAATATGTCAAATACCGGTTATCCTATTCCCCGCTCCAAAGAAAGTACTATCTAGTTGATCATATATAGAATAAGAACTTGAAGCTAGTAGTTGGATAGAACGTGAGCTCTAAACAAACATTCACTGTTGCAAGGTAAGATGAATCACTTCATATACTCATAGACAACAAAGGAAGGTCCTCGAGACTACTCCTAGCCCATGAGAGTGTGTGATTTCTTTTAGAATCCAAACGCCAAAAGCTTAGAGCAAATAGGATGCCATTATTAATCCGTTCTGCGATTCTCCCTACCTTTGTTATGAAAGATACAAATGGTGTGTTGATTACAATTTGCAACAAGAGGCCTAACTAGATCTGGTCTGGCCTGATGCGAATCGAAGGCACCTAGACCGGATATAGATTCGAAGACCAAAAGTGGTAGTCGCAGAACTTTATTCGTAGAGGCCTGTGGTTTAAAACATCTTCGAGATGGAAAATTTCTAAAGAAATAAAATTCGTGAGAACTTTGCCCATAGTGCCCAAACATCCAGTGGATTAGTCTAACATAAAAGGTACATTGATGGATGTATACTAGAGTGCCACTGTTCTTCTATTTGCCGGGTTTGAAATTGCACAGCGCAGCGCCTACCCCCAGGATTAGTGATGAAGCATCACAAGCACGCAAGTTGGAGTGCCTCCAATGCGTCCTCCAGAAGCATTAGAGAGTTCAAGAATAGGAGACAAGCTAAGCTATAAGAACCAGAAGGAGTGGAACACATTTTTTGATTCAGCCTTTCAAGCAGGGGCTATCCTAGGAAACTAGGATCCACCGCAGCGACGTTTACGAGCACCACCATTGGTCATGGGTTCAATGTTACATTTGCTACATGCTCACAATATGCAACACTCTCAAGAACAAACAAAACCTTGGGGCCGACCAAATAACGTTGTAACCCTGTAGGGCTGAACTTTCAGAAATTTAATAACCCTATATATACCTCTGTATATACAGGTATCTCTTAATTCATCTCTAGGCATGGCAAGTTAAGTATCTCAGAAAACTTTTCTTGGAAACGCTAGCTAAGAACCTATTGCTCAGTCACAGAGGGGGCGCAGGGAGTAACCTATGGAGTCCACTTTACCATAGCAAGGAGGATGGGTATATCAGAATTCGATTAATTTTTTAGAACCTTAATTGGCAGCCTGGCCTGTCAAAAGACCCAAACTCCTTCCTATGGGATAGAAATTCCAGCCATCCGATTCTCCAATTTTCCAGTTTCTGCCTACACATTGTCGACAAGGTCTGACAAAGCCCAGCAATGTGGCGTCCAACCAGATCGATTCGTCGCAATTTCGAATATGCTGGGCGGATGTATAAAAACCCATAATTGAACCGTGTTTGGCCTAGGCTAGTAGTTAGTGCATGGGAATTCAACGGCGGACCCGCTGCGCGCTTGACATCTTTGACTAAATGTCTCACGCTTGGGGTGTAGCGATCCCGGAAAACAGTCGAGCGACCGACATTGGTACCAAGTCGGCGTTCTTAGACATCGGACTCAGCCCTACAGGTCTTAGAGCGAGACGAGACGCTAGATTGCTGTATGCATAATCTGACAGCGCCATCCTGGATGACTGGGGTAGTCAAGATGTATTGAGACACTTGTGGGAAGTTTTTCTAGACATTCATCCGGAGAGCGCACTGGACACAATTTCCAGTGAATCTCGATACTGGGGAGAGATTTGATGATAAATTGAGCCCAAAGTCCTTATTTGTGAACTAGTTTCTGGGGTACTCTCTCCTCACCGCATTCACTCACTCCTTTGTGTCTATTAATTTTTTCACTTATACCATTTCCCCTCGACGCAATGAAAGTTCTAACTCTAATCGTAATTGCGGTTTCGGTCCTTACTACCGCTGCCGCACCTCATAACGATGTCCCATTCCCAAAGAACGTCGTGACAACTAAGACCTGGACTTACTCTACGCAAAAATGCAGCACAAGTCTAGGCGCAAAGTCATGCACTAAAAAAGTTCCGACTTCAATCGTGACTAAGAAAGAGACCACTCGGCCGGTTATCTATACGACTGTCACACCGACTACCTATATTACTCCAACGAAGACCGTAACTGGTAAGACTTCTCCAAACTAACCCACATTATCAACGCCTGCTAATCTTACTATCTCTCTACAGTCAAGAGTACTTTCACTTTAAGCTTCACTGTGACCACAACTCTCCCTGAAGCTACTGAGACCAGCCTTATAACTGTTGGAGAAACTCTGCTTGTATCCGAAACTAGTAAGTCTAACGCTGGAGTCATTTCACAATGCTAGCCTCGATGTCATTGACTAAGATCATTCTTCGAACACCCTAGCCACTGTTCCGAGCGACACAACCATCACAGAGGAAGCAACCGAAACAGCCACCTTATCCACCGTGACAACAACTGAAACGGTCCCGGCCCCTTTCGGCTTCCGCTATCCTACCCCAGGTGTTCGGACGAATTACAGTTTCAACAAGCGCGGTATCGACATTTCCCTAGGCTCCGACGCCCCGATCGAGTACAATCCAGACTTGCCGCCAGAATTCCGCCGTATAGGAGAAAGATCCAACAAGAAGTACCCTCAGAAGGTCGTCTGTACTGTCTATCTTGGTGTCATTATTCCAAAGACTAGCACCAAAACCGCCCGAACCAAGACTGTGTATCGGCCCACGAAAACCATCACTAGGAGTACCGGCCCGACAGTTCGAACGACGTCGACCCTTATTCTCTCACCCACCGTAACGATCGAGGGAACTTCCACCGAGACGGCACTTATCACAACCACCTTCTCTGAGACTTCAACTAACACGGTATACGAGTAAGTCCTCCCTCTTTCCTCACCGGTTTAAATCAAGCGCATCTAACGAACTCCTACCAAGAACGACCACGGCAACCATCTCCATCACGGAGACCGAAACAGCCAAGTACTACGAAGCATGCGGTCCCCAAAACGTCCAATCCGTGCATCCTAACGGAACACCGCTCTTTTGGCTCACACTTTCCATCGGTAATGTCAATACCGAACCGCCAGCATCAAACGCATATGAATGCTGCGCGGTCTGCATGGCGGATACTAGATGCAGAGGTGGAATGTGGGTGTATAGCAGCTCTCGAGGCGCTTGGTACTGTCGGACTGTCACCGTTTCAGCGAACACTTGCGGAGCTCAAGATCAAGTGCCGGGGTCGTACACCACGAGGGCTGGCGAGATATCGGTGTATGTCTTCAATGGGCAATGCGGGCAGTGGTATTGGTTCGACCCTGTTTAGTTTGGCGGGTCGAGAACTTTTTTGGGAAGATTTAAATGGCAATGGACTTACCGACGAAGCGTTTGAATTCTTTGCAGAGAGATATTAACATGGGACTTTCTTCTCTATTCTTTTCCTTCTTTCTCTCTTATTTGACAATGCGTAATATAGCATGTTTATATTAGCTTACTTTCGTTGTGCTCTTGAATAATTTATACCAGAAATCATATGCGGCAATCTTTGTTCTCGTTGGTGTGTTGGGTAATTCTATCTATTGATATTTTGGCTTCGTAAGCTGTATAAACGGGAAAACCTTGGTATTCCTCAGAGGCCCTCCTAGCGTTAGGCTAACGGTAGGCTACTGCAGAGGGAATCTTGGTAGAAGAAAGCTACACCATCCCAGATCTTAGTTGAAATTAGCTCCCTAGATATACATGCCCAGAGGGGTGCAAAAAGACCCCCGACAAAATTTGCCATTAGAGTAATTGTTAGGCGAATCGTTAAGGATAAGAAAAAATCATATAGATACACATTAGAAGCCCATAACTCCAATCCAATACACTGTCCTTCGCTATGAATATACCAAAGATGTACGCCGAATTCCCAGATAAATAAAAGATGAAATGATATAAGCCAGAACGCTAACCTTAACGCCAACAATGTTAAACCCAGTTAGATACCCTACTCCCCCAAAACACCAACTTTTATAAATCAGAGTTAGCTATAAGAATCTGTGATGTGCCACCCACTTCATAGCGGGGGGAAAGTGCTCTGATAAATCGGAGCCATTTCTCTAGCATGCCTTTTTTTGGGCTCTATATCCGCCCGATCTGCCTGGGCAGCGCTGAAAGACGTCTACCTTAACTAGCTAGTCTCTAGAGCTCTAGAGCTCGAGAGAGATCGACCATGTTTGCCGCCCGGCGAGGAAACTTGCCCCTATAGTCGATATTATTACGATAATTCGTGTTCGGACCTCGCGGCTTTAAGAGCCTCTTGGAACCTGATAGCTTCGCGATCCCGGTTGTATGGCTCTTCCTCGTGCGAATACTCGCACTCGCTCCTCGAGATGATACTTTTCTCTTGTCCCTTCTTAGTGACGCAGAGCGCGGATTGCTTGGCTTCAGAATCGGGGATGGCGTCCTCGTCATGATTAAATCCGCGGAGGTGGGTGGGGAAGCTAGATGGGCATCGACAACGCCCATTGGAGCAAGGCCAGGCGGGTGCGTAGGAGGCGGTGGTATTACCCCCATTGAGTCCGTAATAGTCGGCGGGGTAGATGGTTGGATATTCACCCCACCCATTCGAGTAATGTTAGGTGAGGTAGAAGCGCAAACGGAAGATGGGGGGTCGGCCATGACTGAGTCCACGGAAGTTGGCGGGGTAAGTGGTCTGAGAGAGATTGTGCTCGTTAGAGCGAGGTCGGATGAAATAGGTACACGGGCGGGAGATATAGTTCCCGTGGGCGGATTGACAGGATTAGCTGCGTATCCTTGAAGTTCTGGAGTGTCTATCGGATCGAAGGCAGGTCCGTTTCGGATTCGCGTAAGGGCCTCTTCCTCGGACTCTTTAAGTGTATAAACGGGAGGTTTAATTTCAACAGGCGGATTGGCAGCTTTAGCTCGATATTCTTCAAGTTCTGGAGTGTCTATCGGGTCAAAGGCAGGCCCGTTCTCGAGTCGCTCAAGGGCTTCCTCTTCTGTTTCCATAAAATCCATCTCCGACGCGTAAAAGTCTCTGTCCTCATCTTGCGGAGGTAGTCTCTTTAAACGGCCGATAGTCTCTAGAATTTCCGGGGCACGATCAAAAAAAGGCGAAGGCGGTCGCCCGTATGGCCCATAGGCCTCGGACGGTCCGGTCCAATACGAATACGACATTTTGGTCGAGGGAGGACTCTGGAGTCTCGGCTCAAGGACGGTGAATATACGCGGGCGGGGGCGCTAGAATGGCAGCATAGAACGCATTAGCATCAGCTAGTCTGAGCAATTAACTTCGAGGATGATTATAAGGGCATCGGCGTAAATTCGAATAGGAATTCCTGGATATTAACTGCAAAGCTAAAGAGAGGGATGTTGATGTTGTTCAAGTTGGACAATTTCCAAACCCTTTCTGGACATGAGAAAATCTTGGCACCAGCCCGCCCATGACGAAGGGTTCCCAACCACAACACATGAGTACTAGGTAGCTACTTAAGATGGTACTCGAAGGCTGCTCCGCAGTACTCGAAACCCGACTAAAAGCCTGTTATTAACTATCGCGGTTGTGCTCGCGATTTAAGAAGTACTTGAATAAGTATTTAAGTAATTTATAAATTTCCGTACTTGATTGGACTTAAGTGGTCTCGTTGTTACCAGACAACACAGCATTCACGCTGTGTGGGACTGAAGTATTTTAAATTAGGTATATTTATTTTGAGAACAACACATTCTTGTATGAGCTTATTGTTGTCTTGCTCTAACTGGAATTAGCTACAACCTCCCGACTTTTAGTCGGGCACATACAAAGTACTACATATGCGTACTTAGGTAGTAGCTTAGCTACAGGCCAATAGCGATAAACAAAGCATCTTCTTTACTTCATACTCCCTTTCAAACCTTATTATAAGTACAAAATAGCGAGGAAACGCCCTAGGCTATTAGAGCATGGAATTCACCAAAGGTTAGTTAATAGGCCTAGCCTACCTGGCCTTCCTATAAAAAAGGTCTCGCCATCCCCGTAGGCATCATCCAGGTCGAACCGTCTAGCTTATAGACATTTAAGTATATGCGCCTATTCATATATACATAAATAAACCTCCTAGGGTTTGCACCCCATCCAAGTGATCACATAATTAGTTATTGAAGAGTCATACTCAAGCCATAAACCAGACAGTGTTCTAAAAATTAATGGCAAGAATGTACCCTCCAAGGTTTAGCATTAAAATCGCGAATAAAAATCTTAATTATACGTCCCGACTTTCGAAATCACGAATTACTAGATGACACTCGCCCTTCTCAATTTTCCTAGTCACTCATAACGTGGTCTACTTTGAGTAGTTATGCCTTTAATCAACGAGGATACCTGTTTATTCCTCTTTCTAAAAGTCTAATCCCTATTCATGACACCCCACGTGTGAATATCCTAATCGCGCAGCTCATCTTGTACAAATGTTAGATACCAGTTTCCACCAGTTTCAACACATTTATAAATCTGTGTCCAGAGGATCATATTGCAATGCATGCCGCTACCCTGTTTATAGGAACATATTTCTAGACTATAGGCCGACTGGCAAACCGTTCGCTTGGACAGAGTGCTAGCTGCGAAATTGCGCGCGAAATAGATTCCGTACGCGTACATACGGCGAACCGTAAACTTAGTCGGTAGGATCATATGCCGTATCAAAGCCCATGCACTCAAAACGATCCTGGATTTAGGAGACGCTTTATTTACATCAATCAGGGTCTTAATACCGAAGGAAAAGACTTCAATTTAGTTCCTAGAAGGCGAGAAAGCAGCGTACACAAAAGTCCAAACGTATAACAAGGTAGACATAATAGACGTATACAATGATCATATTCATAAACCTTTAGAAGCGTTTTTCTCCTTCTCGTCTTGCAATTCGACCAGACGCATAAGTTCACCCCAAGTCATTGGTTCGTCGATCCTTGGATCTCTTGGTCTGCGATGCCGAATACTCCCAGCACTCAGGTAGTTACCGCTACTGGGAAACCGTGTCCGGCCAATTTCCTTGCCGGCGGTGTTTGGTCCGCTTTGAATATCACTGCCTTTGCGCTTGGTATTTTTCGACTCGGATGTTCTATATGACCCTTCCCCAACATTGCCACCCGTCGCATCCCGTAGCCTAGCGACCTCGCCCCAAGAATTTTTGCTCCGCCCAACTTGTGCATCTTGACTTGTCGGATCTTCAGATGTACCAAGGCTAACATTTTTTTCGTTTTTGTCTTCTCTAAGCTGAGAGTTTTCAGACCCATCTGTTTGTTCCCCAGGGATCAAGCCAACGACTGTCGGGTTATCGCCTACAGGATAATCTGGCTGTGGAGAATAAATCGGGCCTATGTCCTTCCCAGACCCCTCCCGGTTCCGACGGGTGCCGTCCGGGTTAGTAGATTCCTTTTGGTGCGGAGGCAGAGTGCGTGATGTTGAGGATTGTTGTAACACGATCCCTTTTGTGCGAACCTCAGAGTCGCGCAATGTAAATTTAAATTTAAGTTCATCCACGCTCTCATCATCGGTTTCTATTTCGTAGAAGCCACCGCGGCCGAGGTTTACGGGCGGCGAGAGCACACCGTAGAGGTCAGTAGGTTCCTCTGCCCCATAGGAACCAGGCGTAAAGGCCTTCTCAGATATACTCTTCTCGGAGGGCGAACTCTGAACCCCTCCTTTGCGAGAACCAGCTTCGTCGCAATCATCTATAGCAGCCTGAAAATATGTGCACGCTTCGGCAGCGGTGCAGCGACCCTCTGGCTTGACTACAAGAAGGTCAGGTCCGTCCCAACAGCCGGCGGCCGTCTCCGTTAACTTTCCGTAGAATGACTTAAGCTCAAGGATACATCGGTTGAATATCTCCCCAACGTCAACTGAATGGTAGCGGAGGCGTAGCATTCCAAGCGACCAAATATCCATCGCTGTTGTAGCATTCACCTGGTGTGCTTCTGGTGCATCATATAGATGCTTTGGATTTGGCTTTTCGGAGGGAAATGCTGCCAGGATTTTCTTATGCGCGTCGCTGGGATTTGGGTTTCTATCGAACCAGACACCAAGTTCAGAATGAAGCCTGGCCCGTATGCCTGTCTCTCCCAAGGTCTTCAAAACGAACGATTCGAATACCCGACTATCCATGCGTGATTCTCCGAATCCTGTTATTTTGATGTGCAATGGTTGCAGGCTTGATATAAGTATATTCTCTTCCCTGATTGCACCATGGATGATATTCTGAGAATGTATTGCGCTAAGGCCTGACGACACCTGCCTTAGGCACTCCAGGTGTCTTCTTAAAGGCCATGCCTGAGTATCGTGCTCAGACAAGTCCTTGTAGGCACAAAACTCTGTTACGAGAACGAGTCTAACTTCCCGATTAAATTCCGCCTCATGCTCCATGTAATCTTTCGGGCATTTATAGAGTGTATCGTTCGCATTGAGAAACTGTTCCGCTCGGATGACATGCTCCTTCCAACAGTTAGTGGTAATCTCCGTGGGTTACAGAAGGTCTTACATTTTTAATTGAGCGTATCGCTTCATACTCGGCTTTTAACGAGTTCATGAACATGCATTTAAATTTCCCCGCAACAATCTTGCCATCCTTCTGTCGCTTAAGTTGAAACTGCGAACCCTTCAGATGGCCCCAGATTTCAAAGCCATGGCAAGTGACATAGTTCTCTGGTGGGGAAAGCGAATGAGAAACGCCTTGAAATTGAGGATTTATCTGGCCAAGATAATTTCTTCGCCGTTGCTGGTGAAGCTGGGAGCCGGGGGTAAATCCGCCAAAGTGTAGCAAGTCGCCTGGCTTACCAATCTGGAATTTGGTATCGATGGCGACGCGTTGAGCTTTCTCTTGGAGTTCGATAGAGCGATATCGCATTGGACCATTCTCGAAGTGTAAGTAGTTTTTACTTTTGAGGTTATCCGAAAAAACGAGTATCCCCGTATCTTGATCGAAGTGGATTCGAAAGTGGATTTTCTCAATCCCTTTCAATTTAATAGGGACGTCAACAGACGAGCTTACACCAAAGGTATAGCCGAGTGAAGGGACTTTGGGCGGAGAATTGAGCCTAAGCAGCAGGGCAGATACCGTGGTCATCGGCTCTTCTGGATCCTCTTCGTCCCCGAGACCTACCGAGAAACGGGCAGTGGGCAAATTCTCTGCATCAATCAATTCCTGAGTGCGCTGTGACATTGGTATCAAGCAAACAACTACATCATCGTCGAAAGACTGATGCTCCAGAGATTCAAGGATGCGAACCGT
The DNA here is from genome assembly GCA_012184295.1 of Dactylella cylindrospora. NCBI lineage: Eukaryota > Fungi > Ascomycota > Orbiliomycetes > Orbiliales > Orbiliaceae > Dactylella > Dactylella cylindrospora. The sequence continues at coordinate 59,273 of LDUD01000135.1, forward strand.
GCGTCTAGAGCTCGACATATTGAAAGAAAGAAAGAGAGTGATTGTAGAAGGTTATTTTCAAAGATAGGAGGTAATGTTTTACCATGTTAGGCTTATGGAATTCCATGACCTACAGCTGTCTTCCCTTGCCGTATTTTATACATTTGATATATAGAGCAGAGCTGCGGTGAGTGCCAGCATGTGTACAGGTCTGTAGGTGTATGGATGGCGATGGCGTTTGTTCAAACACTGACACAGCAAATGGTACTTCCAATCTAGTCTCGTTTTAAAATGACGAACAAGATTGTCCAATCGTTTTCATAAGTTGAGATGCTAGTCTTAACTGAAAATAAGGAGCGGTCCGATTCGAGACAACCGGTTACACACCAATACCAAAACATTTGCGACTACTCAATTAAATCGGCATAATGAAAGGTATAGTTAAGTTCTTTGCCCTCGAGCTTGAGTTCGCGATTTGTTACACTGCGCATGCATTATAAACTATCGGCCAACAGATACATTATCGATTTGGAGAATTTCTGCACGTTTTCCTGTGACGCGCTAATATGCAAACCAGGTTGTTCACACCCACACCTTCTCAACTAGAATTCGAACCGCCCGAGAGACAGCAAACACGTAACCCGAGAATCCGGAAATTGTTGGATACTTCCTATCAGTAGATGCATGCTGCAGGCTGGCATGATAAGTGCGGGCCCAACTGCAGGAAAAGGAAAAAAAAAAAAAAAAAAAAAAAAAAAAAAAAAAAAAAAAAAAAAAAAAAAAAAAAAAAAAAAAAAAAATTTTTTTTTTTTTTTTTTTTTTTTTTTTTTTTTTTTTTTTTTTTTTTTTTTTTTTTTTTTTTTTTTTTTTTTTTTTTTTTTTTTTTTTTTTTTTTTTTTTTTTTTTTTTTTTTTTTTTTTTTTTTTTTTTTTTTTTTTTTTTTTTTTTTTTTTTTTTTTTTTTTTTTTTTTTTTTTTTTTTTTTTTTTTTTTTTTTTTTTTTTTTTTTTTTTTTTTTTTTTTTTTTTTTTTTTTTTTTTTTTTTTTTTTTTTTTTTTTTTTTTTTTTTTTTTTTTTTTTTTTTTTTTTTTTTTTTTTTTTTTTTTTTTTTTTTTTTTTTTTTTTTTTTTTAAAAAAAAAAAAAAAAAAAAAAAAAAAAAAAAAAAAAAAAAAAAAAAAAAAAAAAAAAAAAAAAAAAAAAAAAAAAAAAAAAAAAAAAAAAAAAAAAAAAAAAAAAAAAAAAAAAAAAAAAAAAAAAAAAAAAAAAAAAAAAAAAAAAAAAAAAAAAAAAAAAAAAAAAGGCCAAACAGATATCAGATACGGAACCGTTCTCACAAAGAGGCTACTCCCCCAAGCATGACGAAAGCTGAGCTCTTCACTCTACCACTTAGCTACTTTGCATTCCGAGGCTCACCCTGTCATGTGAGAACGCTCCACTCCACGTCGACACGGTTCCGGCAGCATCACAGAATAAGCCGGTTTCTGGGGAGCTCGCGTCAATAAAATAACTCCACTCCAACCACAGGATCTATCTTTATTACCTCATAGTTTCAGAACATACAGCCTTTGAGAGACACGTCAGCGATATTATGACCCCTCCCTAGCTAGAAGCAAATGCGTCGCTGCGAGAAGAATCAGGAAGATGACACACATGCGTAGTTTTGTAATATCATTACTCTGGCCCTGAGTTACAGGACTCGGAGACACATACTTTCCGTGTGGCCATTTCCTGGTTACTTGAATAGGGGAAGACCAACAGACGGGATGTACCGCGAGCGCAGTGAAATGGACGGAGATCACCTAGGCCTTCTAGTTGGTTCGCCTCTCGCACACCAAATTCATAACTAAGCAAGCAGTTAGGTATGACAAATATTTACCTCAAGGATATATCAATAGGCTACAATGCAGCGACAGCTCTACAGGCGCATGAAAATGAGCGAATATTCTATCGGCGATTGAGACCGCATTTATTATTGTGCTGATTAATGATATACGATCTTTCCTTGATATACACAACCTTGACCCAAGGTTTAAACTAAGCCTTGCCGAAGTACAGGGCCATGTACGCGATTCACAGCTGATCCTATTACTGGCAACAATACATACGGAAGACATTCAAGATCAGAAGAATGATCGCATGATCTAATACAGATTGCTAACGAAGTACTGCATATGCGCAAGTACTATATTATTGCTTAAATGAAACAATTTTAAAACAAAAGTGCAATAACAGCTATCGAAAGCGGCCGAAAGTGAGCAGACTGAATTGAAAAATAATTATTATTATGTGTTGACTGTTGCAGATGTATTCCTCGCTAGCTCGCCAAAGTTTGTACTCACGCACTCGATTCTGTTTATTTTCAAAAGGAATATCTGTTTAGTGTCATGGTAGAGCCAACCCGAAAGAAGTGGTGAGTCTTGAATCCGGGCTAGCACCATGGCAAAGTGATCCGAAACAGTTCCTGTTGGCTGTTGGAGAGCCGGCTTAGCTAGAGTAACCTCTCGAGGCCGGTGGCTGGTACCCCTCAAACCTTTGGAACACGACATGGGAGTGCGCTTGAGAATCTTCGCCGCGTAGGGGAAAGTTCCTTTATAAATGATAAAGTATACTCGCAAAATACTAAAACAAAACCTAAAATCGATGAGATGTAGTTACTTATGTCTTCGGCGCTCTTCTTTCTGTAGAAGCATACCCTTATGAAGGTTTATAGATTAGTGAGCTAGATTCATAGATATTTACATCTACCTCACACCGTGCGCCAAGATTGTTGTTACACAAACAGACGAGAGGCAACCCAACAGACGGGCAGAGCAAATGAGGTGCACTCGATATTGAATTTCGTTCCACTACATGTATACACCACACGTGCACACATACCGCTCTTTTCGAAGCTTTCTACAAGCGAAGTCTGCAAAAGCCAAAGCAGCGAACCAATTTTACTAAAACAATATGAGTGCCGCCTTAGCCCTGACTTAACCGCCAGTACATACATATCCTAACCCGCGGGTCTTAGTACTTCGCCCACTACTTTATCCGCATAAAGGGAGGCATATTGTCACGTCTCCTGGCTCTCGCGTGCTGTCTCCCTGTAGCCTAGGCCGTCGCGCATATTTTATCACAACGAGCCCTTATACGACGCCAAAGCATCAATCGTCGGCCACCTAGTTGATGCTAGTAGCATCACAATGCCTACTCCATTAGATCTCACGGACACTGAGATTGTCGAGCGATGTTGGGGTGACAGTCCCAGATTCGGCAGTGGAACGAAAAGGATATCGTCACATCTTTTTGTTAAATTTGGGAAAGATACTACCCCCGAAGAAGTCGCAAACCTCCAAATAGCCGCTAAACTGTTAGATCCAACCATTATTAGAGTACCGCATCCCTATAGATATTTTGTGCATGATGGTATACCCTACTTGGTGATGGAATATATAGAGGGGAGGGAAATCAACGAAGAGGAATATGGGATAATCGCAGATCGCATCTTTTCAATGGTTAAATATTTTCAGACCCTTCACGGAGCTACACCAGGATCGCTCGGGTGTGGAATTGCTCGAGGTTTCATGTGGAGGACCGACTGGCCAAACTTCAAAACACTCAAACAACTGGAGAACTGGATAAATACTCGATTGCGCAGGGTCCGAATAGCCCCCATCAAGTTCATCGACCAAGATCAAGAGTTAGTTTTCTGCCATCTCGATCTAGCTCCCAGGAATCTCATTCTCAAAGACGATGGGTCATTATATTTGTTAGACTGGGAAAGCGCGGGATGGTATCCCCGATATTTTGAACTTGCTCGACTGGAAATATTTAATAGCACAACTACCGGACTTGAAGAGCTTTTGTATAGCAAATTCAAGAAGGATCTTAGCGAATCGGAATATCAGAAAGCGGTGGCTATCAAGAATGCTTGGCTGATCTGTGATAGCTCCAGCTTGTAAGTTTTTTTCCCCTTTAGCGGTGTCTAGCAGCTTTTGCTTACCCTTTTCCCAACTTCTAGGTAAACCCACAAAGATTTCAAATCGAGATAGAGTCCCTGATCTGAGACAATGCTACAACCGGAGCGAGATCGTGTCCATCTCGTAGCGAAACCACCAACAAAAATAGGAAACCCGAGCCCTACCTATATTAGCTAATGGTGTCAATATCCCCAAAAATATTTGACTCTCCTTACTTCAGCAGAGAGGCTGTGGATAACCAGGCTGCGTTGAATGGAGGATCATTCCACGGTACAAGAACCTCCTTACCGATCTCGTTCCCCTTGGGTAACCGGAACATAGCCAAACCCAAGTTACTCAGGTGCGAACATTGCACGCTTAATCCCAAAGAGGTATACTCTTTGTTGTTAATAGTTGCGTTTCTTAGCTAAAACGTATCCGGAAATTGCGCTGTTCACCCTACAATTATTAGTAAGAAGCCGGTGCTCGTATTATCATATCAGGAGAGGAAGACCGTGGTGAGTCCGAAAGCGAAATCTAGAAATAATTTTTAAAAATTGGAGAAGACCTGGAATTTGCTCATGAGTTCGCCTATACCGAGAGTCATTGAATAGCGATGAACTAGGCCATGTTTACCTGAGCTATCGATGAAGGCAAGTGGCAGAGAGAATTTTCTGAAAGTTTTAAGGATCAGGTGATACATACCTCTGAAACTATAAGAAGATATTGGTTCGAATTTAGTTCTTATTTATTTCCAGAGGTTTCTTGGTTTAAGCTTACCATGACTTGCAAGGACAATTGTGTTCAATTTTATTTTCACTCCCCTCTCTTATGCTAGAAGCAGGAAAGCGTGCATGTCCGCCTGCAGCACGCTATCCGATAATACTCGACATATAACACGGGCGGACTTACCAAATAATCTGCCGACATTAATCTATCAGGAATGCAATTCCTCTAAAGTATTGCAACTCTAGCTTCGATTTTAATAGATGAAACATTAGGTACAACGCCACATGGCATTCAGAACTGCCAAATAACAGATTGCCTATATATATTTAAGAGATAAAGTATTTCGGGGTATTAGTTTCCCAACCACACACCCACCCTCATTAATTTCTATTCTCTTTACCATCTCGATCGAAAGATGAAACAATCTCAGTAACTACCAAGTACTCAAGTATGTACGCATGCACTTATAATCAAGTAGGTACTCGGCAAGGTGTTTTCCACAGTAACTTAAATATCCTGACTTGTATAGCCAATCGTTGGGCTCTCATTGCGCACGTTGTGGTTTCATTTTGCGTTGAAGAGCGGCAATAAGTCGTCGGCTCTTTCCTAAAGCAGCAATACCACATTAAGCCGCGCCTCTATAGGACCTATAAAACTCAAATGCTACGCGACGGGCCAAACGGTTCACGATTTATAAATTGATAGGCAGCTACGATGTAATGTTACTATTAAGATTGCCTCGCTCTCTTATTCTCAAGCGGTTCTATGACTGAGGATCATAACCCAAAGACTATGGATCTATGTCGGCAAGGAATTATAATTGGAAACTTTCCATCAAAATCAATTGAATATTCAGCATCCTCATAGAAGGAACTTTTCCGATGAATCTATCAATATTGATTCTTCTGTGGTTCCGAGGAGAGGGACTGTGCTAAAATCCTATCGGCACGACCGTGCCGTCCCACCTGGAGTTGGATATATCATAACTCAACCCACGTGTACTGAATACTTTGAGAAATCTTGATGTCCAGCATATATCCTCAACGATGTAGCTCATCGGCTAAATTTTGAAAGTAGGGGTACGAATAACTGCAACTGCTTTTGAAGTCGTTTTTGTTGAAGTCCAGGTTTTGAGATAGGATGCGACTGCAGTTAGATAGAGAATATCGAGTAAGGTGTATATAACTCTACTCTAATATATCGAAGTAGATGCAGATTTGCATAAACGTAACGTTATGTAAAGAACAGATACGTCGAGAAGCTCGGCTGAGCCGACTCGAAGGTTGTTTGTGTAACAGGTTTTAACCAGACAGCTGCATGAAGCCGGGTGTTGAGGTGGAGAGTTGCCGCTCAAACCGGAGTGTATGCGTATAGCGTGAAAAGTTTGGGTTTACCCGTTTGGACTGAAGCATTCTCAATACCATATGAGACGTTAGCTCTCCCGGATATTAACTTCCGAGCAATAAACGTAAACAGGTGTGATTGTGGGCTCACTATTGATCCAACTAGGCCTGCTAGCCTCTATATATATATTGTGTGTATGAAATGCGTTGGACTGTTGTATGATTACGCTTCTAGGCAGATCAATATCAGCTTAGCGAGTAATAACCGACCGACCAAGGTAAGGAGGTGGGCAAACTGAAAAGCGGCTCTGGGGGGCAGAAAAGGGTGGACAGATGCAGGGCGGCCGGCCGATTATAAGTTTTGTTCTGATTTAAGCCGACGGCGACGCCGTACCGAGGCACTCCGAACATGGGTGCTTGACCCCCCCAAACAGGCCAAATGCGCCGCCAAAAACGACGTGATGATGACCCGAACACCACCAATTTTCACCAAACCAGACTTCCCCGGATTTCACATTCCAAAAACAACTTGAATTCGGTAGTTCGGTTGTAGCTTTCTTACTCGATTACTAAGGACTTCCTTCGCGGGGAGTGACAGGCCAAGCAACTGGAGATGCTTTAAGAATTCATCGCCCCCTTCCCCGGAGTTTCCCCATTCTTTCACTCACCCTCTCTTCGTCTACGCCGCAATCTCCGTACCAATCGTTTTATTGTGCAGCAAGAAGCATCTTTCCAGAAATCCGTAATCATGCCGTTCACTATCCCCGCTATGGTCGAGGACCGGGTGTCCCCAAGAGCAAAGGAGTATATCAAGAAGGTCAGCCAGATACCACAACATCAAAGATTACCAACGCGGACCTGAAGGCTAACCGCGGCATATTGTATTCTGCTAGATTGAACACTTCGTCGAGACAGAATGTATCCCCGCCGACGAAATCTACGAGGCTCAGATCTCCAAGAACCCAGAACTCCGATGGAAGTCCTACCCACCAATTATGGATGATTTGAAAGCCAAGGCCAGGTTCGCATATTCCCCGATTCGGCAACACCATGGAACCGCACACTAAGTTGTATGATGCAATATAGGAAACTCGGCCTCTGGAACCTCTTCCTCTCCAAGACCCACTACTCCCAAGGTGCTGGCTTCACCAACCTCGAATATGGCCTCATGGCTGAAATCCTCGGTCGCTCCCATGTTGCTTCCGAATCCATGAACTGCTCCGCTCCAGACACTGGAAACATGGAGGTCTTTGCCAAGTACGGCAATGATGCTCAAAAGAAGGAATGGCTCGAGCCTCTACTAGATGGAAAGATCAGGAGTGCTTTCTTGATGACCGAAAGATACGCTGCCAGCTCGGATGCCAAGAATATCGACATGAAGATGAGGACGGAGGGTAGTGATTTAGTTTTGAACGGAACTGTAAGGATTACCTTTTCAGGCTTTAAAAGGGTAGTCAGGAATGCTAATATTGGCAATATCAATAGAAATGGTGGTCTAGCGGTGCCTGCGACCCACGATGCGCCGTCTACGTGGTCATGTGCAAGTCTGAGAACAACACATCTACCGACCCATTCAAGCAACAATCTGTCGTCATTGTCCCCGCCGGTACCCCCGGAGTCACTGTCCTAAGACCTCTTGGTGTCTATGGATACGACGGTAATCTCTCCTTCCATTGTACGCATAAACCACTTTACCTAATAAATAATATCCGTAGATGCCCCACACGGCCACGCCGAAGTCCAATTCGTCAATGTCCGCGTCCCCAAGTCCAACCTCGTCCTCGGCGAAGGCCGCGGTTTCGAGATCATCCAGGGTCGTCTCGGCCCCGGCCGTATCCACCACTGCATGCGCTCCATTGGTGCCGCCGAACGAGCCCTTGAATACCTCATTGCCCGTGTCAACGACCCCAACCGCCGCACCTTTGGCAAGCTCATCAGCGAGCACGGTACCATCCGCCACTGGATCGCCCAAGCCCGTATCGATATCGACGCCGGCCGCCTCCTCGTCCTCAACGCCGCCGACAAGATTGATCGCTACGACGCCAAGGCCGCTTTGAAGGAAATCGCCATGGCCAAGATTGTGGTCCCAAGGATGGCATGCGATGTTTTGGACAAGGCTATTCAGGCTCACGGTGCCGGCGGTATCTGCCAAGACTTCCCGTTGGCGAGGATGTGGTCTGGACAGAGAACTTTGAGGATAGCCGACGGCCCAGATGAAGTTCACCTTGCTCAAATGGGTAGGAATGAGAACTCCAGGGCTCCAGAGATTATTGCCAGGCTGCAGGCACAGGAGAAGAGGAGAGAGGAGCTATTCAGGCAGTACAAGATTGAAGGCAAGGCCCGTATCTAGGTTCTTTAGTCTTTCTTCAATGTAGGAGGTACAAGGTCTTATTGATTTCATGAAGGACCTTATTTTTTGGGAATCCCGAAATCGATTTGTAGGCGGATTTCATAGGTGACAGGAAAAGGCTTCGAACTTAGTCAACCTTGTGTGTATACTACTATCACTAGCAATGAATTTTACAAGCTTAAACCATAGGGATTATAAAACTGAATACGCCACCCTGTAACTCTAGGCACTAAAATATTTCGCGGTTCTGCGAACCCTTGCTTTTTCCACATCAAGTTTGGAGACAGGTGCAGGCTCTGCAATTCCACCAAACAAAAGAATTGCACAACTCTGCAATTCTGGCAACCCGTAAAAATGCAGACCCCAAATCGCACACATCGACAACACAAAAGAGAGTTGCAACAAGACTTTTGTTTCGCGAACATTTGTATTAGGGCTATATGAGGAGTTCAGCTAGGAGAGAAATACCAAAAATCACCAAATCGCCTGACCTTGCGTTTTCCGAATCGCACGTTTTTATAATTAATTGCACAGCAGTGCTCTCTGAAGGAAATACCAGATATTGGCATAGTTCCTTGGTTTTTTAAAATGGATCTATTGGATGCCCCAAAGAATATAAATATGTACGAATTTGGACTACTGCTTGATTCGAATAGCCATAGTCGTATTGACTTCATCTCATCTTTTCCTATCCATCTATAAGTCTAGTCGTCAGAATTTCTACCAGTAATTCATACATCTCATCCTTCTGTTGAAAAAAGCAGAGAATATATCAGCTTTTGCTTGAATATTAGCCGATTCGCCCTAATCGATCCTTTGACCCATGATGGCCCGAGAAAATCACGTCCCTAGTGCTGACCTTGGGGAATCTAAGAGTAATTCACCCTGCATCTCCTACGCACCTAGCATGTATGCATTAGCAGTCTGGAGCTTCCGCTGACTTCCCTATTCTTGTCTTTTTCTTTCAAAGAAGCCGATGCCAGCAATTCAGCTAGTTCCTCAACAAGCCCCCCTAAGAGCGTTGCCACCAGCGATGGTAGGGAAAGTCGCAAGTACGTTGGAAGTAGCTCTATCCCTCAGTTTGACGCCCTTACTGACATAAATGCATGACTAGTGTTGAGCGTCCAGCAAATCAGCCTCTCGATAGACCGTCTCAGTTGCTTTCGTTCTTGCACTCCGAACCTTCTGTGTTCGAAAGAATGTCGATCACTGAAGCACAACAGCGATCTTCTGTCCTAGAAGCTCTAAAGAACATCGAGCGTTCCATGGGAGAATCATAGGGTCGCCGGGTAATGTGTCGGTGCGGCGGCCGCGAATAAATATACCTCCTTTTCTTTGCTATCACTACCCTCCAGCTTGCCGCATGTCGTTACTACCAACATAATGCCAATCTCCTGTACCGAAGCGGGTGGGACCATAAAAACGCATGAAGAGCATGTCTACAGTATAGATCTAGATATTACGTAATCGTGGTTAGCGCTTTTGGATAACAAGGGAGAATATAGGATAAACACACAATTATAAAACTTCCGTTGAACTACGTGGCTGTTCACTCCATGGCATAGTAATATCGTCTATCGACATCATGCCCTCAACAGAAAACTGCATCCCATCCAGCAGCTCTCCAGTTCGTGGGTGGTACTTCCAGTTCCGCACGTCCACTGAAAGGTCCTCGAGTGGTGTTTTCCCTAACCCCGATAAAGACGCCGGAATTGTTGAGTCGAAAATTCCTTGTAAACCTACTTCTTCAAAAAATAAATCTACCGGTTCGTCTGTACTGTCACTAGCGTCGCCAACAGCATCTCCATTACTGTCAATAGGCGCTAGAGGCTCCGCTATGTCCCCGAAGATAGCTTTCCATGACGCTGTATCAATATCACCCGGTTCTTGAGACATTGGGTACTTTTCCATCACACTGTCAACAACTTTTGCCCAAACATCTTTGAGGATCCCTAGTAGTGCTTTAACTAGAGGGTCCGATAGCTCCCTCATATCTAGAGCTGCCTCGAACTGATCCTTTAGGAGCCCAAAGAGCTCGTTGCGCTGAGGAAACGAATCGATATGTTGCCTGTTACATTCCAAAGATATTGCCTGCCAATCTATTACACACTTAGCAGTCTGCATGCGCGGGAATTCAAGAAATAGACAGGAAATTATACTTACAAGGCGACGGAACACTGTCCTGATCCGGAAACACAATTTTGTACATCCAGACCCATCTCTTCTCCTCCGTATCTATCCCGGTAATTGGCTTCTTAGACTTGAACCTTTCCATCTGATCATCAGATAAGCATAATGGTGGGTCTCCGGGAGTTTCTTCACAGCCTTTCCTGTGGTGCTTATAGAACGCATCAGCACTTGGAAGAATCCGATGACATTTCTGGCAACCGTAACAGTGGTGACTATAGAGATGACTCCTATAAAAGAATACAAATCAATCAGTGATACATCCTCGGAAGGAAGAAAACGAAGGAAATATCTGACTTTAATCTTGCAATCGTTTCGAATCCCGATCGGTAGCATTCCATCGACCATTTTGTAAGATCGAGACTGAGGAGGTTGTTTTTCCTCAAGTCAGCGGCATTGGCGAAGAAGATACAAGAATATCGAACAGGCGGGATACTAGGGCTAGCTTTATCTATCCGAGGCCTCTTCTTCCTGTTTCCATCGCCATCCGCATCTTCATCATCTCCATTGTTCCCCTCATTCTGATAAGCTCTCCCTTTCCCTTTATCCAAAAGCTTACGAGAAGCAATTGCAGGTTGCACGGATTCAGTGGCTCTTGAGTTTCCGGATGATCCGGACCCGGCCGCTCCACCCGGTGAGCCTTCTCCACAAGTAGTAGAACTTGCGTAGCGTAAAAGATAATAGAAAAACCGCTGCCGGGTTATTTCAATGGCGCGTTCTACGGCATATGCCTTGATTTTAGTCGCTGTTTCCTGAAGAAGCACCTCCCCGAATAAATTGTTTTTGCCTTTTACGATCTCTCGACTATTAGCATCCACTCCGGGTAGTTTAGCTTTGGTGGCATCTGGTTGGGGGTCCCTCATTTGGTTCTGTGACTGTTGTGGGTTAAGCAAACCAGAACCGCCTAGTCTGATACTTGGGGAATCTGGTGAACGCTCCTGGTCATTGGAGCATGGAATGCTCCCGTTTGTCGTCTTGGATTTTTCCTGATTTCCCCCCTTTTCTCCACTCATATTTCCCTTGCTCAAATGTTTACCAATTAGATTATCACCATTCTCGCTGCTTTTACTCACGTCGTCGCTCTCGCTCTCGCTCCACTCGACTTCGGACATTTCATCGAAATCTTCACTACCAGAGGTATCTATGATTTTGCCCTTTGGGATATCATCCGTCCGCAAAGCAGATATACCTTGCTGTATCTGGCCAAGCTCTCCACCAGGTAGGTTATTTTCGGTAGCAGCCGGAGTGAACCCTTGACTTACGGGTATGACAGCTTCTGAGTGATCACCCTTGTAAATCTCTTGTACTTCTGAACGAGCTATGGCAGAGCCAGTTACATGCTGCCCCTCTTCATTGTTAGCACCGAAGCCCGGCTTGAGAGCTGACAGGCTAAATTTCCCCCGAGGTCTTCCAGACATATTAATGGGTCTATTAACGGGATCGCAATGAGGCGGTTTTGAAAATTGCTCGACGGGATGGATATAAGGCCCGGCTGGCGGCCCATACTGTGGGAAGGAAAGCACATCTAATTCCTGGCATAGGCCCATATCGGCGTAGTAGCGCATCCAATCGTGCTTTTCCGGGATTTGCTCTACGGAATATCCCTCCATCAAATGCCCGAATATGTGAATAACCTTTTCCTCCCACAGATTCGTATGATCATCGCTTGATACTTCGAAGGAGCATTGCAGACCACAGACCCACACGTTTGGCATATTCCGGTAGTCCCGCCGGTTCCTTGCCTGGAGTTGGTCGGCAGAACCAGGGGAAGAATGGGGTGCTGGGAAGTGCTGGTTGACATGATCCATCCACTCCTCGAAGTCCGAGGACCGGAAGGGACACGCGATCCAATGAAACATGCACTTGCGACCCGACCGCACAAACCCATGATCGTGTTCGGTGCCAGAGAGCTGGGAATAATCCAAATTGCCAGGGCCGCTCTGGTTATACCCATAATGTTCGCATTCAATTTCATCGTCGATTAACAGGTCAGCAGGGTAGATGTTGTGAGGATCCACGTAGCGGGGTTCATCGATATTGGATTCGAAGGCTTTAGAGAGCGGCGGGTCGAGGTAAAGTTAGAATTTAATGCCATTCCCTCACAAATTAAAAATGAACGCTTACCCTGGGTGCTGGAAGGAAATGCCATACCCACAGCTTAACGAGTAGATGTTTAAGAGAGTTATAATAATATATTATACGTGTCAATAGATCTCAACTCGCACATAAAGCATATAAAGTGGGGTGCGTCAAAACTGCAAAACAGCCTTACAGAATTGAATTGCGACATAAGATTCCGTAAAGCGAGCTTGCAAGTTGAACCGAGCAAAACCTGGCCTACGCGTTTCTTCGCCCTTCACTGACACTATGTGAAAATATTACAGCCAATATAGGGCTGTCGCAAGCTTTTGCTCTACTTAATTCGTCTACCGTATTGAGATTGCTAACTCTCCACACCAAAAAGCAAATTTCAGCCGAACCCGCCAAAAAAAAAAAAATTAAAATTTTTTAACTTTTCGACCGTACCTTCACTTCAAGCTCCAACCTCACCTCCAACCTAACTCGAGCCTTGATAACAAATTCAACATGCCATCGCTAAAAAGGAAGCGTACAAACGCTTCCATATCATCTACAGACACCTCCACAGCTACAGAAAGCAGCCAATCATCCCGCGACGCAATAAACGCAATCTTCAAACGTCACTTCGAATCAAAATTCGGCGCCGTAGATCTCAACCCCGTTAGCGATTCGAAGAGTAAAAACAAGGGCAAGAAGTCATTGGATAGACGGAAGGACTTGGATAGCGATAGCAATGATGAGAGCGACGAGGATATACATTCCAATTTTAGCGACAAGGATGAGGACGAAGGGCTAGAAGATGGATCAGACGAAGAATACAGCAGCAACGACGAAGAATCAAAACCAAAAGGTACCCCTCTCCTCTCCCCCACCCGCAACCCCGCCACTAACCCCTCCCAGCCCCTCCCGGCCCCGAAATCATAGAATACGACTTCTCCCGCCGCGGCCCCGCCCCTTCCACCAAACCCTCCCGTCGCTCCTTCATGTCCTCCAAACCCCCCACCTCCACCACCACCACCTCCTCCCACCTCCCCTCCCAAACCCACCCCTCCACACAAACCAAAGACGACCCGACGGACCTCCAAAACCTCAAAAACGACGTCGCCCTCCAAACCCTCCTCCGCGAATCCCACCTCCTCGACCGATCAACGCTAACCCACTCCTCGGGAAAAAACCGCCACAAAGCGATCGAATCGCGAATACAATCCCTCGGCGGAACTCCCATGACTCAATTGGACGGCAGCACCGCTCGAATACCGATGCATATACGAAAAGGGATGGTTAGAAAGAAAGAGATGAGGGAGGAGAAGAGGAGGAGGGTGGCGAAGGAGAATGGGGTGGTGCTGGCGAAGGGGGATAAGAAGAGGAAGAAGGAGGGGAGGGGAAAAGGTGGGAGGGATGCTGGGGTGGGGAATCCGAGTGTCGGGAAGTTTAGGAGGGGGGCGTTGGTGCTCTCTCGGAAAGATGTTGCGGGGATGAAGGTGTAGATGGTTGAAATGGCTCAACCGCTATATGATATGTCACGAAGATGAAAAGTATCATGCCGATTCGAGATACCCGATTGTATATTACTTTGTCCATAGCGCTGTATTTGGTATATATCTCATAGAGGATAAAGAATCGTGAAGGATTCTATAAACATTCAGAAAAGAGCCAATATGCACAATGAATAGTAATATCTATCAACAAGGATGGCAATCGTCCCAAAAGACCAAATAAAAATAATACCTTCTCGCTCGATACTCAAAAGCCTCAAATTCCAACAGAACACGAGCACCCGAATATCGCTATCAGTCCACCCTCACTATCCCATTACCCCTCCGATGCCCAAAAGGATCCGATCCCATGTTGCTAAAAAATCAATTAACCGGAACGAGAAAAAAGCACCATCTAAACCGAACCCCCACCATCCCCTCCCTGATGCCCTCCCTTCGAACTATCCAGCAGCAAATGCGGCTTGATATAACCCTCATCCAACTGCCTAAACCACTCCGCCTGATCCTCCACCGTACCCCTCACCAACTGACTAAGCGCGCTAACAGGATTAACCGTCGCATGCTGCCCACTCCCCTCCCCACCAGCCCCGCCAGCCGCAGAACCTCCGGGCGCCCTCGGCGAAATACTCCTACTCCCGGTATCCGCCGGTGTCGCCAGATTCGGCGATGAGGTTTTACTACTCCTCCTCGCCATCGGCGGTAGATCGCTTGTATCGCTGTCGTATTCATCCGTATCCCCGCTGTGACCGTGCAACAAGTCGACCTGACTGGCGTTCGCTGAGAATCCACCGCTTCTGGAATTGCGTTTACTTCCCAGACTCTGCCGTGATGCGTTCCTTCCCGCGGAGCTGTACACCGCGTTCCTCTCCCTCTCTCTTTCTCTCTCCCGTTCTCTTTCCCTTTCCCTTTCATTGAGTCGGCTATCCCTTCCGAAGCCCGTAGCACCTCCATCGACACTGTTCAACGGCATTACACCTCCATTCCTACCACCCTGGTACTTCCAATAACTGCTCGAGTTCTCGATATCAAACTCATCATCTGAATCAATCTCCTCCACAACACCCGTCCTAATTCCCAAGATTTCCAACATCCTCGCCGTTGTTCCACCGAACACAATAACGGTAAGCACGACAACAACCAAAACGGTAGCCCTGAGAGCGTTACTAATCTCTCCCTGGAAACCAGCCGCAAGAGCGACACCGACAGCACCCCTAAGACCCGCCCAGAATAGCATCATCTGATATGCATACGGCAGTTCATCCGCTGCCGTTCTCCCCCTCTTTTGCGCCCTGTATCTAATCACCCAGTTTACCATCCTGCTGAGGGGGAATACAGCAACCCATCTAGCCGCGCAGATACCGATACCAGTAACAATGATGAATAGCGGGTTCCAGACCAATGTTTCTTCCGTGAATAACGAGATACCGAGGTAGATGAAGACAAAATTCTCAGCGAGCTGAGCCAGCGCTTGGAAGAGGTATTTGGTAGCGAGTTGGGTGCGGCGGGACATGTTGTAGTAGGCGTAGTGCTTCAGGGTTATACCGCAGAATAAGAGGGAGACGATACCTAACCCCACAGTCAGTATTCAAAGTAAAACGAAGGTAAAAGGAGAAGGTATACGTACCGGAAGCGTGTATCCCCGTACTAAACAGATACGTTCCATACGCCACCAACAAGATACAACAGGTCTCAAGCTTGGGGAACCTCCTGACGTACGTATACTTCAACAGCAATGCCGTCCCAACACCCACAAACACGCCGATAAGCAACGAAAACAGGAAAATCATAAAGAACCATCCCACACCCTTGATAAAGCTGAACGGGTTGACCTTGGAAGCCGCCGATTCTTCATGGAAAGCCTGGGCTGTTTCAAACATGACGATAGCGACGGCATCGTTGAGAATGGATTCGCCAAAAATGATGGTGTAAAGCTTGGGGTCGACCTTGTAGGTATTGAAGATGGCGAGAATGGTGACGGGGTCGGTAGCGGAGAGTGTAGCGCCGACGGAGATAGCATCGACGAAGGAGACCTTGAGGCCTTCGATAGATATGGAGATTGCAGCCCAGATGTACAATATGATTCTATAGACAAGTATTAGCTTCTCGTCCCCAATGTCCTGTATTCCGGATCATATATACCCAAGCGTGACAGCCGACAAGAATGTCCCCAGCAGAGCAAACGTCAATATCGTCCCAATATTCCGGAAGAAATTCGCCTATAACCCACACCATCCATCAGCACCTCATCCCCACCATATATCTTAATCACTCTCTCTAAACACCCCCCTTCCTGTCAACCCATCTCAAGGAACCCAAAACCCACCTGATGCAACTCATACCCCGAATTCATAATAATCGGCGGCAAAATCAAATTAAAAAAAAACTTCTGATCAAACGTCACCGTGGCCTGAATATTCGTCGCCGGCGACAACCTAATAATCAACCCTACGAACATTCCCGCAAAGATGCTGACGACAGTTTCGTGGACCGCTTGGATCTTTTTCAGCTGGAGGTAGTAGGAGGTGAAGAGGGCCGCCAGGAGCAGCGCGACGAGGATAAATAGAGCCCATGATGTTGAGATTTCCTGTTGGCCGGGGTTGACGCCTTCTGTAGAGTTTTATAAAGAGTCGTGGTTAGCTTTTTTTTGGAGGAATTATGGTTCTTGGGAGGGAGAATGTGGAGCGAAGGGGTTGAAGGTATTGGTATATGACGGATGGTGGGAGAGTCAAGGAGTGGGAATCGTGTATTATAGTGGGTGGAATGGAATAATACCCTCTGGATCAGGTTCCTCCTCCTGTCGTTTCTCTACATGTCAGGAATCTCAGTTGTTAGCTCTGATATCGTTAAATTCTAGCAACTATCGTGAAACGGGTTAAAAAAGACTTACGGAGGAGGTTAAGCAGCAACGACTCGGCTGCGGTTCGCATCGCGAAACGGTCGAAAAGCTCGGGCAGCGGTAATCAGCCGCTCCAAACCTTTCTTTTACGAAAGAGCAACAGGAAACAAGAAAAAGGCCAGGTACGTGAAAGAGGTGGCGGAAGGTACAAGTTCTATCTTTGAAATCCCATCTGTCGTGATGTTTTTCCGTTCGAAACTTTCTTTCGTCGGTAGGATACTCGGACCTGGTTGAAAAAAAAGGTGGTGGGATGGATATTCAGGAGTTGGAGGGATTGCGCAAGGTGTTCGTTCGGCCTGTCCTACTCTATTTCGATAAGAAAAGTGAAATGAAATGGGAGAAGTGTTGGGTGACGTGAGGTCGCACGCCGAACAAGCAGAGCGAACAAAAAGCGGGTAGGAAGACAAGCACAGGGTAACCTATAATAATAAGCTGAGCAGACCAGTTGGGAAAGCAGCCAACCGGTCCTTCTCCGGTCGGACCAAAAAGACAAAATGTGGAGGGGAGATGTTTAGTAGACGCAAGGCACCACCTGAGCGAACAAAATCATATGCTAAAAAAAAACTAGACTAATCGTACTGAATGTGTGCAGCTGATTGCGCAAACCGCTGCAGTTGAAGACGCAAGCAGTTTGTAGGAAGTCTGGCCTTGATGTTTGCTTGGTAGAATGAATACCTACTTACGTACCCGCCTGGGCATTTCAATCTTTGAGCCCGAGAAAAACATTGACTCTTCCTCAAGCTTGCTTAGTACTTATAGCATATGATCCTCCGAAGAAGCCAGGCTTGCATTTACAGCACCTGAAACCGTCGATGCAGTTTTCTGTGAATATGAATGCCCCAGACAGCCAACATGCCAACATGTCTACACAGATTATTGTGTCAGGTACCCGAGTGGAATAATCCTCAAATAGAAGTATTACTCTACAACCGCAACCCTCCAAGAAACCCTCCCCAGATTATAAATTTAGCAGCAAGCAAGCTATCTGTTGGGTTATGTATTTTCCCGCTCAGCTCACCCTAAACTGGCAGCACAGCTGTGCAGTTCTGCAAGTCGATAAAGCTTATAATCTAGCAAAAAGACTCCATAAGAATAATATCAATACAATGAGCTCATGAGATGTAGTAAATAATGCAAAAGGAAATAATACATGCTGAATGAACTCCCATATGAAACCTTGTACTGTAGATAATACCCTCTTTGACGACTCTGAACCAACCAAAAATCGATATATAAATGGTAAAAATGAAACTCGAAAAGCAATCCCGATAAGAAAAACACAATCATGCGGGTATCCCGAACCAGTATAGAAACATCGACGAATGAAAATCCCAAAATGCTCTCCACAAACAACTAACCCCAGGTAACCTCGAAGAACCGCCCGTCTACCTCCTTACCGCCCCTAGTTGAAGGCTCCGAGCAAACACAATCTAAACCTCCCCATCGTCCTCCTCCTCGTCGCTATCCACAAACTCCAACCCCTCATCCTCTTCCTCATCCAACCGAATCGTCATAAAAGCTGCTAAAAGAGCAGCCAACCCACCAAACCTCATAACCCACCCCATACTGTTATCTCCAGTCGACCCTCTCGGTTTCTGCAAAAGCTTAAAGATAATACTAGACATCACAGTCGCAATGACCTGCGGCGCCGCTATCGCAAAGTTGTGCAGTCCAAGAATGATACCAGCCTGATCCACATAATCTTCATTGGCAAGGTCCGCACCGGAGCGGATGGATGGAGTGGTGCTGCGAAGGAAGCCACGCTTAATAGCATCTCTCTTCGAAATATCCGATGAAATGAGAGCAAACGGCGCCCAAAGCGTGACAGCCCACGGAATACCGCAGGCTGCAATTAAAGCCGTGGCGCCCCAGGTATCGGTGACAAATACCGTGCTCCACATGCTAACCGCGAAGATGACATGCGACAAGCACCACAGCCTCCTAAGGGTAAGTCCGGGAATTCTCAAGAATTCAAAATGGTGTTTGCCATTATCCTCGGCACCAGTGGGGTTGAAAGCCGGTTGGATAAAAACGGGAAGAATGGTATTGGATAGGAGGGCAACAACAGCGAAAATGAGAAGGGCGAAGGTGCCGACTCGAGTAGCTTGCTCCCATAGCTTGTTCTCCTCTTCTGGCGTAAGATTGGGGTTAGAAGCATAGTGAGGTTGAACATCTATATCACGTGCGCAAAGATTTGTTTGTTAGCTGGCTAGTCTTTGTGAATGCTGAAATTCTGCACACCATCTTTGTGAAGTTTGAGTCTGGTGACGGTACCAGGGGTCATATGACCCTCAGGTCCACCGTGGAAATATGGATTGTCGGATCTCCACCTTCCGACAACTAAAACAGAATGAACGGTCGTGACTTACAGATTTCTCCAATGTACGTAGTGCTGTAGAACAAAAATGGGAACCATCTGTTGATCAGATATTCAAGTTAGTAAACCGGTTAACCTGTTTCAAGCGATGCATGGAGGATCGAAACATACCCAATCCAAGCGAAGAACTGCGTATCGCAAACCTTCCTAACCTGTGGCGGAAGCCTCCTCGCAGAACTAACGACCTGTCCAAAGAACGCCAAAACATTGTTCTTCTTCTCATCCGGCGGCCTAACATTCCAAATATCACTGAATTAGCATTCCCCTTCACTCCAAAATCCCCCAGAATCTAGACGAAAAGGACATCCATACCCATCCTCATTCGGATCCCTCTCCATGATCAACCCACAGCTCAAAGCCAACGTTCCACCCAGCGCAATCGACGCAATCACGCACAAAACCTTGAACTGCGTATTCCCAAACCAAGGCAGAATCTTCGGCAAGTCGACGTAACCGCTCAAATACCCCAAAACGTTTCCAATACCAGTCATCCTTCCCGCCCACGCATTCGCCGCGTCCTGTTGATGCGGTGGAGCATTATCAACGATAAACGCACGAATACCGGCTTGAACGGTGTTGATTGAGAAATCCAGGACGTAAATCATGAGGACGGCGAGAGCGATGGTAAGTTTGGGTAGGCTGGGGTTGCCGTCCGGGAGGATCCAAGCGCAGATTTCTCTCGTCCAGCCGAGGATTAGAAGGGATAGTATTGTTGCGATTCCACCACCAATCATGAAGGGCTTTCGTTTTCCCCATGATACTCTGCAATTATCGGATCGAATACCGACGTAAGGCTGAACCAAAGCACCAGAAACCGGACCAGCTACCCATACCAACGCCAGCATCGCCTTTGAAATACCCAGCGAGAGTAAATACGGCTATAATTCCAAAACCACCCGTTAGTCAACGATCCCCAAGCTGCAATCCCTATCATCGTAAAGAGGTAATAGCCATACCGAACCATTCGACAACTCCACCGACCACGCGATCTGTAAGCCTCCAATACTCAACGTCAGAAGCATCAAAAACCATGAACTCCTCGTAACCCTCATGGACCTTCTAGACATGGAGCTGGAGACAGAACTCCTCTGCCTCCGCTCGTTGATTTCGGGTATCGTGAGTGATCGGCCATATCGTCGTTCGCCGCCCGCAGGACTTAGTAGTCGCGTGTGCTCGTTTACTACAGAATTAACCCCGAAATACTGTTAGAAAAGACCATCGCTGAATATGAAATATCGTAGCAAATATAATCGTGCAGTGTATATAAATATTTTTATTTTGTAAATCGCAGGTTTTGGTTCTTTCCGTACCTTCTTTCGGCGTCCTGGGGACGGAGTTTGTTCTCGTCGCCATTATGACGCTATTTTCTATTTTGTATGGTAGGTTTGCGGTCGGTCGGTTTGCACCCCGAAATCGCTCCTGTTTTGCGTCCCCTACCCCAGAATATTCCTATTTCCGCCGCTCCCGCGTTGATAAAAAAGAAATTTCCTTCCCGTAGAACTCCTGTAAGAAAAAAAGGCAAAGTTTCGTCGCCTCTGCTGTATTCCGGTATATTTCGAGTTTCCCGAGTAAACTATGTCCTTGCTGATCACAAGAAGGGGAAAAAAGGTAAAGGGAAAGGGTTCAAAGAAAGGAAAAATGAAAGGGAGAAAACGATGAAAGGTTGCTCAGAGCAAGTGCGAGCGTATGATTGCCAGAGTGGGTGTCTGCTCCTCTGTTCTGTGACACCCCAACCTGAAAATCTTAGCCAGCCAGGTCGGACTTGTTTTGTGAGAGTGTACCGCAGCTATCCAAAGGGGCTGGGCTGGGCTGATAATACTTGAATGTTAATGCGGTCTTGGTTCCGTCGTATCAATTCCAGTCACAAGCCCTTTCTGTTTTAATTGTAATTGCGACTCCTGCTATTTGCTCCTTCGCTTGCGTTTCAACCGAAGAAAATATAATAATTACACCTCCTTCACGATGGTGTTGGGGAAAGAATACCAATTCCGGAACGAGAAGGATGCTCCCGCCTGTTCTATATACTTTCTTCCCTTCTGTATAATATCGTGAAAAGAATAAAACCTGTGAGATAAAAGACGATGACTGAACACGCGGAGGACCACGTATCCCACATACACCCTTTCTTTTCTTTTATATGGGTAGATGTATACGGGGTCTGCCGATTATCGCAACTGCAGAAAAATAAGAATGCTGTGCTGTAAAGTATTGGAATGCACGATATCTCTCCCCCAGAATAAAAAAAAGAGGTATGTATGCAAGTGTATCTGCATGCAAGGTTCGGTGATGAGTTGTTCCTTAAATCCCGCTTCCCCAAGAAGCCACCCAGCTAAACGAGAGAGGGATAAAAAAAAAGTGGTATCGTAATGAGCCAACGAGTCGAGCCGAGTCTATCTGTCCGCCAGAGTAACTAGCAAGTCCCCTTGCCAGCTGCGAGACAAAAAAGCGGCACCCAGAAATGTTGAAATCCTACTGGCTCGAAGAGACCGTATCAACGGGCAAATCTAGATCCGGAAATCCTTCTGCAGGAAACAAAATCGAAAAAGCTGCTGCAAGGGCAGGCCAGGCTGACCGCAAACAAAAGACGTATATTCCTTTAAGCAGAGAAAAAAAAAAAGGTTGAGGATTTAGTAATATAGAAAAGCTGAAATACCCGAGGATCAAAAGATTAAGGTTATCTACAATCGTGAGATTTCATAATAGCTAGGCAATAGCTAATGGCTCATAGGGAACTGGGACAGGACCTTCATCGCTTCATTTAACCATTTATGCATATGACGATGATCATGCAGGTCAGAGGGCAGTAACCTCGCATTGGAAAAACGCATGTATGTACCACCCCGAGTATCGGTACCGATCCGTATCTATATCTTGCTTGCTACCCTGTTCAAGATTAAAAACTCGGGAAGGAAAAATCATGGTTTTCGATACTTGGATTCTTAACAATATAAATTAAAATCCCGCTTGAAAGGTTCCAAGACAGCTTCCCCTACCACTATGCTAGCCGAAGTGCATGTAGATGCAGACGTCATCGCCAGCCAGACCCCAACAGATACTTAAATTCAGCTACCAAGTATCACTATCAATAATTTAAATGCGACTTAAGTACCAGAGTACTTTCTCTACGCTAAAACTACACTATCCCATTAAGAAAATATCTCACCGCAGCTAAACCCTCAATCCTTCCCAACAAACCTAGACGACATCCTAAACGATGCAACAGTAAGCTCAAATCTATCTGTGTAATATAGACCACGAGAGCAAACTCACCTGATTCCCCAAGCTCCGGAGTACCACGATCTGTAAAGCAAAAACCAAACTCAGAGCATCTTAATCACTTATACATACCAAAAGAGTATCTTAACCCTGCAGCGCGCAGATGTATACAGAAAACTAAATTTAAAACATGAGGCCATGTGAACTCGTTTCCCTGACCTTTTTGGTGTTCCCCACCACAGCCCCATCCATGCCCCGCATAAGCAAGCTTCGTAGACTACTAGTATACCGAGCCCCCGCGTTTTAGATATACAAACTAGTTTACATTTACTGTAGAGCTACTCTTGCTAAACTCTAGGCCGGCTAAGGACGCATTGATATAAACACTATAAATTTATTTTTCCGAAATACCGACACCCGATCGAGGGTATTCGCGTCAACCGCTCAATTGCTCTACTCGTAACCTCTATTGTACATATGCATCACATTAGTGTTATATACCATCTTTAGCCACCCAGCTCACTACTATATCTATAGAGAAATCATATGAAATCGTAACACCACCATTTCCTCGTGACATCTATATTCATAAACCAGCCAAGGAAAAAAAATATGATAAAACCATCTGTCTTTTCATTCGTCCACCATCCTCATAATAAACTATTCTTTCTATCTCCTATCTATTCTCTCTCCACTGCCCGTTGTATTAGACAATACACAATAATACACCTTTTTAAGAGAATAAAAACGATACAAAAAACCGCAATGATCCGCCATATGAAAAGACATAAACCTCCAACTAACAGGAGGATAAACGTTATGTAACAAATATTGTATCAACAGGGTAGGTGGCAATCCCTTTGGCATCATCGAGGTGATGTGAAAATCGTGGGGGGGTCGAGAAAAAAATGATAAAGTAAAGGTAGATGCCAAAGGGAAAGAGGAATTCCACCATGATAAACCCCCACCCGCCCGCCAGAAACAGTTCTCAAAAATTCCTCAGTCGAATAAAGGCGCTAAATCAATCCGTGGGCAGGAAACAGCTGCCAAGAGGGTCGTGACGAAATAAAAAGTTCGAACTCCGGTAAATGCTCTCGACGTTGAGAAGAAAGAAAAAAATAAAATAATAAAACGTAGTGCCATAACTGGCGTCAGTCAATGATGTGGAAAACAAGATAAAAATATAAAACTCCTTGATGCGCCATACTATTGGTGGTATCTCTGAACAATCGAAAAATGAAGATTTTGAATGGAATTAAGTTTGTACAACATGTACGTTGTAAGGCCGTATCCTTTGGTAGCTTGGTTGGAGGGATACGTCGGATAGATTCGTGATTGCTTTAAACGGTGGCCCAGGGCTTGGGGCGGGGATGTTGTCGCGGCGCTTGGGTACGGCTACAAGATAGAGAGCGTGGGCGCTTTGTGGGGCGTTCGCTCAATCTACCACGGAGACCAGTTGGCGTAGCATCTCCTGGAATGGTGGCCTCAGCCCTCTTTCTTTTAGGGGATCCTGGAGAGGATGATGGAGATTGAGGTGGCGGAGTCCCAGGTGGTGGGGGAGGTATCGTGCTCAGGATGACCGTTTCATTGACACGGCTACGCTTGGGCGACAACCTTCCATCAATACCGGCTTCGAGATCCTCAACTTCAGACCTCTTCCTCTTCGGGCTGCGCTCGACAGATGGGACCTCGTCTTTCATTATTGACGTCTCAAAATCCATTTCACCTTGCATGTCGTCATCTGCAAGAGCCAGATCCTCTCCCTCAAGCGATACAGGGATTTCCGCATTCGCAGCTAACCTTGCCTTCTTGTTCGCGTAATGCGCCTTCATCTTCTTATACAAAGATCGCATATACGTATAGGCAAATTTACGGATTTGCTTGTCCTTCTCTGCATCCACGTGGGTTGGAGTCTCAAGCCCATACTTTTTCATATCTTTACGAGCGCACAGCCTCGTAATCTAGAAAAAAGCTCGGTTAGTAGGGACGTGAGGGGAGGGCGGACGATTAAACATACTTCTTCATTACGTTTCTTAATTTCTGCCCTGTTCATCTTCGGCATGAATTCCGCGGTAACTTCCTTGACGATAGTATAGTACTAAAGCATTGTTAGGCGAGCCACCAAACTGGGATGCGATTGAATTAAAACTTACTGCCATTTTTACGCGGCGTTCATGGTGCCTATAGGGCTTTTGTGGGTCTTCAGGTTCCTTCTCAACTGGGCTCATTTCCTTTTGAGTCTTGAGTAGCCTCTGCTGTGCTTGCGATTCAAGAGCCTCCTTCTCGAGGGACTTGATGATGTTCTCAATTTCTTCATTCCTCCGAGATACAATCGGCTGAACCGGTTTTTGGTCGCTCGGCGTTTCTGGAGTTTTCTCCCCAGGATGCCTCCATTGCGTAGCCTGTGTCGTTTCGTCATAGTAGTACGTGCGACCATCAGCAACGAAAGCTTGCCAATTCTTAGGTAAAACAAGTCGTTGGCTCTTTGGGCCCTTCGGAGCATCCTTGGGGAAGGAGCGGGTCCTAGGAATTGGGGCAGGTTTTGACAACCTAGGACCGGTTGGAATATTGACAGGTTCGATTCTCTCCGGAGAGCGAGAACGGGACCTGCTACGTCTCCAGTTCCGTCTCTCCGAATCAACGTTGGGAGAATCATTGGAGTCCCTTTGTCGTCTAGGGATTCGATATCCCATTTCCAACCCGCTCCATTCTTGAATCAATCCCTCGGCTAACCTCTTCGCATACTTGTCCTGCGCTGTTTCCGCAATGTCCTTAACAGTAGACTCGATCTTTGAAGAACTTATTTTGTTTTTCGTAATTCTCGGCCACTTATGCATGATGTTGAGTATCGGAGTGACAATATCATACTCACTTCGCCACTCGCTAAGTAACTTGTTGAATATGGTGTAGCCGTGCATCTGGAGAACACGAGGCAGGACCTTCGGGTCCGTCGAAGTGTCGATCCTGTCCAATAACTTGACAACGATCCATTTCTTACTAGCCTGCATCAAAGTACCCATAACTTTGGGAACGCCTTCGTGCGAAAGCTGTTTCGCTTTGGTGGTTGTGAAGTAATCCTCATCTTCATCCTTTCGACGCCTCGATTTTTTAGCCGTTGCCGTTTGCCAACCGTCGTCGTCTTCGAGCCCGAGGGCTTCCAAGTACAAGGTCGGCAACTTTGTGGAAGATTCTGTTTGCGTCTTTCCTCCGATGTATCCGATACAGTTGGGTTCTCCGCAGAAGCATTTCTGAGGGTCTGCCCCATACCTATCAACGTTGTAGTCGAACGTAAGTTCTTCCCCGGCTTCAATCTTAACTTTCGCAAATATTCCCATGCGAAGTTTTTTACCAACAACCCACTTTTCCACCATACAATTCGGATTGCAGGAATGATTGCAAAACCTTGCTAGGCACCCCTTCTTGGTTGCATCAATGTATTCACCTACTTTGATGCTCATAAAGTAAAAGTGTTGAATATTTTCATTCCCATACGCAGTACGGCGTCTTCTAAACTGTGATTCGTTTATCACTTCGCCAATGTACTCGTAGATGAAAGTACCCGGTTCGAGGGGGGTGTTGGCACGAAGGCCGTATCCTTTCTTCTCAGTTTGGATGACTGAGACGTCAGCATACTCCTTTTGCTGGAATCGTTGATTACGGCATTGGCCACCGCAATTAGCATCCGAATCGACACACTCTACAAAGGTTTCGGCATTAATACAGCCGTGCGAGCAGGCATTATTTATTCCATTGACTAAAAAAGAAGAAAAAATAAAAGTTAATTGATAATCTTGAGGAAAGCATGGAAATGATCATACCAAATTCTGAACGACATTCACAAGACATCAGGTCTTCTTCCTGACCTGAATTTGCCAAGTGCTTCGGATAGTAAGAGCATTCATCCATTAGAGCGAAAGTCTTCTGAGCCTCTTCCGTTTTATCCGGCAGGTCATTGTACAAGGTGATGTGCCTGACCTTCTTGGCTTTAGATCGGCTCGGCTTTGTAATAATCTCAGAGTCATTAGATTCCATTTTAAGAGGGGTTTCCGAGTTGGACCGGAGAGAATCTTCGCCCTTCGAGTCTCTCGGTGATGATGGGTTTGTTGATGTCGGGACATCCTGTGGCGATGGATTCGACAGGGGTGATGAAGAATACTCTTTTTTGATACTGATGGAATTTCTATTAGGGACACTAGGGTCCGGTGACGATAATTGTGCGTCCACCTGGTTACTGGCTTCAGCACTCATCGTGAGTAATGATGTGCTTTCTGTAGGCATTGTCTCTGTAGAAGCCATAGCAAAGATATGTAAAATGGAGGGGAAGGTTAAGAAAAGTAAGAATCCAGAGAGCTATTAAGGAGGAAAGTTGAGATTGAGTTCGGGAATGGACTTGAGCAGAGTAAAGTGGATGAGGTTAGGCAGCAACGGAGATGACAGACAGACGAAAGTCAAGGGTTGACGACGATGATTACTTGTTGCGATCCCGGCAAAGTTCTGATGGTTGCAGACAAGATTTGTTGAAGATTGGGAGAAGTGTGTGCGTTGGAAAAATAGGGAGTAAAAAAGGCGCGAAGGTGATGTGATGTGTAATTGTGGTTGCCGGGCGCTGGTGGTGATGGTGGTGGTGGTGGTGGTGGGAAGCTCGTTGCTGTTGCTGTGAGAATTGTGTAGAGGCAGCGGCGGCGTTAGGGAAAATTGTCCTCGATTTGTCCTCCCCAAAAATACCCACTCATTGCAGACACAAAACGAAGAAGTCCGTTCAAGAATTCGATATCCACCTCTTCGGAGACTCTTAATTGAGAAAATGCGCCTATGCCTGTCGATGAATCTATGCACGAATGTTACGTTGATGTCGTGTAGGGCAGAGAAGTCTCAGATGGAGAGATAAAGAGGAGACGTTGAAAAAACGGTGGACGAGAAGCAACAAATAAAAAGCGACGCACGCCCTCCTCACAAAACGAGCCTGCGAACGTCACAGCAACTTGACCGCCTCCCAACTCGACACTTGAAATGGACGGTTCAGATGATAAGCCCTCTCCTACGGCCAGTAAGTTTGTCCAATGGCGTATGAACCTTGATACTATGTAAACGCCTCGCTCGGACGCGGTGGTCGTGATAGATAATCCTTGGGATAATTTCTATGCGTACTGGGCGGGAGGTACGCCAGTTCCTTTTTTTTCTGTTCTGCTAAGGGAAATGCCCAAAAAAAGTACGGGAAACGCTGCGCCAAAGGGTTTTTGCAATGTTAGCCACCCGAACGAGAACGAACAGCGAGAAAGGTTCCCCTAAAATAAAAATTGAATGAGGACAAGTCCACTTCGTACCCTTAACAACCACAACAAAATGCCCTCCCCGTCCGCTCTGTCTATGGCCTGGTGAAGCTCAAGTCCTGCAGGACGAGCTTTGCGATGCCTTTTTTCCTCGATACCCTTCTCTTTTCAGCCGCTGAGGATGGCTGAGACCGATTTCTTTGGAGCCGGATATTTCGCAGATGTCAAAAGAGAGGTGCGGTGCACATAAGAACAAAAAAAAAAAAAAAAAAAAAAAAAAAAAAAAAAAAAAAAAAAAAAAAAAAAAAAAAAAAAAAAAAAAAAAAAAAAAAAAAAAAAAAAAAAAAAAAAAAAAAAAAAAAAAAAAAAAAAAAAAAAAAAAAAAAAAAAAAAAAAAAAAAAAAAAAAAAAAAAAAAAAAAAAAAAAAAAAAAAAAAAAAAAAAAAAAAAAAAAAAAAAAAAAAAAAAAAAAAAAAAAAAAAAAAAAAAAAAAAAAAAAAAAAAAAAAAAAAAAAAAAAAAAAAAAAAAAAAAAAAAAAAAAAAAAAAAAAAAAAAAAAAAAAAAAAAAAAAAAAAAAAAAAAAAAAAAAAAAAAAAAAAAAAAAAAAAAAAAAAAAAAAAAAAAAAAAAAAAAAAAAAAAAAAAAAAAAAAAAAAAAAAAAAAAAAAAAAAAAAAAAAAAAAAAAAAAAAAAAAAAAAAAAAAAAAAAAAAAAAAAAAAAAAAAAAAAAAAAAAAAAAAAAAAAAAAAAAAAAAAAAAAAAAAAAAAAAAAAAAAAAAAAAAAAAAAAAAAAAAAAAAAAAAAAAAAAAAAAAAAAAAAAAAAAAAAAAAAAAAAAAGGATTGGTAGGGCGGGTGAACAAGAAAAATCTCTCGAATCGCGCGGCGTCCAACCCACACCAAACCCAGCAAACCCAGCAAACACCGCTGGCCAGCCAGCCAGCCAGCCCACCACGCTTAAACCTCCTCCGTTCTCTCCTTTGCCTCAATCCGCCAAGCCCCCCATATGGCCTTGCAGACAGACAACTTGCAATTTTCCCCGAAATTTCTCAACATGCACACAGAATGACCGTGTCTTCCCAGACTCTTTCCTCACTCTTGTAGCCGCTGATTACACTATACCGGGCGCCAGGAAAGCTATTATACACTCCCCATTTAGCCCCATACCTCACCCGTGATAATCTCAACGATTCCCATTTAAGAGAACCACTCCCGAATTCCCGTCCTAACGAAAAACAAAGTTCTTTTAAAATGATGAAAACCACTTCCAATCTCTTTAGGATTTATGAAGCGTAAGAAAATAGAAAATTATTCATTGATTAATATCTGTGTATCATACATCGATCAATAAGAGTTGCGTAGCTGCAGAACGATTAGTTGAGCCGGTAAAGGTCCAAAGAGCTTCTGACGGAGTGCAACATGGGAGCCATACAAAGATACCTCCAAGCACTCATCTCTCCTCCTTATATTGCGGATTTGGGCCAAAAATTTGGCCGTCTTGGGGGAGTTGACCCCGTCATCGCGGCTCGCGGTCGCTCGCAGAGACAACACGCTAGACTTCAAAGCCAAGCATATTGAAATGGGCAAAACAGGTCGGCCATTACGACGGTAGGTCAATCTCAGATCACCCGTCCGATAGGCCTCCCTTCGCAAATACTAGCTAGTTAAGCGTCAGTACGGACGTGGACTGAGCAAAAATAGTCTCTCGACCGACCGAGCAGCTCGAACCCGGAGTTTCTGAGCATGGTAGCTGAGAAATCATCTTATCCAAGCTCGATGATAACGAAAGGCGCCTATCAAGCCCCTCGAGCTGGTTGAATCGCCAAACTGTGGCATACGATCGCCGACCCCGCTCGTTTCTTCCGATGGATGAGTCTCGGGCCAGTTGATACGGTTTACGGTTCTCGCGACGCCGGTTTGAACTGCCAACCTCCAGCTTATGGCAAACGAATACCACCCTGCTCATCTTTGATACCAAAATCGATGGATATCACTGTTCGAAGATGGCCACGACGGATCGTGATATTAGGATGCAAAAACGTAGGGGATAATTCTGACTGCTATGAACAACCGAATTCCAGCGATTGACCTATGATACAAAAGTATGTCAGTAACAACACCCAGAAGTGAATGGATGACTCCCTCGGTCCCTTCTTCGGTTGTATTAACCCAGAGGTATTGTTACCAGCGGGAGCTATCGCCGACGTGAGAGAAAATCGGACCCTTGCATGCATTTTTCATTCCGACTCCGCGCAGAGATTTTATTCTCTGCTATTCGAAGGGGTGGGAAGGAAG
Source organism: Dactylella cylindrospora (assembly GCA_012184295.1). Taxonomy (NCBI): domain Eukaryota; kingdom Fungi; phylum Ascomycota; class Orbiliomycetes; order Orbiliales; family Orbiliaceae; genus Dactylella; species Dactylella cylindrospora. The sequence continues at coordinate 89,429 of LDUD01000135.1, forward strand.
GAAGGATTGGGTTCCGTTTTCGCCTCTTCTGGCTCGTTCCAACCAACAACCCCCGAGAAGAGGAAGAAGAAAAGCCGTGTGGTTACGGTTGCCAACACACTGTTTACCTCACACCCCCCACAACGCACGATTCATGCGACGGGGAACATGCTCGTTCGCACAACCTGCTGCGAACGGAAAACAAATTGGATGCTCACAATCGCCTTGCACGTGTATATGTATCTCCCCTGCTCGATTGAGAACAAATCCATGGCGTTTCCCTGTCGCAAAGTTTTATTGTTTTGGAAACGCAAATTAAAGAAATTTGGGATGCAAGTCGGTTTGTTGACATTCGAGTTTGAAGGAGCTTGAACGGAGAGCTTCGAAGCTTATATGACAGCTGCCCACCCACCTGCATCTCAGCTGTCTGCATCTGCATCTCCAACCACATCTCAACGTTCATACCCACACTTCTTTCCACCTGAACTATTATAATAGTAAACTCCATACTTCTCGAGTACAAACTCACAACCCGAAAATAATCATAATTCAACTTGCACTTGTATTCTGCCAGGAGCTGAGGTGAACATCCATCAACCATCTTAACTATCAGTTTCTTCGTAAAAAACAAACATCTCCCTATACACACCCACACATTTCCAATGTCTGCATCACCAATCCCAATCTCCAAAATGTCCGCTGAGTCTGGAATGGCTACCCCAAAGACCGCTCAAGAGGTCGAAGACCAAATCGTCAGCATCCCAACATCCACCGAAAGCTCTCCCGTCAATATCGAGCCTCTCCACCAAGGAACTTCCGCCGAGAACCTCGAGAACCAACGAAAGCTGCTTCAACAAAAGCTGGCCGAACAGTACGTCTACCCTCGCTATCACCTTCGCAGAAACCAAATCGACCTATCAGATGCTAACCTTGAACTGAATACAGTGCCGCCAATGCTGAAAAGTTCGTCTCACCAACTGACAACATGATGAGCCCTTGCTCGCAAAAGCTGGCCGCTCAGAAGAAGAAGCAATACGGAAAGTACGTCCTCACAATGAGAAATAACCCCCTCTACATATGTCCATGCACAGGTGTTAACAACCAATTACAGGAGCAAGCCAACTCTTCTCAAGTCCGCTTTTGCCCAAGTCGCAGCTGATCAGGGAACAAAGGCCTCTCGAAAGCGAGACGAAGACTCTCCCTTCTAAAAGGAAATATTGCAATTAGTAGCCCCATGCTATGACTCTGAGAGTCTGCATAAGTCCCAACTGCTGTGATATTATCGTTTTAGAGGAGTTATTTAATTCTGCCCTGCTTTGGTTCCTTACGACTTTTCACGTTCATAATCCTCAGTTTTGATTTCTTTTAACTCTCTAGGGTATAGTGGTTTCATACAGGAGGTTTGGAGTTTGGAGATTCATGATATTTGTTTTCTTCCGTCGATTCCGTTACTTTATTATATTGTCTGCTCTTCTGTAAAACCACAAAAAAAAATCTTGAGTTTAATGGAGTGAGGAACCTGCTTGTTTGGATACCGATACCCTTGGTTGTTTTAATGTTTATTTATCTTTTTTCTTTCTGCCGTTCGACCTGATCTTTAGGAGTAGCTCCTATGATCCCTTTCACTGTTACCACGGTGCCTCTGGGAAGTTTTTGTATATGCCTTAATCGTAAATACGCTTCGTCCTTTTGTAATTGCTGCATACTGTATATCTATGATCGGAATTGTACGAATAATAGAAAACACAGTGATCAAGTTACTAGTATATACATACACCCATTTCGAGTTTATTCCCTAGGCTTTATTTCAAAAATGTAATGGTCTTGAAAACGGCGGGTAAAATTGTACCTCTTCCCATGCAGCACATGCTCATGGGTGTAGCTAGAGGTACCTTTCTTTACCCAAGCTCTGATGTGGGCCCGCAACGCCACAACATCATCTCTACAGGGGCCTGCGCTTTTGGATCGAAGCTCCGATCAAGCTGATAAGAAACATAGAACTATGACTTGTATCCATAGACGAACTCATTTAACCAGTTCAACAAACACTCTCACAAAGTATTCCATTTATTTACCATTTAGTTAGAGCTCTATAATAAAGAATTATTACGTAGTACGAGTATTAAATTATAATACACTCCATGGACACTCTCCCCATCGAACTCCTCCGCCGTATCGCAACTCACACCTCTTCCCCCACCCTCCACTCCCTCCTCCTAACTTCCCGCAAACTCCGCACCGCTGTCCACGACTGGCAAGTCTACCAATCCATCATACGCGCCCAAAATAACCTCCCCTTCCTTCATAAACTACCACCTCTGAGATCATGGGAAGAATCACGAATCCCAATAGCTCCAGATACACCGCCTGATATCTGCGCCAGGTATGTAGCGGCAGACTATAGGGTATGGAAGATGATGGAGCCTGGGGATGATAGGAGAGAGTTATTTTGGGAGAGCGAGAAGGTCGTGGATGATTTTGTACGGTGGGCTGGGGTGTTGGTTGCAAGAGGGCGTATGTACCTCCCCGTCCATCCTGAATATAGGTCCCAAAAATCTATCCCATGTTACATGCTTTAAGCATACGGTAATCTACTCGTACTTGACCTAGGCTAATAAGCCATATCTACAAAAGATCCCTTGATACACCTCATCGGCTACACCAACCTCCAAGACGGCTACGCTCGTAACGAACACTCCAAACCTCCCACAGAAACCTACATCCTCTCCTTCTGCCTCTCCGCCTACCTCACCTCCGCCACTGGCGGAACATCCTACAACCGCCATTATGCTCGCCTCCGCGGAACCCCGATCTCCGTTCTCCACACCGCCGACACCGACCTCTACCAAGGCTGGGACACAATCTACGAGTTCCTCCAAGGCATCCAACGTGACACCCCATTCGAAGGCATTTGCCTCCCCGCGGACAAATCCAAAATCGACGCCAGCTACGCCCCACCGGATCTTTCTTCCTCCCCGAAGAAAGCCCTCTCCGCGGTCTCCCTCCACGAACTCTGCATCCGCACCGTCGGAATCCTCGGATACCGTTTCGGCCACTATCTCATGCGAAACAATTTCCGGTGGCGGAATACCCCGCACTCCGGTGAAGACTGGGAAACCTTGGAAGGGAGGCACTCCATTCTCCCTCCCAGCGCTTTCGAAATCCCGTTCGAGAAGTTTATGCATCTCCCCGCGCCGTTCGGGAAGTTCGAGGAGTTCTTGTGGTGTCATCTGGAGGTTATGACGGGGAAGGAGTTTCTGGAGGATGGCGCCTGGGCGGGGATGTACAGTTACGAGTCTTTGAATTCGTTTGATCCGTGCATGGTGGATGTGAGGATGAAAGTGGTGGAAGAGTTGGAGTATCACGACGGGCTCTACCAGGGGTGGGCGGATGAGGATGAGGACGACCCTTACGACGATAGTTATGACGAGGAAGGTGAAGAAATAGAGGTGGAAAAGGAACCAGAAAGAGGGGGAGAAGGGGGTGTAGGAGAGAAAGCTGAAGGAGCGGATACACTAGAGAAAGGGGAGGAACCAGAAGAGGAAGAGAGCGGGGAGCCCGGGCCTTTTGTGAACATCACAGCTTCGGGAAAAGATGGATATGGAGGCTTCAAGCTATACGGGCGAATCTATCAAAACACGGGGAAAGTGCTGTTCAAGAAGGTTTATTCGCAAGGGTCTCAACCCGGTGTAGAGTGGGCTTGGCTGGCTTTTATGACCCCGTTTGGGATCGTGGGAAGATGGGGTGGTAGAGGGTATGGTGGATACGTATGGCTGTGGAAGGAAGGCTGGTCCAGACATGTTCCCACTAGTGGAGTTTCAGCTGAAGCTCGAGTTGTTGTGAATTTGTAATGAATTTCAAAAACGCCGGTGGACGCCATATAAGAATGCTAGATATCTTATATATGCACTTATGTACAGACGTCAGCATATTTCTATCAAGTCAGAACTTCAATGTAATACATACGAAGAACAAATCCGATTATTTAGATGGATATTTCCACCCATTAACTTCCCACCCTATCCACAGTTTCAAGTCAGCTACCATTCATTCCGCTCGTAGGTCCAAAGGACAACTTACACCACCTCCGAACTCTCGCTCCCATTCCCTCCCCTTTAAACTTCACATTCCTATTCCAATACCTCCACCCGGCCAACCCCAGATTCCACAGACACCCCTGCACCAGCGGAAACAGTACCTGATCTCTAACCGTTATCAACGCCACCAACCAATACTTCTTCTCCTCCACCGCACGCTTAATACTAGCCAGATAACTCTGCTCGAACCTCAAATCTGGAAGAGGGGGCAATGGGCGAAGAGTCCTGTGACGAGGAGCGTAGAGTATTGAAGAAGTAATGGAGGCTACGTCGTCATCGTCGTCTTCGTCTTCTAAGGGGTGGGTGACTTCTTCTTCTTCGTCGGAGTAGGGTTCATCTTGAGAGAGGACTTCTTTGGTGTCCGCGGAGGTGGAAGGGGCGAGGGATTCTTCGAGGGTGGGATGGTGGCGGATGTGGGAGTCGGTGAGGGCCGATTGAGTCGCTAGATAGGGAATGTCGGACATTTCGGAGGGTGAGGGTGTTCCCAATGGCAGATTTGTACCGTCTAATGTGAGATGTTGATGGAGGTGTAGGGGAGGTGTAGAAGTGAATGACGTTGAGTTGGCAGTGTTGTTGATATCCGAGTTCGGCTAAAAACCGTTCAAGCTCTAGAGCTGCGAGTATCAAATTCCAACACTGTTCTGCTTCCAGGATGAAGTTAAATATATCACAGCGTCAACCTCCAAAAATTTTACCAAATATCAGAAGAAGAATTCGCGATGACTAAATTCCGACCCTGCATAGACATCCATGCCGGTGTCGTCAAGCAAATCGTCGGCGGAACTCTTTCCGACACTACAAGTTCCGACCTTGTCACGAATCACACATCTGCTCACCCTCCGTCGTATTTTTCAACTCTCTACAAAGAGAATAGCCTGACGGGTGCACATGTTATCATGCTGGGACCTAACTGCGAGGAAGCAGCGAAAGAGGCACTGAATGCTTGGCCGGGAGGCCTGCAGATTGGTGGAGGCATAAATTTAAAGAATGCACAAAGCTGGCTGGATAAGGGCGCGGATAAGGTAGGGTGAGTCTGCTAGATTTTTATTCATCCTCTCGATTATATACCACCGTATGGGGTACCAACATGTTGGCTAATTTATGTACTATGTAGGTGATTATCACATCGTACCTCTTCCCAGATGCCAAGTTTTCTTTAGAGAGACTGCAAGAGTTATCATCTACAATCGGCAATGATAGGCTGGTTGTAGATATTAGCTGTCGTCGAAGAGACAATAGATGGTTCGTGGCCATGAATAAGTGGCAGACAATCACCGATATGGAAGTCACCGAAGGTATTCAACCCCTTTAATATTGTACTCTATACGGATCTCGCTAATACGGTGACGGATAGAAACGCTCTCCCTACTCTCTGCCTATTGCTCTGAGTTCTTGATCCACGCAGCAGACGTTGAAGGCTTATGTCGCGGGATCGACGAGGACCTCGTCAAGGCGTTGGGAGATTGGAGTACCATCCCCACTACATACGCCGGGGGAGGCAAAGATATCGACGATTTGAGACTCGTAAAGGAGCTGAGTGATGGTAAAGTTGATTTGACGTTTGGGAGTGCATTGGATATATTTGGTGGCAATAAGGTCAAATTTGAGGATTGCGTGAGATGGAATAATGAATTATAAAGGCTAGACCATATGCTTAGGAGCAGCCCCGGAAGCTCGCTGGTCAGCACATACATCTGGCACTTGACGTCTATGTATATGTATGTGACGATGCAATATGTGTAGTGGCGGTCACTCTAAAGCTTTGTGGACGAAATGCATTGGCTGCATTTCGATAGTGATCGGGACCGAATTGCGGTTACACGAGTGCATGACTCAGGCTACCCGGCAATCGGGTAAATGGAGGCCTGTGCGAACGAGAAGTTCTATCCCGAGGGACGGGATCGAGAACAAAGCTGCTGCAAAGCTTCAATAGACATCGCACAATACCGACGAATATCTCGACCCAGACAGCTGGGAGAGCTCCTATTGATACTAGAAAACCATCTACCGGATGCCGTCCGAAACGCCTCAAATTCGGAAGAGCAGGCTAGAACGCGGTATCAGAAGTTCGGTACCAGTATTTACGTAACATGGTCGTACGATATTTCCGGATGCGACTGCCAGTATATCACTTTAACCATAAGAAACCCTTGTTCTTTCAATTTTAATCAGAGACCCGATTATGCACGGCTTCCTCCCAGATCCCCCTTTGCTATGTAAAGCTTAGCGGGTTCCCCACAGTTTGCACGAATTTCGAGCTCTGAATGGTTACCGACGGCATGCACCGCACCACAAACTCGATACAAATTGGACCAATTAGGGCTAGTTGTGCTTCGGATCCCCGTCACACAGGCAGCTCTCGGACAACGGTGAGCTACTTGGCTGGCACCTTTCGATAGCTAGAAGGAAGTTAAAGTGCCCGTCGTGTATTTTAATGTTTATGAACTATAGCGGGGGGAGATCCCTAGTTTATCCTATTCGCCCACTTGAGAACTCCGTCTTTTCTTCTCTTATCAATTATCTTGCATTGGAATCATTCGACTTTTTGACTCCAACGTTGAGATATCAGTGACGCCTTGCCGGCTGATAGTTGTGCGTGCCAAACACCCCGCAAATTCCAACATATCTAGCCGTCCCTCCTCTCCTCAACCACCTTGAACTCCTCACAACATCTTCATTTACCAGTATCAATTGGCATCCAAAACCACGTTATACACCATGCTGTCTACCCTCCGAGGCTCCTCGCGAGCCTTCACCCGAGTATCCACTCGTCGAGCAACTCAATTCAAAATCCAACATGCTCGTCCCATTCACAACACAACTTCTAAGCCAGCAGTGGCAGCTGCAGCTGCTAACGTTGCGGTTGACTCCACATCCTCATATGAACCGTTCTTCGTAAATGAGCCGACAGCACCGAGTGTCAAGACTGAAATCCCTGGCCCCAAGTCCAAAGTTGCTATTGCCGAGCTGGACGAGGTGTTCGATACCAGGAGCTTGAATATGATTTGCGATTATGATAAGAGCCTTGGTAACTAGTACGTCATAAGGCATCCAGGCCGTTAACACCAATTGATGCTATCAATATATATCAGAACCTATACACTGACGATAGTAACAACTTAGTATCTCCGACCATGATCATAACCTCCTCCTCGACGTCTACGCCCAAATTGCCTCCATCCCACTCGGCTACAACAACCCTGCCCTCGCCAAAGTCGCCTCCTCACCAGAAATGCTAACCTCCATAATCAACCGTCCTGCCCTGGGTAACTTTCCCTCTTCGACATGGGCGAACACCCTGAAATCCGGAATCCTTTCCGTCGCCCCCAAGGGTCTCAACCAGGTTTTCACCGGCATGTCCGGTTCCGACGCCAACGAATGCGCGTACAAGGCCGCGTTCATGTACCACCGACGCAGAGAACGTGGCGAAGGTGCAAGCTTCACAGAGGAGGAGATGCAATCCGCGATGAATAACAAGCAACCTGGAAGTCCAGAGTTGGCAATCATGTCGTTCAAGAAGGCTTTCCACGGCCGTCTATTCGGTTCCCTATCCACCACCCGTTCGAAACCGATCCACAAACTCGACATCCCCAGCTTTAACTGGCCACAGGCTAGTTTCCCGCAGTTGAAGTATCCGCTTGAGGAGTTTGCAAAGGAGAACGCGGCGGAGGAGGCTGAGTGCTTGGCTGATGTGGAGAATATTATCAAGACGTGGCATTGCCCTGTCTCCGCAGTGGTAATTGAGCCGATTCAGAGCGAAGGAGGTGATTTCCATGCTAGTCCGGCTTTCTTCCAGGGATTGAGGGATATAACAGCGAAATATGACGTCTTGTTGATTGTTGATGAAGTGCAGACTGGTCAGTATTGAACTTGTACCCGAAATACAAGAAGTGGATATCCTAATATAAGCGAAATAGGCGTCGGCGCAACCGGCAAGTTCTGGGCCCACGATCACTGGAACCTATCCTCCCCACCGGATATCGTCACCTTCTCCAAGAAGGCGCAAACCGCAGGATACTACTTTGGGAACCCACTGCTAAGGCCAAACATGGCATACAGACAATTCAACACGTAAGACCCCTCCCAAAGAATACCCCCACTCACGATATCCCCTTCAAGCGAATACTAACAAGCATAAACAGCTGGATGGGAGACCCGGCTCGCGTCCTCCTCTTCAACACCATCATCAGCGAAATCGGCAGACTAAACCTCGTCGAGCACACCGCCGCAACCGGTGAATACCTCTACAATGGCCTCGCAGAGTTATCGAAGAAGTACCCCTCCGAGATTCAGAATCTGAGAGGAAAAGGTCAAGGGTGAGGATAGCGTTTCCCGCGCGAGTAGTTCTAGTCTTGATATATATGACTAACAAGGATATACCGACAGAACATTCATCGCCTGGGACTCTCCTCAGCGAGACGCATTCTTGAAGGAGATGAAGGCGGTGGGCGTTAACATTGGAGGCTCCGGAGAGAGCGCCGTCAGGCTACGGCCAATGTTGGTGTTCCAGAAACATCATGGTAAGTTTTCTTTTCCTCCTTGGACCCTACCTGTAGAAGTGCGGGTTGCTAATTCAAGACGCTCGAATAGCCGATATTCTGCTGGAATCGATCGAGAAGGTCATCAAACCCTAAACTGGAAAATTTCGTTGAATTTGATTTGAGTATTACGAAGGAGTTTTTAGCGATAACCAAAAAACCAAAAAATGTATTTGTAGCGGAGCAATTATGGTGCAGTGCGCGAATCGATGAATGATTCACCTGTAGCGTGATATAGCGACCAAGTAATCCAGTAGAAACGAGCATCTAATTTCTATCGCCAATTATACAAACCGCGATGGAAGGACACCAAAGACAAGCTGTGATATTCCAAATCAACCGATGAACGCAAAAAAACTTTATACGTAGACGGACAGAGAGACCGTAAAAAAACCAGCAATGATACCCACGATATATTAAACATCCACAATCCATCCTAACCTCCATCAATCCCCACCCCTCCCAGGAGTCATCATCATACACCCCACGAACATCAAAAACAATATATCGTATCGATAACGGATGTTCCCCCTCTTTCCCTC
>LDUD01000135.1:98608-127134 GCA_012184295.1 Dactylella cylindrospora
ATCCTGCTTAACCCTCCCGCTCCCCGCTCTCCTCCTCCTACTCCTCCTTTCCTCCCTCCCCACGGTCCACAATTCATAAACCTCCCCGCCGTACCCCACAGCCCACCTCCCTTCATTGCCGCTATTACCGCCATCCGTATCGATACCGGTGTCCTAGAGCGCTATGCGAGGCTGGCGGGTGTGTAACCACGCCTGACAGCCGCAGAAGACGAAGAATGCCTAAAAGAACGCGGAGGGTGGAGGGTTAGTGGGATGAGAATAGAGTGGGAGAAACGGGGGTGAGGAATTGGGAGGGGAACGTACTGAATAAACAGCTACAGCACCAAATATCGTTGCAGCGGCACTGTGTCGAGTGAACAATGGTCATTAGCCTTCTAACTTTTACGTTCTTCGTGTATATCCCCTTGATATCTGCCCTGTACCATCTCTACAGGATCCCCGAGCCTGCTGGCAAAAACCCCGACCTGCCACAACCAGAAAGCCCGAGTACAAACCCGGCGAAAAAACCAAAGCGAAAAAAAAAAAATGGGAAGGGGTGGGCAACGTACACCTGCGGCTTATCAGGATCGGAAGTCTTCCCCGCGACGACCTCATGCTCGGCTTTAAACAGGGCACCAATAACGGAAAGTATAATGATTGCGAAGAAGGACACGACGGTGCTATATTCCGGCAAATTCCAAATCCTGTTAGCTAAAACGGAGCATTTCAAGAGGTCCAACCACTCGATTCGTCGGCAATCGGCTGTCGAGGTGGATCTGGACTGAAAAGCAGAGTGGATTGGAAAGAGGTTATATCGTACCAACTCCACGCGTTCCCGGCGGAGATGACTGGTTTCATTTTGAGTCGTGATTATGTCTTTCGAGAGGTTGTGTGAAGAAGGAGAAGGTCGAAGGCGTATACAGAGTATACGAGAGCGTAGCGTATCCCTTCCCGGTCTGCTCGTAGGTCGCCCTTTGTTTCCTTCGCGCGGTTGATGTCAAGTTCTCAGGGGGCGGTATTTGCGACCCAGCTGTTCTTCGGAAGTTATCCTCGCAAGTTCTTGAATCCTTTGGCGGCGGAGATATTTTGCTATATCAGGGAGTGGCGTATGCGTAGGACACTGGTTGGTTGTGTACAAGTCGTAGGGAAACAAGAGGAGAGAAGATGGTTGGGAGGTCGTGGGTAGAACTAATGTCGGAGCCGAGCGATGAGGTTGGGGGCTTTGATTTGGTTTGGTGTGGTTGGAGGGCTTTGCGTTTGGGGGATGATGACGAATGTGTGCGGCAGATTATACTGAAATTTAGGTGGGCTAGGTTGGGTTGGGGGCCACTCCACTCCATGCGAGCTATGAACAAAAAAACTCGCAGGATAGGTATCTCCTCGCATCTACGATCTCAATCTACGTACGGGTCAAGAAGCAATTATTTGTATCTGGTAGATACTTAATTGTAATTGTATATATCACACATAAGGAAAAAGATGCACAACGAAATAAGAAAATCCAACCGTAACAAATAAACAGACATAAGAAAAAATGTAAAAAAAGTAAATGTCAAAGAGGTCCATGAGAAGTAAATCCAAAAGTGAAAGAGGGATGAGATCACAAGCACGCCGGAGAGTTTCATAAAATCCGGTCAAAGATGCCCCGTTCATCACGAAAAGGTGTAAAAAAGATGTCGGAAAGAAGTAAAAAGGAAAAAGAGGTCTTAATAAAAACACAGAATATCAAAAATAGTAAAGGAAAAAAGAGTAGTTAGTTTGTGGTAGAAAACCCAAGGAAATCTTTTTGAGAGAGACTAGTAGACAAAGTTATGAGAAAAGGAAAAAAATGGTATCGCGTAAAATGGTCGAGGTAGAGTGAGGTAGATGATGGAAGAATGTGAAATGTAAAAAAGAGAAAATTGTAAGAAAAAACGACAGAAAAGATTCCCACTTGTATATCACACATGCACCATTTCTCCTTCAACCCTGAGAGTTAAATAAAAGAAAAAGTAGATAATACAGAAAAATGCCAGTAAAAAAAGAAAAAACTTGGAAGATGAAAGATGAAAACGTTATCCCATGATATCACAAATAAATAGCCCTGATAGTATTTTCTTTTGTTGAAATTTTCCCCCCTCCCAGGAAAACAAATTTATCAAAGCAAAGCAATAAAAAAAAAAGACTGCAAAAAGGGTAGAAGAAAACGTCCGTAAACATCGTAACAGAAGAAGCCGAATAAAACGGTACAAAAAAGCCAATTGGGGGAGGTGTATTTATGCCATATGATGTTTTTTCCTAAATGCTTTTTTTTTTTTCAGGTTGAACACTGAATCAAAGTCACATCTGGGGTATCAGTTGTGCGGAAACCATGCCCAGCGATTGCTGGCTGCTAAGGTATTGATCAAGTGGTTCAGAGGCTTCCTCCAAAGTGGAGATTTGGTCTTCGTCGTTATCTTCGCCCTCTCCGCTCAAGTTGTCATAGGCCTCAATCGGTCCACCGTTTTCGGATCGTTCATGGGTACGACGGTGCCTGCAAGTCATGTTAGTATCAGTCAAATCCAAAGTCGGAGAAGGGTAAACATACTGAGTGAGGTTATCGGAGCGGGAGAATGCCTTGCTGCAGTGGGGGCAGACATACGGTCGTTCTTGAGTGTGGGTTCGGACGTGTCGCTTGAGATGTTCCAAACGCTTGAAGGTTCGGCCGCAGGATGGGATTGGGCAGGAGTGAGACTTTTGCGGATACGGGGATGGTTCGTAAGTAGCACTTCTGGCTCGTCGGATGAGGTTTGGTCTGTTAAAACCGGAACCGTCCAAACCGACGCTCACACCGCGAGGCATCATGATGCCGTGCTGCTCCTGCAAGTAAGCCAAAGCGTTGCCTGGGGCTGGGCTGCCCTCAAGCATCGACATTGGGGTACCGTGGCGGGAGAGATCGGTGTATTCTCGCTGCTGTTGCATCTGTTGTTGCATTTGCTGATGCTGATGCTGATGTTGATGCTGTTGCCCAATAGACAACGGGACACCCTGGCTGTGGTCTTCTTGCGGTTCGTCAGCCTCAACTGTGATTGTTTCGGTCGCAGCACGGGTTCGATCTTCGCTGGGTTTTCGGGACACGGTGACCTCATTTGCCAAAGCACTCAAAGCAGCAGGGGTGGCGGAGGAACGCCTCCTACGTTGCTTGTAGGTTGGGGAACCCTCGATCACCGAAAAAACATTGTTGGTATAGCGAGGTGTAGCAGAAAAGGCAGCAGCAACACCAGAAACAGTTGGAAGAGGCAACTGACCCATACCAGACATTGCATTTTGACCGGCAGGATCGAGAGGTCCGTACATACCAGCAGCAGTCTCTGCGGACAGATATTGTGGTTCCGACACATTTACGAGTTGTTGTGGAGGGGTGACAGGCTCGTAAGAGACACCACGATTGCTATAATCTTCGACAGCCGAAGATGCGAAAGAAGGAGCGGGAGAGTATTCGAGGTATTGAGGGATAGAACCCTGTCGCATGGCGCGGGCTGTCGCCGATACTGGAATCGCTTGTCCGTCGTAGGTGATCAACTCATCGGGCTTCTTCATGGGAAGACCCATATGGCTGTATTCCTCTGGGACAACTGGCATGATTGGGTGGGGAATCATGGTTGGTGGTGGCATCGTTTCCATGGCGCGGACGACTGGAGAGATGGTAGTAGAGAATGGGATAGCATGAGGATTGAAGGAAGAGGAGTTGGTTTGTTGAGCCTTGGTGAGTTGCTCAAAGAGAGACTGCGAGGAGTCGTATTCGAAGGAAAGGGCAGGTTCAGCGACCGCGACGGTGGTGGCTTCTTGGCCCATCTTCTCTCTCTTGAGATCTCTCTCAAGAGCATCGAGGAAAAGACGATCATGAGGAACGCTGTACCAGTAGAAGACCTTTTGTTTCTTCTGCGTCCTGATGCAGTTGTTCTTGTAGAGGAAGTCAAGGAAAGGACTCTTGGGTTCCTCCAACGAGGCATCTGTGCCAGCCTTCAGATTACGAAGGTCGGAGAAGATACCCTCTTCAAATTTCTTGGAGTTCTTAACAGGTCTACCGAAAGCCTGAAATCTGAAGGACAGACACCTAACAATGTCAGTTCCCGAGATGTGGAAGAGGTTGTTCCTACAAAGTCAACCACCAATGTTAGTAAGCTGCATCTACGAAGCAATCATCATCATCATCATATACATGAAACAACACAAAATCCGTCCGTCAATGCGGAAGTGTGGCCAAATCTAGGCGAGAAGTCTAAATATGACCTCCACGTTTCACACTCCTCACCTTCCCCTTCGAAACGAAACTCAAAGAAGCCCCGTAGATCGAATATCCGGTTTGAGGTCTCGACTACATGTCCATCGTTTGGGGAATATCTGTGAAAACCTTACCATAGAACGCAAGAAACGTATTCTCCGGTCGGCAACAAGAATCTGCGAATGTACATATCTTGGCCCCAGTCAACAGGCGCCGAAATTAAAAAGTATTTTACTGCAAAGGAAAACCCAGTGTTTGTTAGCCTAAAAAAAATTCACATTCTATCCGATCCAATGAGGAGTGCAGGCCGAGCAAACAAGCGCCTCCCGATTTGCTCCCTTCTCCTCCACTCATACATCGGGAGAGAGAAAACACGTACAATTATCAACTTGCTGTAGCTGGATCTGAGCATCGTGTGGTAATGCTTGCTGAGCTTCCGAAGAAAGCATAAAAGTCTCAGGCTTCTGGGGAGCCGAGAGAGCGTTGTGTGAATACATTTTTGTTGTGAAGTGTATACGACCCGAGCGGTCGATTTTGTTCTAAAAAAAAATGTCGAATGAAGAAGAGGTATTGAATTATATCCTCGTTTTTGTAATGTCGCTCCAAAGGAAATTAAGGAGTTCTCGCTCACTCTCTCCCTTTCAAGGGAGTGTTGTATATTAGTTGATATGAATATTCTCACACTGTAATCCAGACAGCGGGCTTCTCTTTTTTGCGAAATAATGGATATTCTTATTGATGAACGTTGGGGTATCGAGGGAATTGTTCGTTCCGGTATTTCAACAATCTAGCGTAATCGTTTAAGCAACGAGTATCAATATTGCGGATTCTATATCGAGCGGACTTCGGTGGGGTAGTTGAACCGGTGGTATGCTCTTTGACCGAATGCAGGAAGCGAAGAATGCAAAAGATACCAACGCAGGCTGACGCTTCTCAAACGTGAAGAATCGACCAAGGAGGCGGCAAAGAGAGCGGGCAAAATAAAAGAGAATGTATGGAATATTATATTATAAGAGACTAATTGGTAGTCTTCCGGTGTGAGATAAAGAGCGTGAGTTTATGTAAAAATACTCCTCTCTTTGTAGCAGATGTTAATAACGTTCAGGGTCCTTTCGGGAGGTTGTCCAGTCCAAGATGGTTACTAGTCCGGCAAGGTGGGCTGGAATCTCTTTGTGTCTTTTTTTTCCTTTACTTTCCCTTCTGGAAAAGAGGTACTGTGTCAGCTGATGGGTAAAAGAACAAAAAGGACCTGGCGATGGATTCGCTATTGTGCTTGTCTGAGTACAAGAGGGGATGGAAGGCCAGCTCCCTTTCTATCAAATAAACAAAAAGGACTTCTGGGGAATGTTGTTTTCCTTTAAGACCAGAGGAACGAGCGCGATCAATCGACTTTGTAGACAAAGGTCTTGCCTCTGTTTGCTACCTAAGGAGCGATGATACGAATGATACGCGACGTTGAAAGAAAGCAACGAAGCCTTTGATGTTACAAAAAAGAATGAAACAATTAAAAGAAAAACGAGGGTGGAGGAGGAGAGGTGAAGACGACGACGACGGCCACACACAACGCTGAGGAGAGAAGGGAAAAGAGGAAAAAAGAAGAGAAGAGAAGAAGAGGGAAGGGAAGTAGAAATATTATTATTGGGGATGGGGGGGTGGGAGATATAGTGATTTTAGGGGATCCGACTTGCAGATTGCGATATTAGGCGGTGGAGTACGGTGGTTGTGGTGGGTAGTGCAGCCAGTGTCCTTCCTCTCTTTCTCGCTCGCTCGCTCTTTCTTTCTGTGTGCTATTATTTCCCACTATTGAACGCCTTCTAATAACAACACTAACAAGGCCAGCAAGAGAGAGAGAGAGAGTGTGTGTGTGTGTGTGTGAGGTGTGTGGTCTGCGGAAATAAACTAAAATCAAAAAAAGAACACAGAGCGCCCGGGAATCAAGAAAATAAAGCAAGAGAACACAGCTTGGGGACCCGTGGTCAAAGACAGGGCATCTGAGGATAACGGGCGGAAACAATTGGTTGACCGGCGTTTCGAGAAAGGGATACGACCAATCCCAGGAGTGGAGTGCTAGGAGGGGTTATTGGGGGAGGTTGTGTGGAAGAATAACCTTTTTCGCAGAAGAGAAAAAGAGCAGCACGACACGGGAGGACGAGGAGAGAGGAGGAGGGGGAAAGTGGATATTACCACTAACAGAAATCTGCTAATAATGCAGTGTAATATTAAAGAAGAGGCTCGCCTGGTTCCCCCTCTCTGCTCACTGCATTTCTCCTCTGCGTGTAATCGCCCTGCAAGACAACGGTGTGTGGTACCCACCCCCAAGAGAGAAGGGGCTCGTCCATCAACTGTGCTTCTTTCTCGTCGCTTTGCTCTGTGGTGGAAAGGATGGGACCCCAGACAGTTCCGAAATTTGCTTTTTCTTAAGGGGTTTCATGAAGCCATGCTTCAGAAAAGTAAGAAAAGCAAATGCAGACTGACTGACACTAACAGCGAGAACGAGAAAAGAAGCAGGGCCGTAAAAAATGGGAATAGCAGCGAGAAAAAAAAAGCACGGCAAGAAAAAGGAAATCTTAACAACCAGTGGATATTGCTCTTGCGGGATGGACCAGCCAAAACCAAACGGTTCAAGTGCCTTTTGCGAAATGAAAAACCCGAGAGCAATGACCACCGAAAATCCACCGTGTGTATTTTTGGAGGATCTCGAAGGGACTGCATGGCTGCCTTCCACCAAGCAACAATGAGGGGTGCGTGTGTACATGCATGCTTACTCTCTTGTTTTTTCCTATCCCGCTGTTGGAATTCTCGCGAAGTCTCGACTGCCGGACTCCCTCTCGAGTAATAGACATTTTTTGTCGCCAGCATGCTGAATGGGCAAGCGCACCAGCGAAAAAAAAACGGACAAGCAGCAGGATCGAAGCAACAATGAAGGCAAGAAGTACGAGGTGGTATAATTAGAATCGTCGACCAACCATATCAACCGACGAATGGGGGGGCCAGGAGATTGTTGCTTGCCTATCCCTCTATGCGCCCGCGTAGAGACCGAGAAATGACCAGCAATTGGATCGGGTCCAACAGGATTGTGCTGTGTGCAAGTGTGTGGCTCAACACACAAGCCGGCAATACCACACCCTGGTCCCTTACCATCCACACCTCGGGTCGAGGCCAAGAGCAAAAAATGGAAACATGGAGGGAAGAAGGCAATGGGAGGGAAGACAGAGTTTGGTAGGGGGAAGGGAAAATTTTTTTTACTCTGGTGGGAGGGAGAAAATCTAAAACGAAACGAACCTCAGGCAGACGGAAACACCTGGTCGAAACCATCTGGCGGTCGTCTCAGAAAATGCACCTCAACTGTCAAAAGTTGACGTCGAACCTTCAAAAGTAAAAAGAACTGGGAATCGTGCCAAACTTTGCGATAGAACGTATAAAAATTGAAATAAAGCTCACCTATGAATAGAAATGCAAAGATTCAATGCGATATCGCCCGATCGGAAGCCTCCGTTTCGGCGATAATGAAATTGAGATTAAATTAAAAAACGTGCTAAAGGCCGTTGTAGATTCTTAATATAGTGTGTCCAGATATCGCACAAGGAATGCGGAGCAGATCGTCGTTTGAGTTTGTGATATGGAAGAACCTCTTCTTCCTTGTCCTCAGTATTCTTGATAATATTAAATATATATTAAGGTCGTAAAATTCAAATGCTTTTTTTTTTTTTCTTTCGCGAGTTTCTATATGTGACCAGCAGAACCAGAAACGTCCGATGAAGGGGGTTTGTTGATAAGGTGTTAAAAAGGATATTAAAATGCAGGCGATATGTATATGTATAGCTTATTGTAGCTGCGAGTCAAGCTGCTGGATATATATAAGAAGTGAGTAAAGGATATATGGCCTTGTTGGAATTTAAGTAAATGACCTTCGCAGTGGTCCCTCGATAGAATGAAGCAAGATGATTGAGAAGGAAGAATGCGAATGCGACAAAAAAGATTTCCGAAAAGGATGGGAAGGGCGGAGAAAATAAGAGGTGGGATGGGAGAGGAGATATACCAGAAGAGAAAAAATCCAAGTTTTGAACAGAAGGAAAAGTGAGCGACGGATTGCTGGCAAGTCGGTCGGTTGGTTAGCTCTACTAACTGAGACCTTGCCAGGTACCTTTTTTCTTCTTCCTTTCTTTTTTTTTGTATCTACCTCGATTGGGAGGGGGGGAGAAAGGGAGGGGCGGTATGCAAGTATGTAGGCAAGTCAGTATGGTGGTCTGAAAAGACAAGACTGGTTGTGGTAGACGGGTTTAGCGAAAAGAACTGCGTCTTTGGGCGTAGTGGGTGGCCTGCCAGGTACGGTAACGGTACAGCTCAGCTAACCTTGGTTAAAGTCCGATCTTGATACTAGCAAGATACGCCGAGTAGAAGAAGAGGAAAAAAAAAAAGCCTCATGGACGCTAAACGAGAGACTGAGAGTTAAAATTATATAATGAACAGATTTGAACTTCAACCCGAAAGGAAAGTCCAGTAAACGGTTGAGGCTTGAATTATAATCTAATCTACAACTTCACAACTGCCATACGATATCCTACAAATCGCAAAGACTTCCGAGGCGCAGTCACATCCATCGCCATCTAAGCATACGTCCAAAACTCGTGTGCTCATCATCCCAAGGTACTTCCTCTGCCACTCGCCTAAGTAATTTAAAATCGGGCAGAGCAAAAATCGATAAAAATGGATACAACGCAATCCGCCGATACAAAGAAACTCGAGTGCGGGAGCGCGGGCAATACCAACAACTTCGAAGCCAAACTTTGCAATGTTCAAATTTAGAATACCATCTTTTGTTTCCTCTTCTACATTCTGAAATCGGTATTTTGAAATTAAATCTCGACACCCAAGTGCGATTGCATACTTTTGATCTCTTAGAAGCGAGATCGCCTCAGCTTGGATGCCTGGAAAAAAATAAATGAATGTGTTTCCAATATTTCCCGACACATATTGCCCTGGATGGGGACCCTTTTTCTCGGACCTGATATCTCTGCATCAATATTCTTTCCCAACTGGGTGTAGGCTCAAAATTCAATCTGTAAGTGAATGGGCAAAAAAGGTTTCCCGGATGGAGCTAAGGCAGGGGTAAAGCAGCATCGTAATCCAGATACCACATGGCCTGGCCAATATATTCTTTCTGTTAATTTTCCTTTCCATCTGCTCATAGTCATCCTACGAGATGACCCGGCCATGCAAGTGCAAGTCTAGCCACAGTCCGCTAGCAATCTCAACTCGGTTCGTTAGGCTAAAAAGCAAGGTTGGACTAAAGAGAGAGAGAGAAAAAAAAAAACAAGAAAAGAGAGCGTCTGCACGATAACACCCTTTATTCTCGTCGTCATCTACACAAGGTGGCCGGTAGAAGTCAAAAAAGAGGGAAAGAGGAACAACACCATGTGGATCCACACCCCCCAGCAGATTATCGGCCATCAGATTTCCTAGGTTGTATGCATCCTGTACTTTGTATCTATTTTCGAGCGGGATCATGCGGGTTGACACTGCAAAAAAGAGGGGCAGATGACGCTTTGCGGTTTCAAGTTTGATGAAACACCCGCCTTCCAATGAGAGAAAAAGAAAGCATGCCAACTTGAAGCAGGTGTTTCTGACTGGTCCGAGGAAATTTTTGTGCCTCTTTCTTATTTTCCCTTTTCTTTCCTTGCTCTTTTTTCCGTGTGTGTTCGGCCATTTTGCTGGTCAAAAGTTTTGTGCGGGTCATGTGTGCTCCTCCACACCTTTTCCCTTCATTTATC
Source organism: Dactylella cylindrospora (assembly GCA_012184295.1). NCBI lineage: Eukaryota > Fungi > Ascomycota > Orbiliomycetes > Orbiliales > Orbiliaceae > Dactylella > Dactylella cylindrospora. The sequence continues at coordinate 108,602 of LDUD01000135.1, forward strand.
CTTGTTCCAAAAGTGGAGCCGCTGTTGGTGCAGAAAGCAGTGAGCCGTTCAATTGATCGTGAGGTCAGACTCTCGTTCGCTTTCCAAGGTGTCGACATACATTAAAGCGTTTTCCTTGGAAATATGTACGATATCTGCACGTACTGCACCTTGGCCATTGGCAATAACAAGATATTCGGAACCCTCCAAGCCAGCCATGGCGTTTTTCAAGGCGTTCATGATTGTTTGTTCACAGTTCGTCAGGGCACGGTGGATAACGGTGGATACTAGATATTCTGCCAATGCTGATAATAGATCGTTAACACCGTTTGTGGATTTTTCTGGAAGCAAATGTGCAGTAGATTGAAACGACCGCAAAACAGCTGATTAATGCCGTGTTTGATTCTGGGCGGTCAAGATTGCTGGTCGTTCCCCTCGAGATCTTCGTATCCCCAAATGCAATGGTCATCTTCGAGTATATCCAACCGAATGGCCGTTGATGCCGACAAAGTTAATTACTAAATTGTGATACCATGCACCCACGCAGCAGAAAAGAGCGTGGCAGTAAGACAATGTTGCTCAGGGACTGTCTCTGATTCTCTCTTTAGCCGTTCTCTCGCGATTGTTTTGTTACCCGCAGTCATGTCGAAAAGAACAAATCAGACAGGTAGGTAGGTACAAGACGAGTACCCCGACCGACCGACAGGAAAGAACCGAAAGGAATAAACGTGAAAAGAGCTCCCATGGTCCAATGGCAAGTCATCGTTGATCGCTTCTGTTAACCATTGCCATTTAGAACAAAATCGCAATTACCCTGCTTTCTAAATCTTGTACATCAGTAATAGGCTACCGTCCGACGTTAACGTGCATGTATGTACGATGCTCATCACGATTTGCCTCCTACCTTTCCTGCTTGGGGCCATGGAGTGCGAAAAAAGAACCTAACCACGAGACATGTACTGTACAAGGCTAGGGGGCCGTTGTGGGTGATGTTCATTATCAGCTGTAAAAGCGGTAAATTTAAAGCTAATACTCGTCCTCTTCCCGAGAAGGTACATTACTCGCTGGAGGCTAGCTGAATTGGTTCAGCGGGTGTCACGTTCGCCGACTACTTGTGGACTTGGCTGATCGTTGAAGATACTATTACCTTTTCTCTTATTTTTTTTCTCAGCACGGCACAATTTAAATCATTTATCCCGCGATATATTACAAAGAATTATGAAAGTCAAGAAGAACAAAAACGAGAGGCTACCACCTGAGCTCAGGTGGTTTTTGACCATGAACCTTGCAAGCCTCGATCTTGACCGTCTACATGCACGGTACATGACCAAAATACGAGAAATCCCGACAGCAGGTAACATAATAAAGTCAGGCACCACCCACATGCACACCCATCACATCCCCATTGCGAAAAGGTTCCCGTCTACCTGACCATCAAAATCCTCGTCGATATGCAAGGCACCTCCGCGTGTGTTTCAGCCTATCCTTCGAAACAAGCGTATCTCCACCCACCCAGCAAAGTTTCAACGAGCCTTCCCGCTCAAGCTCACAGAAAACCTTCACCGGCTAAATTGGAAAAGGAAACAAAAGACCAAAAAAGATCAGACCGTCCGCGAGGGTCCGCTGCAAGGACGGCAGAGAAAAGTAGAAACAAAAAAAGCAGGACAATGAAAAAAAATCCTTCCAGCCCTACTTACATTGCAAAATAAATTATCAATCGCGCGATTTTGTCGTCTTTGAGAATGGTTTGCACTTATCTATATGAAATCTATCTGGTGGATACCCCACCCCCCTTCATTCTGTCGATGGCTTGATCTCGAGACATTCTTCTCTCCCGTTCTAGAAGACGCTTTCGAATATCTCTCGGCCTCGAACCGTTATCTCCTTCCCACACTTCTCGCTTCACGTGCCCTAACCATCAGCCCGCCATCGTTCCTTCTCAAGGGCTTAGTCAACCCGCTCTCTACCACTCCCCCACCGCTGTCAATTGGAAATTTTTGATCCAGTGCCTTCCTCTTTCGCTTCCGTATGTCTTGAAAGCGAGCCCTCCGGCTTTAGAAACAAGAAATAACCAAAATATCAGAATAAAAAGAAAGACAAAAGTGGCTACACTATCGATAGAACCCAAATTCCTCTTCTCCCTTATTTCAATTTATTAGTTTTTCTCAATCAACACTCCCCCAATGGAAAGTATCCCAAACAAGGAAGTTGTCAATGTATCAGGCAATCAATCATATCGGGATTTTGTGACAAGACGTACGATCGTTGCCATCGTTTCCTATTTTCCCTTTGAATCCGCAGGGGACGAGAACGTTCCAATGTCGCACTATTTACGTTTATCAAATATACCGGATATTAATAACTGTAAGTACCACGGGGTGGAACGTCTAGACCCATTCGCATCGCCATTCTCAAACAATCGCTCGCTCGATTCCGAGCCTCAACGGTAATTGCGACATCTACGATTGAGAAATAAACAAAAAAAACACACAGATCGCTTTGTCCTGTTTGCGTATTTGACATTTTGTCTTTGATGCCTGCGATCCCCCCGTCTCGATCTTAGCAGTTTGAAGCATAAAGCAATAAGGCCTTCCTAGCTCACTTTGGAATTCCCTTCCCGCAATTCGCAATTCCTTCTAATTTTTTATTTTTATCTCCAAATTTCCAACACGCCGTGCATCTAAAACGTGACTCCGGGGAGGGGCTCTAATCTCCAATCTATTACCTTTTTATTCGGAGGGGGAACATACCGAGGCAAGCCACCCTTCATGCTCACAACATACTAACAACAAAAAAAACAGAAAAGTCAAAGCGAGAAAGTGGAAGAAAAAACAGCCTCGTGGAGAATATATTTCATGTCTGATACCTTACAGTTAATTTCCACCAAAATCTGTACTGTATAATGTAATGTGAACATAACATATTCCCGGGTGGGTAAGCCCCGCAGACGGGGTTAGCCTCAATTGAATAGAGCCACACATGTTATTACATATCGATCGCTTCGGCGTACTTTATTTCGTCTAGCTTCAGCTGCGAGACCCCAAAAACATAAAAAAAAAAAAAAAAATTTAATAATTAAAGTGTCAGTGTCAAAGCTGAACCCGTGTTTATGTCTGACTGCCTCTTATCCCGAGAGACATTTTTACATTTACAGTAGTTTTTTTTTTTGTTCTACTGCGTGCATCATGTAATTTAAACCTGCACTGTCAAAACTATAAGAGAAAAAGTTCCCGCGATATTGCCTTCAAAGTAAAATATAAGTCGTGTGTTGAACCCCTATTTCCTACAGTTGCACTGCCCGCAAAGAAAAGTAAACCCTTGTAGGCAGAAAGAGGCGAACAATAAAAAAAGCACATGATATAAACATAATAAACGGGCAATAATACTCCGAAATTAATACCACGAGAAAACAATTTTGTAAAGGGAAGCGTGGTGGAGGTTTAAGGGTTTATCTTTTCCCACGTTTGGGTCTTTTCCCGTCTATACGAGAAAATGCCCTCCCAAACCCTCCACAATCAGCCGAGAGGGAGAATTAAACTAAGAGAGAGGACCCCGCAAGATCCACAGAATCCCCCTCCTCTCCCCGGTGGTCCTCCGGCTCCTCTCCACCGTCAACCCATCATGCACCCCGGGAAACCTATTCCCACCCTCTGTAACAACCGCCAAGACGGCCCTTGTCAAAAGAAACGTGCTGTTTCAGAACCTTAACATTTCAAAACACAAAAAAGGGGATGAGGAGGGGGGACATGGACATATATAGCTCTTCCCACTTCTTCTTCTTTCTTCTATATATTCCTGCTTAGCATTAGCATTAAGGTTGGCATTTTTTTTTTGCATTGGCACAGAAGGGCGGGAAGAGAGAGGATGAGAGCCAAAGAAAAGGGTAAAAAAAGGACCGAGGATTCATATTGTGGGACTGCTTGTCTATTTTGCCTGCTCTTCAATTCTATTTATCGATAAAAAGAGAGAACTAAAAGAAAAAGCCATGTTTATGCGACTAAAAATATGAAACGCTGAATACCTCTTTCCGCTGTAAAAATGTCCTATTCCAGCATGAAATACTCATATGATCATTCATGATAATATCTGCAAGCCTATAGCATATCAATCGAATAAATAGAATAAAATTCTTCTCGCGCGGCTGCAGAATTATTCATTTTCCCCAACCGGCGCTCCTCCCCGCTGTCTATTGTTACCACAAAAAAATGTCGTTATGTGCGTTGTGCCATTCCCCAGCATCTCCAATGAATCCCCTCCACATCCCCCATGGCCCATGAACAGTGCCTCAACTGTCAACAAAAACCCTCGCTCTCTCTCCAGCGGTAGGCTAAAAAAACCACTGTAAAGAAACAAGCATGAAGAAACAATTTAATCAATCTGCCACGCCGATACGCTTTTCCTCGTTTCTCGCTACCGAAGGAATGGGATAACTTTCTTTTCGTAATGGCAAAACAAAATTCGAATGACGCTCGCTGCCCTCTTCTCTTCTTTGATTAAACCTCCAAACGTTAACCGTATCAAGAAGTTCTTCATCGGGGGTAGTTGAAACGACAACGTCCGTTCGCCTTGCTTCCTCAACATCGGACTAGAGCGTTCGCCAGCACTGACACAGACGGAATAGTTGGCGTTGTCCATGTCGATGACGAATAACTTTATTTTGTTCGTGCTTCAGAGTTGTTTGTATGCATCTACCTCTATATTCGAGTCATGGTCTTTTTTTTCGTTCAGCATCTTTCTATCTGTCTTTTTCGTAAGCGCGTTGTTTCGATTATATTAAATCCTCAGTGCTTAAGAAGCTGAACCAGGAAATCCCACCAGCCACCGCGTCCTATCAACCTTTCTCTTCCCCCCGCCGTATACACTGTATATTCAATTGGCTGTGCTCTCCGCCAGTGCCATGCCTTCTCCAAAAGGCGCTTACACATTCTTTTTCGCTGATCGCTTTCTGTTTCCACCAAATCATCTTCCCGCCCTCTCTTTGTATCCGTATGCAGTATTTCGCTGTACAGCATTAACATGAGCACTATAATCCAACAGCACTCTGCCTTCCCGTTCCTCCCCTTCCCGCTTTTCCCCCCTTCCCTTCTTGGGCTCTTTCATCTCCATCCAATCGCGGAGACTACGACCATGGGTCCCACCCCTCTCAAAAGACTAACCACTCAAACAACACTTTTTCCCACTCTGTTGTAATCTATTTAGGCGAGCGCTGCCAGTTTCGAATATATTAACATGTCGAGAAGGGAGAATTGGGGCCGTAAAAACCTGGTATCCACCGTCGTTGCAATCTGGACTCGAACGCCCATCAGGCAGCCAGATAGCGAACTAGCGAACAGAATGTCCAAGAATGACCTCTCCCTCTCTTTCTCTTTTCTGCGGATCCCTAATAAATCTGTAACTCGGTTGAAAAATCTTAATCGTGAAACCAACCCCAACAGAAAACCACCATAAAAGGCGGGTCCCCTCTACCATTGCATCCCCTCTCGGGGAAAATAGCCCGTTCCTGTATTATAAGTAATCAAGAGAGCGCCTGTCTCGATATTCTTCGGTGGTCCCGCGGGGTATAACAAAAATGTCGTTAAGGTCCCTCTAAAGAGGGTTTCCCCTCGAATCATGAAACACCACGCTTCCAACGCACAACCCCCCCCTCCTACCCAAAAGGATGTTGAAACAGTCACCCAAGATGGATAACGCCCGTGTCTCAACCGTCCACTTCAGGACAACGTAGGCGGTGGAGAATTTCCTCTTCTGTTCATTCAACGAAGCTTCTTCGGCATTGCAAAACCCCCGTCGATAAAATATGCCACCCCCTTCGAGTGGATCCCGGCTGGCCCGCCCCATCGGATATAGCAATTATGCCGATATAGCCCTCCTTCCTCTTCCCCAAAGTTCAAAGCGCTCGAGAGAGAAGGAAAGGGATAATCCTGGGATCGAACATCCAAACTCGTGCTGGTTCGTTCTAGACGGTCTTTCTTCATATTCAGACAGCCGGCTATTCGTCGCTTCAAGTTGGTTTCAGAGGAAGACTGTTTGAGATACATTATTAGAAAATCCATAGATCGTCTCGATAACTTTTGCAAGTCATTTAGCTGACAAAGCGGTTACACGCATGCAACCATGGCGTAATGACCTATTTTTCGCCAAAGATAAGCTCCATTAGACGACGTTTGAGGTATAACTGGATTTTTCTATCACACCGCTTACCTCAGCTCATGAGGAACGCATTCACTGCCTGGAGAGTTGCTCGGGACGGATTGGCCTGTGTTCTTTCGGAGATAATCCAGCCAAGCCGCTGCCGGATGATAGTTTTATCGATCCGAAGGTTTGGAGGGGTCGCGGCAGGCGATTTGATGAGACTTCCTGCAGTATAGAGTAGGATTCATGAGTTATTCTTTTCAGCGAACAAACTAGACGGAAACGTGACACTTGTATATGGATTTAGTAAAAAAAAAATTAGGTTACGTACCTTGGTTATCAAACAGATGACAGATCAATGCCAAAGCAACGCCTACGGACACATCGTTACCACTGTCACAGGCAACAACTAGAGGACCTGACTCAGATGAATCCATTGACAGAATCCGTTCTCCGAAAGAGGCGATATCGTGGAGTTTTGATCGCAGGAGTTTGCTTCCGTGCTTGTTGGGCGGGACCGCGGTTCGGTATGTAGGGGGTCCCGCTGGAGATACCAGAAGATTTTCCGATTTGTTTCCCAATTCAGAACAGATTATAGCACCTGATACCCGGAATCCGACTTTTGTCAAGGTGTTATAGGTATTGATATCGCAGATAGCAATCTTCCCCTGCAACTTGCGGAGTATCGACAGTCCATCGAGTGTCGCATTGTCTTTCACCGCGTGTTGAGATGTAACAATCGAGTCGATGAGGCCTGGAAGGTCCACCTCTGGCGCCTGAAGTAGTTGTCTATGATGTTTCCAATACGTAACCGGGAGCAATCCTCTCGCCCACCCCTCGTGGTCATCCCCCGCACCCTGAATGTAGACAAAATTCCGCCCATCAACATCCGAGTCTCTCGGTTGCAGTTCCTTTTGCAGATATTTTGATGCGGAGACCAGATACACGGGATAAAAGTCTTCTCCTGTATACTCTGAATCCCATAAATTTGAGTCTCTCGTGATCCAGACCGGTTTCATCGGCCTGTGGAGCATCTCGGCGAGCCTTCCAGTCTCCAGCTCCAGTTCCCGTAGCTGCTGCGCGAACCCGTCGAGTAGGCATCCGATCTGTATCGCCTCAGACATCGAAACCGCATTGTCCGGAAGCTCGACGTCGAAACGTCCCGAAAATAGGACCGAGTTCATGACGGCGCACCATATTGGAATGGTTTTGCTTAAGGCGTCAGGGATGGACTTTCCCCGCCTTGTGCTGTCCACGATGATGCATCCGGCATTCTTTCCGATTATCTCTAGTAATCCTAGGTTAAGCCTCCGCAGGCTAAAGCTCCAGCATCCAAAGTGCCCGTCCGTGCTCTTGAAGTAACATGATCCGCCCTTTTTCTCTGGTGGAACGTACCAGCTGCCGCAGCGCTCGTTGGCGATGAGTGGAAGACCCAATTCTTCTGCTACCGACTGGACAAACAAAGAATCTTCATGGATTGAATGTAGCCGGTTGGAGATGGACAGTCGGTCGGATTTGCGAATGGTATTAGCTATCGCATTGATTGATAGCGGCTGAATAAGCTCGGATATATCTGAGGTTGAGGATGCGAGATCCTGTGGTGAAAACTCTGCATCTGATTCATCTGATACTTCGGAGCTTGATCCGTCGAGATCTAAAGGCCTAGGCCCTTTCGAATCTGCGGTGACAACACCAGTAGTATCGGACCCTGAACTGCTCATATACTCATCGTCATCACTCTCATCATCCGAGGAATCGTCAGTCGGCTTCCGAAAGAAAGACATGCTAATATCATTTCGAGACTCGATCAATCTGGCACAAGGTTAAGCAGATATCGGATACTATATGGATGAATGTATGGGGTAAATAGGCGTGGTTGACCCTATACGCGGGGCCCCTGTGTATGTTATATCAGGGACGCCTATTATAATGCCAGTGTCCTATTCAAGCAAAAAAATTTAGATGTTTACGTTTGGGGGAATCATCGGCAGTTGTGAAAGACGTTCGCTCTGTCAACACAACTTTGACCACGTCGACCATGGGGGTGTCAGCTCATGTGACTTTTGGTTACAGAATGTGCATATTACTTCTCAAATGCAACTTTGCATTGGTACGGCTGATCTGACGGGTCACAGGAATCGAATCCAATAGTTTTACGTAGGGGCATTTGAAGTTCATGGAAAAGAGCTCGTTGAGAGCCTGTAACCATTCTAGGTTATGACTATAAGCCGAGACTAGATAAACCTCCCAGCGAAGAAAATAACAGACCCATCGACGCCATAAAAAGATGAATACTCCCTGGGTCTCTTTGGGAGGTATACAAAAAATAACATGTAGAATACCATCAAATTGTAAGCGACAACAGGATAAAGGTAGGAGTCAGCAATATAGTAATGTTGAATGTCCTTCTCTAAAAAAAAGTCTTTGGAGATTGTGATGACTATTAAACTTAATGGTGGTGATGGTGAATAAAAGTGGAGTATTAATTATGAGTTAAGGGAGGCGAATTGAATGACGCCAAATCTACCATCCTCTTCCTTGCATCTTCTCGGATTCCGGCAGTTTGGAGACGGAGACACCAACCATAGCCTCGCCGAGACCTTCAGAGACCTTTGCAAGAACTTGTGGATCGTTATAGTGAGTGACCGCCTAGCAACCCTCCACGTTAGCATGGCCACTGAAACGGATTTCAAATATTAGAATTACGTCCACCATACCTGAACAATGGCAGCAGCCCTCTTAGCTGGGTCACCAGAACGGAAGATACCAGATCCAACAAAGACGCCATCACAACCCAACTGCATCATCAAGGCAGCATCTGCAGGAGTAGCGACACCACCAGCGGCAAAGTTGACAACCGGTAATCTTCCAAGCTGGGCGGTCTTCTTGAGGAGATCAAAGGGAGCACCAATCTCCTTGGCCATGACGTAAAGCTCCTCATCGGACAGACCCTGAGCCTTCTTGATCTCGGAGTTCAAAGTTCGCATGTGCTTGACGGCTTCGACAACATCACCAGTACCGGCCTCGCCCTTCGTTCGGACTATTTCAACCCATATCAGCACACAATCCTCAACTATGCACATCGGAATACCAAGACTACATACTCATAGCAGCACCCTCGCTGATACGGCGAAGAGCCTCTCCCAAGTTTCTGCAACCGCAAACGAACGGAGCCTTAAAGTTGTGTTTCGTAACATGGTGGACATTATCGGCCGGGGTAAGGACTTCACTCTCGTCGATGAAATCAATACCAATGGCGTCGAGAATTTGGCATTCGACAAAGTGACCAATCCTGGCCTTGGCCATGACAGGGATGGTAACGGCAGCTTTGATGCGCTTGATCATACCCGGATCGCTCATTCTGGAGACACCGCCCTCGAGACGGATATCGGCTGGAATACGCTCCAAAGCCCTGTGAGGTTCATGCGTTAGCGATGCAAATAGGACAATTGACCGTGGGATCTCACATAACGGCAGCGGCACCAGCTTCTTCCGCGATACGAGCTTGCTCTTCAGTAGTAACGTCCATGATGACACCGCCTAGACCTCAATTAGCACCGAGTTTTAGCTTTCCGAACGACAACGAAGCTCACCCTTCAACATGCGAGCGAGAGCATCCTTGTTCGCAAAAGAGGTAGCATCCTTGGCGACACCCGAGGTGCCATTAGCACCATTGATGGTCGTGTGAGTCTCAACTGGAAGTTCGGTAGCCATTGTTGCTGTTTTAGTATCTAGAGATCAAAGGAGAACGATATTCGAAGAATTGAGGAGCTTGAGAGTTCTGAGGAATCGTTGAAGAGATTTTGTTTGAAAAATTCGAAAGAAGACTGATCACGCCACCGGGGAAGGAGCAGAAAGAAGGCTATTTATCTGCACGCAGCTGGATTCGGAGCGTATATCGTGGGGTGCGCTATATGCAGTTATGTAATTGTTGTCAGGAACACAGCATTTACGATTCAATATCAATATTGCGGTTATGGAGAAACGTCAGCAAAGTCCTAAAGAGCAGGATAACAAGCGGGAGAGAAACAAGAAAGAACACGAGTCTCCGTTCTGTCCTTCTCTTCGAATTCTAAATTAGGGATGACTCAGATCACCAGGCCGATTCGCCGCTCTCTTCTTTTTTCCTTCTTGACTATCCAAAGATCTGTGAAGGATTTGTAAGGGTAACAGTTTTTTTTTTTTCTCCTCTTAGCTCTCAAGCGCAATCGCTCCTCGCAGGAGACCGTTAAATTTTTTTTTTCCCTTCTCTTCTCTGCCATGTGCCCTGCCCGATGTCTCAATGGCGACACCCCACCATTCCACTGTTAGTGTAGTTTAGGCCGCTGTCCATTGCCCCGCTATGTAGCCAAGGTTTACCGACGGATACCTGCCATATCGCCCACCCACCACCATACATTACGGAAAAAAAACCAAAAAAGACCTGACAGCAATAATAACGTTTGCCCTCCAAATTTTTTTTAAGGCTCGGACAGGGTTTATGCCGTCGATTGCCGGGAAGGTCCATCAAACTAATGCGACATCGGGCAGGTTTATGCGGGTGATCCCCTCACTTTTTTTTCCTATTCATCCCACCAAAGCTAAGTACCTTTTTACGCTAATACGCTGACCTTGGGAGGTGTTTGTTCCCTCTTTTCCCTGCATACGACAAGCAGGCGTAATCAGGTCATCGCTGCAGATGCACACGCAGACTGATTTTAACCATAGAAAGCATTTTAGCTTTTTGTGATAGGTTCGTCGGGTGGACATGACTTTTGATTAAAAAAAAAACTACACATTACTCGTGCGGATGTGTTGATGCTTGTGTTGCCCAATGCAATGTTGGGGGGGACATGGCCGTTTTCTTTTTCAGGTCGATATCAGGCCATTAGAATTTCAATTCTTTTTTCTTGAATATGACATGATTTCTTCGAGGGATAGATCTGGATACTTTGGGTGACTTGGTTACAAGATCTGGTACTCGGGTCACTAGAGACGGTATCCAATTGTCCGGGTGAATTTGCTGGCCCCCGGGTCTTTCTCCTCGACGCGCAATTGGTTGGAAAAAGACAATTCCTTGGGTTACACAGCTTTCGTGATCCAATCAGATGGCTTCCTTTTTTGTAGAGCTTGAGCTGGGAATCACTATTAATATTCAGGTATATTCATATATGCGCAAGAACTCCTCCTTAGATTTTTGAGGTAAATTTTATTAATTTTATATTACAAATGTTATGTAGTTTTGCTAGCTAGCCTGAGCTCCGCCAGGACGAGCGGTGCCTTGTGATCGGGTCCATCGATCACTAAACTGCTATACTCGAAACGTCAGTTAAGAAACTACTATTTTACAAAATACCACACAACTCAATTTTATGGGGAACAGTGTACATTCATCGAAACTGTGGCGACGATATAGTGGTAGACGTCATGATTCGGAGGTTCCATTAATTACATGATCACACTAGCTACGATATGTACGAGAGGCTGTCACCGAAGGAGAAAGGGTAACTATTGTACACCACCTCAGATACGGAGGTCATACGCCCCTTTGGTGTTAACTTTACCCCGTTAACCTTACTGATTCGAATTCATATCTCCTCTCCTCTCGCGGATTGTACAGCATCCGTCCCAGCATCAGATTTAACATAATTCGCAAGTACCTTAAATTAACCAATCGTATACCTTTCCGACCATACCACCACCTCCCCAGAAAACCCACATAAGCGGCACATCAATTGTCCCACACTTTCAGCTACGATTGAACATTGGAACTAAAAGTAATATGGCACCGGAATAACAACAACGCGTTGAAGTGTTGGATTTTTTTGAAGAGCTGATGTCTGATGCCGAGATGATGAGTGAAACGGAATAATCGTCTTGGATGGTGGTATCGCTGTGTATTTTGGATATCAATCGGAAGTACCGGGATCACGACTAATGAAGAGCAGACTCAAGGCACTCATATACGGCTGAGTTTTGTTGACACGGTGTTTAAGCTGGGATTGCTGGCGGTATGCTTAGGGCGACAGATAGCTCCCCTGGCCTTTCTATATCCGATATGGCTACACTATATTGACATGTCCAGGCAGTGTAGAAAAAGTGTCAAAGCATTGGCACTCCCGGGCCGAGATTTAAAAGGTCTAAATTGGTGACCAAGCAATTACTTAATTCTTAATACTTATCAATCTACATTGTCCCCCGATCATACACGTGCCAATTTCCTCCAAATAGGCCTACAGATGCTCGTTGCCACCTGGTACTCGTCAGTGCAACCTACCTGACTATATGATTAACTCCTCCTTCCCAAGTCCTACAATAGGTCCGCTAGGCTCTAATTCATTTAATACAGTAGCGGAGCGAGCATCCTGGCTCCGCGAGCCGAGGCATCCCAACTTTCAATAGCAACTTTCGCAAGCTCAAATCGTATACTCAAATATCACAAGTTACAGCGGTAGTGAGAGCATTCTTCATTCCATGTATAGCTATCTATCATCCTTTTCGCTATGCTCGTAAACAAAAGGAAGTTCAAATCGTCCAAGATAAAAACGTGGCGCTCAGAACGTAAGAGTCCTTTATGATATATCCACAAATGTTCCCCTTTCCAACTCCCTCTAACCTAAAAAATCCGTCAAAACCCAATACCATAATCAAATAACTAGAATCACGCCTCAGTCTTCCAGATCAAGCCTTGGAGCTCTAGCAGGAGGCGGCCCATTCGCAACGACATTGATAGGGGGTGGTGGAACGGGAGGTGGCGGAATAGGTGGAATAGGTACCGGCTGCAAAGTTCCATCTGTCGCAATCTCTAGGTGCTGACTACCATAGGTCATCTCGTCATCGGTGTCATCAGCTCCATGTCGGTTCGCTGGGGGGCCTCTCGGAATCTCATCCACAGCCATCATCTCATGGGTAGTTCCATACGCCCCACGAAACCCTGGCTCATGGTCCACTGCAAAATGGACGCTATGGCCATGGGAAGTCGTTGGTGGGCTGGGCGGCTCTGGAATGGCGGTAAGCTCGCCTGTGTCCATAGTAGCATCGAATTCGGCAGAGTTGCGTCTGCTGTCTCCAGGCGTGGCTACGCGGCTGCTATTGTTAGTAGCTAATCCTGCCGTCCATTGTGCCATATAACTAAGATGGTCCCCAACTGGCGGTATATCCGTAGCAGCAGTCAAGTCGTGGCGGCGTTTTCTGCTTTGCGATTGTGGTTTTGAGGCTGCATTGGTAATCTCTGCAGAGAAGTAGCGATTATCTTGGGCAACAAATTGCTACAGACGTTTGTTAGTCTTGTCTTCTCATACCTCTGTTCTTCGAGATGACAATCTCATACCTTCAATGGCTCCGGTAACGCGACGTCTTCTAGCTCAGCCTCATCCGTATCTTCCTTGGCGTAGACCAGAAGAACGATCCCTTGCCCTTCAAATCTTGCAGCTCGAAGGACTTCCTCTTCCAAGACCGTCTTTATCTCGTAACTCCCGTATTGCTCGTCACTGTAGCTCAGCTGCTGATTGGTAAGATACTTCATCGTCCACCACTCGTTCTGTGACGTGGTCTCTGCCGGTGCGTTTTCGTGTTCAATATCTATTATGGGAACTATCTTTTTGCGTCGAACGTAAGTGATCCCCTTGTCCGTGCTTACGCCTCGTAGAACATATTTAGTTAACGGAGGTGCGTTTTCTGTCGTATTTTCCGGCGAGGTGAAGATAGATTTCAATTTATCGAGAGTCGTTCTAAGTTCATCTTTTTGAGATTTGAGAGCTTCCCCGGATATCAGTATTGCTTGTTCAGATTATCATGTTGCCACCATTATACCATACCTTCGATCTTCTTTTGTATCCGGCCCTCAATATCTGCAAGCTGCTTTGCGACTTCGGCACATTGTTTCGCATGCTCTGCTTCAGCAACAGCCTCTTCTCCAATAAGATGGTCTGAGTTCGACGACTGCTCAAAGTACATCCGCGTGGTCCCCATAACTTTCATCATATCCAAATTCCGGTGCGGCTGGGACATCGGGCTATACAGCCGAATTCTCCTCTCTTTCTCTTCGATTTGCTCGATTTGCAGCCTGAGTTCGTCTCTAGATTTCTTCATCTTCGCGAATTCGTCCTTGAATCTCTCTGTGTATCTATCAAAGTACAACTCTGAAGGGATGTCGACCCCGCACGGCCTGTGATTCTCCTCCGTCCGAACTTGAATGGTGCATACATCGCCAATGTATTCCGCATAGGTTTCAACACCCTCACCCTCACCCTCGCCTTCCCAGAACATCGAGTCGAGTGCGTCGTAAAGGGTTCCACCTTGATCTATCAGGTATCCGCTGACGTAGAGGTCGAATACCTCGAAGGTTTGGGAGTGCGGGTCCATTCCCGGTCCTACTCTAACAGCTTTTGATTCTAGTGCCGTTCTATATTTCGGATCTCCGTTGATATATTTCGCAGCGGCTTGGAATGATTGGAAGAATCGAGGTACAATATCTGTAAATAGCACCATACGATTAGAAATCAACATTATCTGAGTGCACTGGCGGCAAAATATCAGATACAGGAGGTGAGCGCTTACTAGAAGGGTCTAAATCAAAGACATTGGGTAATGATCCTAGGCTTTCGGCTGTACCGTAGGCGCGGTCAGTTCCCTCTAGGAAAGCCATTAAGCGTTGTGATTCTCTTATAATCTCTATTTCCTCCGTTGGCACCCCGTTCGATTCATCTTCAACTACAACTCTGGGTAATTGGATAACATGGCCGGCCCACCATTGCTCGTTGTGGCCGTAATCTTCCAGGATATGTTCGCGTTGTAGGATAGTCTCTCGAGCGAGTGGTATATTGTATAGGATTGTGAATAGTGGCCCTAGACTGCCGGAACCGGTCGATGGACGGAGAAACGCTGGTTGGCCTGGGAGTCTCTTCCTCTCAATTGGAGCAGGATCGAGGAATATCTCGACCGCCGATTCCGAGGGTCCGCTGACAGTAACAGCCCAACTGTTCGGATCGTGGTACGTGTTGTTATCCGCAGGCCGGAAGTTGCTCGTTCCTGTGTATCCCACTGTCCCGGTTACCTGGGGTCCTGTGTACGGTTGGGATTGTTGACTATCCTCCATGGAAGCTTTGATAGCCTGTTGGATATCCGGATCTAGAGCTGATCAATTTTTAGCCTCGTGGTCAACCCGTGCCATCTAAAATAGCTCCAAACGTACCATCTCCATCATGCGGGGTGATCTGGAAGCTTCGCGAAGGAGGTCTCGACTTGGCACCTGGCGGGTCTCGGAGGACCATATCGGCAGCTTGAGCTAGAGAGTTTACTAGTGCGTTGGCAGATCAGTTCCCCATCGGAGCACGAGATCATACTTGGAGGACCACCGCCGAAGAGTTTGATCTTGGAGGGAGGTTTTATATCGTACATTTTGATGGCTGTGGGTGGTGAATGGCGGGAACATCCATAGATTCTCCATAACGACCCTGAGAGAACGCCGTTTCATCCCACTTGTTTGCACTTCTATCCTGCACGATCCACCATCCATTAGTTTTTCTGACAGCTTTGGAGAGGGCAATATATTCCAATGACGACTAGCATACCCTTTCTAGATCGCCGTTATAGTAGTAATTAGCTGCTCGTTCGACGTTGTAGTTGTTTTTCTTTCAACCCCGCAATACCGTGTTAGCCAAGCACCACATCTCCAGATAGCTCATTGAGATTAGTATCTTACTCTTAGGGATTCTTCTGCATCCTCGGGGGGGATCCCCAGCATTGTAAGCTGCTCCAAGGCCTCTGTGTGATTCATTTTGATGGGATGGATGAACTGTCGGGTCTAATATCGCGAGGCTCTGACGCTGAGAAATCAAACAGCGGGTGACCGAACAACGCGGGGATCTAAAAATACAGTAGGGAAGTCGAAAGCGAAAAAAAGTATTTCAAGCTTCCAGAGGTACCGAAGATGACAAGAGAGCGGATAAAAAGCAGCGAGAGAGATGTATGAGGGTTCTCGGATGGAGGATTGAGGTTATTCCGGCATAAAGATCTAGTTTGTCGGGGTATGTGAAGCTACTCAGCTTTGAGGCACGAGGCTTAACGAAAGCTGACCTTGGTTAAATTTTTCTTCTTTTCTTTTGGCTGTTTGAGGTTGTTCATGCACTGTAGTTCCGTCCAAGCTGGCTAGCCTCGCTGCATTACGTGTTTATGTGCGGGCAGCAGTGCAGTGCAGTGCAGTGTGGTGGGTTGGGTTGGCTGGTAAGCAGGGTGAGGTGAGCAAATGCAAATGGCGCTGGGTGCGGTGAGGGGCAGTTCTGGCTGGTTCCGCTAGGCCTTTGCCGCATCAACTTCATGGAATCTTCCAGCCACACCACATCGTCGCCGCACAATCCTGCATTAGCTTCTTCTTTCTATACATGATAAGATCTATCAAGATAATCTTTCACGACAGATTAGCTCAGCCACACTCCAACCTCCCCGCGTTTTAGTGGAGTCTGGATTTTTCTCTCCGGAGGAAGGTGTTAATGTCAATGCAGGTGTTTTCTCCTCCCAAGACCAATTGCAGCATCTATACGATACACTATCGCTAGAGTCGGAAGGTGGCTTAACCTCACGCTTACTAGGAAATTTTTCTTTCGTAGGTATTCTACTGAGCCTCATTTCACGTGCCCACACTGTTTTACCTGCCACGCCCATATGGCTGTCCTCAGCTTTGGTTAGCCTGGCTGGCTGGTTAGTGGCTACTATCGGGTTAAACCGTCCGAGCCTCACAATCTTCAACCATCGACGCTCCCCGCTACTGTGATTCGTCGAAATATGCAAAATAACGGGCGCGTGGATTAATAACACGAGGCTTAAAGAAGCACACCTTTCGCTTGGGTCATCCAGAACTACGGAATCCCCGCCGAACCGCCGTCATTTGGGATTATTTTATTTTATGAAGGCGGTTAAAAGAACGCCTTCTCGTCCCAAGCAGTGAAATAAAATATTAATTAAAAAAGTAAACAAAAAGAGAGTAGCGAATAGAGTGGGCGTTTTGACAGGTGGAGAAACCACCAACATGGAATACGAGATCCTGTGACGGGTTGGTCGGTACTGGGTCGCAAACGACGGTATTGCGCAGTTTTTCCTCCTGTCCTCGGGATGGCCCGTTGTTACAATACTCGTTTCTCCCAGTGCCTTGGGAAGTGAGCCGCCTTTTTTACCTTCTCGTGGGAATGGATACAACATTTGTGGGAAACTTGCAGCCGGATCGAAATACATGTGAATTTTATTGGACTGTGCCGCCTCTCGCTAACAGTGGGTTCCTTCTCTCAATGAAACCCAAAGTATCGGGGTCAGCAGAGCAACCTTCGTGACAAAGTACTGCAGCTGCGGAGTCCGGGGTTTAGAAACATCGGTTTGCCTGTTGCTTTTGTGCACTCCTCAGAGGTAGCATCACCAGTAACAAACCGAGATGCATCTGGAGGCAACACGAGCAAACAGCTTTGGGCAAAAAGAAAAAAAAGAAAAAGATGCTATCGATACAAACAATGTATTGAAAGGATGAGCACTTCCCGATCCGGCGTTTGTAACTCTACAGCTTCTCGGGCGTCTGTGAACTCGTGACCATCTTGCTCAGACATGGCTTGCTTGAAGACGTTGTCGCTTTTTATATCATCGATAAGGAACCTGATTATCGATCAGGAATAGTCACCTGAGTCTACCCATCCACAACCGCAGCGCGGAGCATAAGAAAAAAGGAAGCAGCGGTTGCCAAATCGGTTTTTCATGTGATCAATACCTTTCGAGGTTAGCAAATCGAATCGTGTCGCGGTACTTAAACGTGAAAGCCTATACTTGCTCTTATGAAGGGTTAACCCGGCGACACAGAGAAGCAGAAAAAAAAAAAAAAAAGGAAAAGGTAAAGGAAAGGCAAAGAAAGTCTCTGGTCGGACCCATGAGCATCAGTGAGTTCCGATCAGATGACCCGATTGGACGGAGGCCAACTGCCTCGACTGAATGGGGATACATTTCACAGACGTAAAGAACCATATCCATGCACCTGAGATGCTGCAATGCACCTCCACTCCAATTTACTGAAGGAGTTTGCAGCAAACCACAACGAGCCCATACCCAAGGGAGCTAGCAAACCGGAGTGAGGGGACCCATAGACGAGGAAAAGGGAAAAACTGAGTACCAACCCACCACACGCAACCCGCGAGCCCACTACCGTTCACTGGTCAAGCCCACCCCCAAGAATGGCCCCCCGTTACAAGGACCCAAGTAACTCGAAGAGGGTCTCCACTTCGAAGAACGCATAGAAGCCAAACGAACCCAATGACATTGACGTCTGCCCTCCTTCCCCGGGGACGTAATTTACACATGGACGGGGACAACGAAGATCCTCATGCGAGCTCCAGGGGTTCAATAATCGTTGGAATCCCATTCCGAATGTTCTGCCGTGTTTCTGCGTTCGAGAAAAAAAAAAAAAAAAA
>LDUD01000135.1:127161-144360 GCA_012184295.1 Dactylella cylindrospora
GCTCTCCTATCTTGGATTGTTTTTCTTTTGAATCTACCCCCCGTACAACAAGGAAATTTCATTCACGCCCCCTTCTGACGTCTTTGTGAAGACGGCTCGGGCTTTTAAAACTTGCCCTTTTCTTTATTGATGTCCTAAAATAGGCTTCGTTCACAAGGGGGGAAAATGATGAGTGAGGAGAGTTAGAGTTCAAGGGGAAGGGCAATTGAAGTGGGAAAAAGCGAGATGCTCGGAGACGGCAGAGTGTGATATCTCGAGTCAAGGCCCGGCCTCGCTGGAATAAGGGGTCTTTTTTCACTTGAAGAGGTGTAACAGCCGCTGAGATGGTGATTATCTTGTAATTTTGAACTCAATTGGAACCAGGTCCTACCGAGAGATGCACACGTGTTTGCAGATATACGAGATTCTTGGTTCGATTGGGATTGCTGCAGCTAGGCGGATTCGTTTTTAATTCCTGCAGACGGGAAAAAATTTGGTTGGCTGTCAGCCGTCGACGATTGAACCCGCCCGTGCCAGATTGGGGAGTTGTTCCTGAACGTGGGAAGATTGTGTTGCAGGGCTGTTAATTACTAGTAAGTCTCTTTTGTGAACGGCGTTACAGATTTGTGGACTGAGGCAACCAAATATCGCGGAAAAATCGAGTTGGAAAAAAAAGAGTGTAAGAGAGATAGGAAACGGGTTAGTTAGGGGGAGAGAGAGAAAAGAGGCTCAGCACTTTGACACCTTGTTTCATGTTCATTAGGCTTCAACATGGCGAGAAGATGTTGCTATCGATAATATCTCCTATCTCATCAATATCTTTCTCTGTATAGGAGGTACGTTTTGGAGCGAAAACAAACGTGCACGAGGTTGTTACTATTATTGAATTGTCATTCAATGTTAATAACGGCGTTCTCATCAATGTTCCCCTTTAGCGGAAGAAATTGGAGGTGAGAGAAAGAGAAAGAGAAAGAAGGGGGAAGTATTATGGTAACGCTGAGATGCGAAATACTGCAAAATGCATAAATTCATTTGGAGAAAATTAAGAAACTATTCAGCATTGGGGCAATCCCGCCAAAAACGGTGCACTGGGGCTTGCTGCAGCGTCGTCGAACCAGCAAGGTTTTTTTTTTTTTTTTTAATTGCTTGAACCCAGGGTTTGCTGCAGCAGCACGCATTCTCGTACTCCTCCTATGAAGAATCGAGTTTTGCCGATTAGATCCTCATCACGACTAGAAATCAATATTCCTTCACACTCGATCGAGCCTGTTTAGGCGTCGTGGTAATTGCCGTGAGGACGGGATCTGTTACGTTGGATTCGGATTGTCTCAAAGGTAATCAATCTATTGAGGTCTCCACCCAGTATTTGCTCATCTTGTTTGGGGGGACCCTTTAAGGGCAAAAAAGGTGACAATGAATCGTGTTCTCTCTGCGTGAGGTAGGCAATGAGGAAAAAAAAAAAAAAAAAAAAAAAAAAAAAGCCGTTAATTACTTCCCTTTAACCAGGGCTATTGATTCCCACCTGTCGGCCGGCAACTCTCTTTATTGCTATGAGGGAGGGGCCCATTAATTCCATCGCACTGGCAACTTCACACGCCCCGTGCTGTAATATCAACGGGTCCTGCTATATTGCTCTCTCTAAAGGGGGGCGACGCGCAAATGTGGAGGAAAGCACAAATCATAAAATTGATTATTATTAGCATCGCCCTTTAAACCTCAAGACGTCCCTCATTTGTTTTCATTGTATTCTCTTCTTCTACTCTTCTCTTTCCCCTCCCCGCCCATTCCTTCCTCTCGTTCGTTATCCCCTTCGTCTACTCTCGTTCGTACCTTTCCCTAATACTCTTCACGTTTTTCGACCCTTTGCTTTCGCGACACCTGACATTGCCCCCTAGTTGGATTTCTTTGGAAAACGCTTCTCACGACAATCTTTTAAGAGTTTGATTTGGATATTTGGGTTTGAAAAAAATCAATTGATCAATATATTGTTACAATCTGAGGAATTATCGACTTGACATACTCCTGGGTAAACGATAATTCGGAAGGACTATCGTTCAAGCCTCGTCAATTGCGATCCAGACCTTTCAATCCTGCGGAATCTTTGTATCTTCGTCCTTTATTCAAGCGAACATTACCCGTTTCACGATTGTCACTTTGGCTCCTTGAACGAACAAGTCATTTTGGTTTCTAAAGAATTGTCACGCGCACGCTCATCGTCACTTTACTTTTTTGGTTTTCGAGAACGAAATTTTGCTTGTTCATCTGACGCGGACCTCTCGTTATCTCTTTTATTCTACGAGAAAAAGTTTGTGTAGCCTTGGTTCCTGTTATTCCAGGATATATCAAAATCTCGAACCGACGAAAGAGAAGGAGGGCTCCAAGAGAGATAACTGTTTTTCCTGATTTCAAGTTGGACACGACCAAGATATTGCCTTATTTATCTTCCCATTTCGCTCAATTGCGATTCCCTTCGAAAAAGCTTATTTACGAGGATTCGATTTTATCACCAGCATTGAGATATTTTTTGGCCTTGGGAAAAATTACAAAGAGAAAAGAGATTAAGGGAAAACCGACGACGACGACATCGGACAGAAAACGGGATATTTTTCCTTTTGGTGGGCTTCTGATATTACGGTCCCGCTAAACGTTCCCGAACAGCTTGGCTGCTCAGGCACCACCTTTGACCGCCACCCCGGTACAACAACAACACCAGCCTTCTGATTTCTTTGCTTTGGAAAGAGGGGAATCCGGCCCACCGGGGACTCTATTTTATTTTTCTCCCCTCCCCCCCAATCTGATATTATAGTCTTCACTCTTCCCCCCCTTTATAGTGTTCCCCTCCACCTGTGAACCCCGAAGCTGGGCAGTAACAGGCCTGAGATCGCTGTGTGTTTAGCTTCACCACAAGTTGCATCTCTTCCAGAGTGGGAGAGATCACAGGGAGACTGAGCCACTTTTCGCAAGCCATCGCATCCCTCCATCACGTACTCCTTGATATATGTCTATTCAACGAGTTTAAAATTTTTCTTTCGTTTTGCTTTTACTTATTTTATTATCGCTCTTTATCAAACGACTTCCTTCTTATGTTCTAGTATCCCTTTTCATCCTAACTTTGCTCACACTCTTTCCTTTTTCTCTTTTTGATATTACGATCTCGGGTGCATCATTTGACGGAAGGAAAAGGAGATTAATACTTCAAGGTTGCTTGGACAGATTTTGAATTTAAATTCTCGTTTAAGCCCTTCATCCAGGCGAATTTATTTTGTTTTGCGGGGAAATTTCAAAAAGACGGTAGGATTTGTGGTTGGAGACATCCCGTCAGGAAGAGGGTAGCGGAATCGAATCAGCAGGACAAAATTGTTCAGCTCGATCGAGAATCATTCTCTCTACCGGCATTACATTTTTATTCCTGCGTCTTTCCTTTTTATTTACTTTTCCTAACCGTCGAAATACCCTTTTACTTTTCTGGGGTTTTTAAGACCCTCCACTTGGCTCTTCCTGAACTGCCTCCTGCCTTCGCACATCATCCGTCTGCAGGAAATATCAGCTTCCGAGGCACACCACCCACACCACCCTCCACCACCCTCCACCACCCCAGCTCGACGTCGACGCACATCACGCTTGCCATTCGCCTTAGCCTCACTCAGCACGACTGACGACGTACAGACGCACTAATAGAGGACCCACACTTTCAAAGATTAGAGAGAAAAACCAGGACCCAGGAAAAAGCAATACTAACAAAGCACCTGGTCAATCCTCATTTTCCTTGCATAACGAGTACATCTCGCCTGCGAAATCCAATAAACAGGTTTGGACCTTTCGAGACATCATATTGCCATAGGTAAGGTGAAAGTGATATTTTTGTTTTTTGTCGTTACCCCCCATGGTGTGTCTATATTTTATTTACAGCATACGATCTAAAGAGAACCACGTTGCCCAAAAAAAAAACAAAAATGGGAAAAGAGGACAATACCAACATGCCTTATACTCTGTCTTATATCTCCAAAAGATCCTGAACCTAGCAGTTCTTAAAAGTTATTTCGAAACCCATATTCTTTTTTGCCCTTTCTTTGCGAGCTTGGTGCCTGCTCGTCATCCCACTCCGCTTGGGTTGTTTATTTCTCTTCTCAACCTTATTTAGTGGGCCTTCTCGCTACACTCGTAGCGTCGGATCTCAAGGTCTTAATTTTTTTTTTGTCTTGATATCCCTAGCCTCTTGTTTTTTCCTTTTGAAGCATCGTCACGACCTCTGCTTTTGCCCTTCCCCCACTTTTGCTTATTATTTATTATTTGGCGGCCGTACCGCCTCTCTCACTCTCGTTCTTTAATACCTTTTTATTTATTATTATTTTTTTATTCTTCCCCCTTGACTCGCTCCAAACTAGGTGTGTGCTTGCCCGAGAGAAGAAAGTCACTTGCTATTGTGTCCGACTTTTTTTTCTTCTGGTTAGAAACCTTCTGTCTCCCACTTCTACCCCGTATTAGAACTCTTTTTGTGCATTTGACTATTTCTTTTCCTTGTGGGTGGTTTTCCTATTCTCTTTTGCATACATTTTGCAGTATCCCATTCTCTCTAAATTTTCTTTTTCTTTCTTTTCGCAGGTCCCGAGTCTTGTTATATTTCCATGGCCTTTAAGCTGTTATAACCTGGTCGGGACCCACTTTTCTCTCATTCGTCAGCCCTCTTTTCCCTCTTCACACACATCCAGCCCACCACACACACTCCCCCTTCTCTCTCTCTCTCTCGCTCTCTCTACAACGGAGAAGAGCACCAGCCCAGCCCAGCCCGGCAAGCCAGCCAGGCGAAGGAAAAGTCAGTCAGCTAGCCAGCCAGCCAGCCAGCCAGAGCCTGCGGTGCATGTCCTTTTTCCATGTCTCTCCTCTCCCCGCCCACATTATAGCACATACCCTCCACCACCACACACACACACACAAAACCACACCACACCACACCACCTTCCACTGACCGCACACACCCGCACACACACCCAACCTTTAAAGGCCCTTTTCTTCTTTGACCTTGACATAATCCAGCTCTCTGGCCAACCACGCTCGATTCCTCCCACACCCACAAGTTCCCATATAATTATTCCCCAATTGTTCGAGTCTCTACCGAATCTGCTACCTACCAATTTCCTACTAGCACCTTTTCTTTCCTGCAGCTCATCGTTGCGTTTTTCTGCTACTACCTACCGGCCTCTTTTATTTTCCCGCGTTACCGCACTACCGCTGCTTGGACGATTTTATTTTTCTTATATTCTAGACGACAACTGACTAAGACTTCTAGCTTTTGGTGCATGATCGCCTTCTCAGATATCGGGAAATACCTTTATCGCGCTCTCTCCCCATACAACCTGCCCGCAGTCGCTTTATCTTTGGAGTGATCTCTGGACAAGCTCGAGTCGCACACACAACCCGATACACCTCGACGCAATACATTCCCTGGCAGCCAATCAACTCGATTATTCCCGCTTCCTGTCTTTCCCTGCTACCATTCACCAGATACCTATTCCGCCTCTCACCTGATCTCTCAGTAGCACATAACTAGATCTCCTATTTATTCTCACGATACCAAAATTTTTTTAAAAGATTCATATTCTTGAACGTATTTTTCTTTCCCAAGAATATTTTATTCTTTTGAGTATTTGTCGACCATTTCCGAGGATTTGAACTGCGACACTTATTCCGGGCGAGATAACTTATTTTTGACTTTTTTTTATCTTGTGGCTGCTCTTCTTTTCGTGGAAGCGAAGGGTTTCCCTCACCAATCTCTGCTTATATATAGTATACACATACCTGTATATTTCAGCCGGGGTTGACATTACTTTTCTCTGGTTTTGCCCGCTTCCCTCTCCACAAGAAGCAAGAACCACCACCGCCGCCGCCGCCGCCCGCTACCAGAACAGATCAAACGAACTCGACCACGCCGGTACCACTGTTGCTGCTTTATAGACGATCTGCCCGCAACGATCACTCTCTTTCGCAACATTCAAACCTTCCCCGACAAACCATCACAACCACTCCACACCCCACCATTTTACTGGGCCACGACAGAAGGCTTTCAACCTGGCTACACCGTACTTCAGCCTATCCGACGAACCTCCAGACGTTCGCTGCAGCGGTCGACGCTTCCTTTCGTCCCTTCCGACTGCATTTTTCAAGCAAGAGGTGTGCGTTGAAGGAGGGAGAGATAGCAGAAGTAGGAAAAAGGAACTGTAACCTTTTCCTTTTTCCTTTTTTCTTTTTGGGGAATTTTTTTTTTCTTCTTTCCTTTTCTTTCTTTGGGGGTTGCTGGTGTTATATAATATCTCAAGATCGCACAAAAAAGTAGGTACCCAAGCTGCTTTCAGCCAACCACGTTGCTCTCTGTGGAAGCCCGCTGCTGCTGAACAACGCATCCCGCTCCCGTCGAAAAGGAACGACCCGGCCACCCAATCCTCATCCACCTTCACCCCTCCCTCCATCCTCGTTCTCTTCTTGCTACTCGCCTATTGTCCTGTCCGGCATCCTATCCTGCTGCTGCTGCTCGGACTGTCTCACTCTTCCCTTTCCCTACCTCTTCCCCCCCAGCGGTTCTCTCTCTTTCTCTTAGTTGCTTTTGATCATCTGGTCTGTTCCGTTACTGAACCTTCTGCAGGTCCACCACGCTATCACGTGGTGAATTTATATTTCGGCTGCTCCATCTTACTACGACCAACCTTCTTTCCTTCTTCCATTCCACCCTTCTCTTTTTATTCTCATATCATCATTCTTACCTCACGAAATTTAAACCTCTTATCATCTCGCCGTCACCTTGGTTTGTCAACAGACTCGACGTTGCCCGTCTTGACTCTTGATAGCTAAATTCAAGATGATGAAAGCTCACGTAGCCCAATCGACGGCTCAGCAAGCGATAGCAATGCAGAATCAGGCCGAATCGGCTGATTCCTACGGCGACCCACAAAAGCAGCAACAGTCTTTACCGCTCCCTCAACCAGCGGGCGAACCTACAATCCAACAACAGCATAGTACCGCTGATTCTGCATCTGCACAGAATAAAAAGAGGAAACATGACAACGAAGATGACGGTCCACCATCCCGACGGACTTCTTTTCAAAGAACGCCACCGAGTACGAGTTTAGGTCTCCAAGGTGCAGGTTTCATGCCGGTTAACAACTCTACTGGGTATGGAAGCTTGACTTCCCCTCAGCATAACCAGCCACCTTCGGAGTCGATAAATGGCGTTAGCTCGGCTGAACATCAGTTATCGCAGATGGGAAGCATTATCCAGCAGATGGCGATGCCCCAACAATCTGTACCAGCTAGTCATCTAGATACAGGCTTCGGCATGCTATCACCTCAACACGATACCTTGGGTCATGCTCCGACCGCTCCCGCCCCGGCTCCTCTGCAGACCCGTCCTAGCCACGTTGCCACTGCTCCGATTACAAAGCCTCAAGTTGGAAGCGAGGAATGGCATCGTGTTCGCAAGGACAACCACAAAGAAGGTACGAAGATAAAAATTAACCCAGTCCTCTTGATCCTGATTATTGTTACTAACATGTATTCTAGTTGAACGGAGGAGACGGGAGACCATCAACGAGGGAATCAACGAACTCGCCAAGATTGTCCCTGGATGTGAGAAGAACAAAGGTTCCATCTTGCAGCGAACAGTACAGTACATCCACGAGCTGACGGAGGAACTAAAGAAAGTCAAGAACGACAAATCTGTCGAAAAGATGCTCACGGATCAAGCCATGAGGGATCTTAGCAACGCTAATGACAAGCTAAAAGCCGAGTGTGAGAGGGCCTGGAGAGAGGCCGAAACTTGGAAAAAAGTTGTTACTTCCGGGGAGAATAGTAACAACAATAACAGCAATAACGCTGGGAACAGTAGCAGCAATGCGGAGGCGTCCGGCCAGCAATGAGTCGGGTGGTTGGCCCTCTGCGTATGCTGATTCGGCTACCAACAAGAAAATCATGATATCCTTTAACTCTCCGATGGAGATTTCTGCTCTAGACGATCCGCTTAACCTCTTCGAACATCATCCAAATACAACAAACGCAGACTACAGCCAACCGCATGACGCACCACCAGAATACCAATACGATACCAGGGAACAACCTTCGCTGCTATTTGCTTTACAAACGATTTTCGCCCATGAATAATGGAAATGGAACTCACAACTCGCTTTTTTGCTACCTGCTCTTCTACTACACAAAACGGTGCGGCCTGAAACTACTCTTCGAATTTCCTTAACGACTTTGTCTTTACCTCTTGGTATATTTTCTTTCTCTTGTTTCGTCTATCTACTCCTTTTCCTTTTTCTAGATTCTTAACGGTGGTAATCTGCTTTTCAAGCACTTTGATTCTTCGAGACGAAACGACCAAATATCCACGTTTCTGTTCTGTTCTTGCTGAGGCTTCATACGCTCTTATGCCGACCTCTGCAAATTGCTTTTCTGCACCCCCCGAACCCTTTTCTGTGCCATGATTTCTAAGGCCACATGAAACTGCATCAAGGAGTTCATAACAGCGCTGCTTTTCTGCTTCGCGATTCTTTTTTCTTTTCTTTTAATACCGGATACACCACTTCGTTGTATAAATCTTTACGACTCTGACCTTCCTTTACTCAATTTACTTATTTCCTTACGTTTTATGTGCTCTGAAACGCCGAAAATGCGATGAAGCGAAACTATCATTCGATTTTTCTGCTTTTTCTGCTGTTTTAGCCTTTTTATTTTTTTAGTTCTTTTCCCTGTTGATTATTGATATCCTGTATACTGCTTTCCTTTGTACGTCCGATTCGATTTCCTTGATGTCTCCTATGTCTGATATTTCCTTATGGGTCTACTTGATTTTTTTTTTTTTTATCTTGTCCATATTTTTCTTTTCTTCCCTATTCGTCTTCTCTTTTTTTTTGTTTTTCAACTCTGATTCTTGATTGTGTTTCTAAATTACTTTTTCACCCTTCACTTCGTTTGTATTGGTCAAGACTTTCGCGCTTTCATTCTGGAGACCCCAAGAAAAATGGAGTACACTAAGAGACGCGGCGGTAAACGTTCTACACACATGAAGGGGTCACAGTAAGAAAAGCACCAAAGACAGGAATATGAGAACAAAAAGAATAATAATACATCTACACACTCACACACACCTGATGAACAAGTTGCTCTACTTGTTCTAACGAATTTCCTCGACTTTGCTTGGCCTTTCCAACCAGTTATCAAGATTTTCTTTTTCCTTTTCTTTTTGTTCCTCTCATCAAAGGCGTAGTTACATACGGTACATGGGAATTTTTTCCTTTTTTTTCCGCCTTTTTTTATTTTATTGAAATCATAACGACTTGTAATGCAGACATCTCTTCTCAGTCTCTCCTTACTAACGAAACATTTAACCAGTTTATTTTTATTTTATTTCCTTTTTACTAGTTCAATTCGTTTCTTTTGTCTTCTGTGGAGTTCAAAATTTTTTATTTTTCTTTCTTGTTCGCTTCGAAACAAAAAATTGAGTTTTTTTTTTTTTTTTTTCAGTTCCTTCAAAAGAGACCCAAATGAAAGTCCTGTATATAATCCAGGATTGGAAGTCCTACTCCCAAAAAATATTTTTTAACAAAAAAGGAATTTTTTCTATTACTACTACAATAAAGAAAAAACCTTTTCACTCGTATTCTTATTCTTCCCGGACTAGACAAAAAAGAATATTCGTTTGAAGAAGCGGAACATGTGCATACCTGCATGATCATACCTCACTGCTAAGAAAACCTACCATAAACTACTACTGCTGCGACAGCGGTGAATACGTATACCCACGTCACATTAATTTCTTCTTTGCTGTCTTTTCTTCTTTTTCCCTTTCGGTGGTTCCTGCCATTTGCCTGCGACCCCGATCTGTTAATTTCGGCTGGAGACGAGACGAATGGGAAATATCAGAGACACGGGGGAAGAGAGATAGAAGAAAAAAAAAAGAGAAAGAGGCAGCTAAGCTGAATAGCAAATAACATCGCGTGCATTACGGGTGAGCCGAACGGAAAACCATGATCAGTGTTCCCTTTTTTATTTTTCCCTTTTCTTTTCTTTTCTTTCTTTCTTTCTTTTTTTTTTTTCGGGCTTGGTCTGGATCAAAAGTCGATTAGATCCGTTCCCGAGGAAAATATTCCTTTTTCCTAGTTATTGCGGACGTTCTGCTGCATTGGAGGGGGGATGTTTTATCCATGACCGTGACTCTTTTTATTGAACGGACCACGGTCATGTCGTCTCGATTCTTGATCGCGAGCGAGCGAGCGAAAGGAAACGGAAAGCGGGAAAGCTAAAGGGGGAGGGGGGAAAGGGAAAGGGAAAAGAGTGACAACTCCGAAGCGTGTTGCATTTGTGCCTTTTTTTGCTTTCTTTCTTTTTTTTTTTCTGTTCTTGTTCACTTGCTGTGCCGCTGGAGGTTTTCTTTGGGCTTAATGGACCGGTGTTATTACTTTATTACTGTCGGTTGGTGTGGGCGGAGGACGTGACAGGTTTACAAGGCGTATCAATTTGGAAAGAGTCTGGTTCTGGCTGGGCATTGGCGGTGGAAGCTGGGTAAACACAACTACAATTCAAAGCTGGGTGCAAGAAAAGGCAGTTCCACCACCACGAAACTCCGACGTGCGCAGCGTCCACAAAAATTTAGCTCTATCGATCTTATTCGGAGGCGGGAAATTTTCCTAGCTGTCATGCTCATGTCATGCCAGTCATAGTTACATTATCTTTGCATGTCATTCTTTTTTTTCCTCGTCTCTTTTCTCCAAGTTTTTTTTTAAGTGTTTGTGGAGAGCGAGAGAAGGGAGGGGAGGGGGGGTGTCATGGTTTCGTTGAGGTGAAAAAGAAGGCCGAGTAGACTAGGGGATTTTACCCGTAATTGCAGGTACTGGAGCAGAAGAAAATTTTTTTCTTACTTTACAGAGATTCAAAGGGAAGAGAAATCGATCGAGAAAAAAAAGCCTCACGGGAAACCGTTTTACGGATTTACGGGGTTTTCCTGTTAAATTTTTGGGGTTCAGATATTTTTTGCTCGATCTCTATGGGTAATCTAGCCTTGGGATATGGTAACGGGAAGCGAGGTAATGCAGAGTATATCTCTTTTTGGTTCGATATTGCACTCTCCTGCTTCGAATAATGGCTCCATGCTCCATGCTTCATGTCGGTGCTTCCGTTGAAGTGCATGATGTGGATCGCCTTATTCATAAAACCCACCCCTTACCAAGACTTCATTCAAGATTCATATGCATCTGTCTTTTGATATATCATAATATCATAAATTATCATATACTTCCACGGAGTTGGTACTCCGAATCCTTCACACAAGAACTAAAAGAGCTCAGCGCTCTGTAGTCATATAAAACCGCATCAGTTGTTTAATCCTCGAAAACAATGTTTTAGCAAGATATAACCTATAACGGCTTCACCTTTGAGACAAATGCGTATCAACTGTACTACGCAAACCTGCAGGTCTTTGGAGATCGGAAAGGATAGCTATACTAGCTACGCTAGTTATCAGTGCGTGTATAAATGCGAACATGAATGGTTGGTATCACAGCATGAATCCAAACTTTCTGTCTTGTGTGACGAGAAAAGCTGGCTGGCTGGCTGCTGGGAGCTCGATATGCACCGAATGGAATACTAGCTACCAGCTGGGACAGATGGGACAGTGGGTAATGTCGTACTGGGAACGTGTGGACCGGCTGCTTGCACGTTAACTTTTTTTTTTTTTTTCTCACCTCACGTCCCACGCATATCGATACCACTGCATTCCTCACTGTAGCATTTTTGGGTTTTTTCACGTTTTGGATAAAGCAAATGTGGGCACCGAGGGATGTGTGACCGCTAGCTCTGTTCCAGCACTTCGTCACCGCAGCGTAGCGTAATGCGGTTGAAAAAAAATGCATAGTGATCCATATCCACCTAGACAGTTATCGATATCAACCCGAGCGAACCCTCAATCACATCGCCTCTGTTCTATTCTACTTGCGAGCATTTCCGTCTCGCCTACCATAGCAATTTTTAGCATCCGTGTCTCAACCCGGGATTTCCGTTAACCATTCATTTTTTTTTTGAACTTTGTTTAAAATAAATGGTCCGCAAATGGATTCTTTCACCCGCATACACCTATCAGCTAGTGGCAAGAAACGTAAACTTGAAGCGTAGGCAGGTAGATGGACTGGTTCTAGCCTTTTTCTTTCCCCCTCCTCGTGACGAAAATCCTGTTCGACCCGCTGCTTTTCTCCTCTTTTCGCTTATTTAACAGGAAATACAGCAGGGGTGGTGGTCTATTCATATTAATCAAGTCAACTAGTAGAAGAAGAGGGTGGGAGTAGGGATACAGAAAAAAATCGGGCGTCGACGGTGGCTGTCTTTAGCTGTCTTCATCTGGACAAAAAAGAAAAACAAGATCTCGAGCAGGTGATTTTCTTGTCCACCCTAGGTTGATGGTTGATATCACGAGATCGGCTTCAAGGGTTTTCCTCATTCTTTTGCATACCTACATGTACAGAAAGAAGAAAAAAATAGAGAAAAACGAGGTTCCAAAGATAATTGTGGAGCTCGAGCGTGGGAGAGAGTGAACAACGGCAGGGAAGAAAGAAAAAAATCATCTTGGGCTGGATGAAACGAAACGGGACTGGAATGCAGCTAAGAGAAAAAAGTCCCAGCTCTTTTGATTGGAATACGAGACGTCAATGATGTCTAGATGTAATCGATTTGTACAGCTGCAGCTGAATAGCTGCGGAGGTGTACTAACGGGTGACAGCTGCTTCAGCTGGGCAAGAGGTATACTCTACCATACGAATGCAAATGCAAAGGTCACGGGCTTTTCTAGGCGTGGGAGGGCAAAAAAAAAACAAAGCACCTGGTCTGGGTCCACAGGAATGTGGAGGGAGAGACATTTCTTTTCTTTTTTCTTCTTCTCTTCTTTGCTTTTACTTACTCTCGACCGCTTTTGGAGTATAGAGGATTATACTAGTAGTATTTTGGCGGGAAGAGAGAGGAAAACATCACAGGCCAAGGCAAGGTCACGCCATTCAACCGTATAGAAAGATTTGTAAATAGAGCTAGAGTAGCTAGTATATGGAGCGGGCTGGATGGACATGCGCATGCCGCATTCATGGATCTTCTTTTGCAAACATTGTAAACAAGTAACTAACACTACTATCAAGGGTTGTAAACATAGTAGCCTAATAGAAAAGAAAAACAAAGATAGAGAAAGAGAGCTCTAATGCTATTCCCTTTAACTCTAAATTATCCCAAAAGTAGTGGTTCTAAAGGATCCAAAATGCAACAAGGACTCTTTAGAAAAAAAAAAAATTTTCTTTGGGGTATTTTGCTCCACTAATCGTTTCAATAAGCGTAACAACCTAGCTAATATTCCTCCTCAACCTCCCCGATTAGCACCATTTAAACACTCCCCGGTCGTAGTCTTCTCTCCCTCTATTTTTCTTCCTTTACTTTTACCAACTAACAGGGATAGCAAAGAAAATAAAGAAAAAAAGGTAGACTGTTTTTAAGAAAACCCAACCCCCCAATAACCCATTAGAAAATTTAACATTCCCGAAAAAAGCAACTGATCGACTAAATAACCTTAAGCAACAAAAAGTGGATAAGTTGAAGGGACCGAGAGAGGGGGGGAAGAGTTACGGAATAGGTCCACTATAGCTTTGTTGATTTTTGTTGAATAAGCCATACAATTGCAAGAAAAAGAAAAGGGAAAAAAAAGGAACGGAAAGAGATAGAAAAAAAATCCTGGAACGTGCAGCTTTTGCATGAATTATTACATGCATGCAACGTTCGCACACATATATTCACAGCGTCCTTAATGGTGGTGGTGGTGGTTCTTCTTCCTCTGGCGTTCTGTTAAGGACTGGGGGGTTAGTATTTCCACCCAGCGGGGAATGTAGAGAAAAGAAGAAGAAAAAAAACAAAAAACCAAAGAACAGGGTCTGCAGACATATTTTGCAAGGGGACCTTTCTAGTCCTTCTCTCTTTCTTTCTTTTTTAATTTTTCTTCTTTCTCTTCTGCGGTTTCGTCTCGAAGGATTTTTTTTCTTCTTTCTTTTCTTTTCTTTGCTTTTCCCTTCTAACTAGTAGGTATTTGAAGGGAAAAAAGCAAAAAGGGTGTGCGCAAGGTGTGAACGAAGGTGAGTGAGTGGGTAGATCCGAGATTGGGAGAGGGAGGGAGAGCTAGAGAGGGGAGGAGAGTGAGAGGGAGACGTCAAGACCCTTCTCTCACTTTCCCAGGGATAACATGTGCGTATCTGTTTTTACGTATATCCCATCCTTAATAGCCCCCCCCTTCCCTCCTGCTTCTACATCCATATTAGGTACTTTAGCGTGGGTTCTCGCGGCCGGCAGATATACATAAGCAATCATATGTTATATTATAACAAAATATCCGAAAAAAAAACTCTCTTCCAGATCAATAGAATGTGATTCAATATGAGTTTTCCTGGGTTTACGGGATTCAATCTCGGTACTATTATATTACCACAAGCTGCGGAGTTCAACAATCTCCAACAAAACCCTTTCAGTTGTGAGGAGTTTCCGTCTTGCCTCGTCTCGTCTTATGGGATACATAGGTTTTCTTTTCAATCACCCCATGGCAAACGTCTCGGTTCAACAGATCTCAAGAAGGGGGGTTGTATACGAAAGGTGGCCAAGGGGGGACGAGTAGGATGGTAAAAGGGGGGGAACAGGGCAAATGTCTACGGTTGTCTTTTTTTCTCGAAATTAATACCTCTTTGCCATCCGTATACTCGCCTTTCTTTACTCTTGGCGGGAGGTACTGGGGGAAAGGGAGGCCCTTGGGACCGGGGGAAAAGGTGCCCATGTGGCGTACCTTCCCAGTGATACAGGAACATCTTAAGGAGAATTCCGTGGGTACGTCGGGTAATCTTGATACCCTTTCCTCCCAACAGGAGTAACCCGACAAAGAAAGGCTACAGCTATAGCCTCTGGTGGGTTTTTCTTTCTCATGTCTCTTGGTGTACCGCGGAATCGGGGTAAGTATTGTCCGGGGGGGCTTGCTTCGTAATGTATGTATGTGTATCGCCGTGCAATTTTCAAAAACGAAAAAAGAGCAGTCCGCAGGTGGATCAATTTAAACCAGCCACTGAGGAGCCACTACCAAGCTAGCAGGAGGTGGGAAAAAAAGAATGCCGTTGTATGCGGAGCAATTTGTTTGAAAGCTTTGGATTGGTCAGTTTTGACGTATCGGATGGAGCTATTGACGAGTTTTGAAGCTTGGGTAGCTTCAGGAATATGCGTCAAGGAGCACTCTTCTCAATAGCTTTTTGATGTTTAAAAAGCCACTTCAATGATTTTTTTTTTTTTTAGCTTCACGAGCTAACTGATGTCTAAGATCTACCCGTGCTCTCTATTGTCTCTCGTCTCAAAGAGCGAATGAGGAGGACGCGGGTACGGGAAAGCTACATCTCATGCAATATGGGAACCATTCCGCTTTCTTCGTAAAACCTGCTTAACGGGAAAGCACGGCCGGAGAACTCGATCGCCATGCCAGCAATTTCCAAAACCTTGTGCGATTGTCCAGCTCGAGACGTAGGTACCGTTGCATCAAGAGGCGGGGACCCGGTGGAGTAGTACCTCGCAAGCATTTCCCTAGTGCGTAGATACATCCCGAGATTTGAAAAAAAGGGAATCAAGGCGACCAGGAATCGCACATGACGAAATGAGAAAAGTATACTAGGTAAGTATATACCTCTTTTTACGTATACCCCGAAATGTGAAAAGGGCATGCACGGACCGGCATCGGAAAAGGGCAAAAAAGGAAAATGGGGTACTATGTGATTGCTGTATATGCAGGTCCATGGAGAAGTGGGGAGGGGGGTGGGAGCTGATAATCACGCCGATGAGAGTGAGAGGAAAAAATCAAGGAATCGGAAGGCCGAGACATTCCCTAGTAAGGATCAGAAGGATGTGAAGGGGAGTGAAAGGGAAGGTCGGTGAGAAGGGCAATAGGCTAAAGCTAGACCTTTCCTGGAGGAGTACGCCGTCACGAATTTTTAAGGTCGGAAAGTGAAAAAGGAACATGCATGATCATGGATCACGAGGTCAGGCTGATTTCCTTGAGGGAGAAAAAAAAAGGAAAAAAGGAAAGAAATGTGGAGGATGTGATAAAGCTAGGAACGTGAAATGGTGACTGACCAAGCAGGGGGGGTACGTAGATGGAATGTGGATATTTCTTCTTTTCGCCTCCTTTTCACCTTTGCTCTTTCCGAGCTAGCCTCGAGGAGGACTCACCCGTGTGCATACGTCAAGGGGAAATAGACGAGGGGGGTGTGGGAAGAACCGTATACGAGGGGGAACGGGAAGAAAGAACAGATAGGCAAAAATGGTCTTAGCTTCCCGAGCCGTGTCTATCAGAGCAGCGAACTGCTCCTTTCAACTATAGCCGTAGACGGCTGATAAAAAAGTAGCTCGTCGCGGGTTCCAGACCCGGGAAGCTAACAGGTAAGACGGATAACATGACCAGGATGGTGGTGGTTCAGCTCATAAAAAGCGGCAGAAATGAGGACACAGAACCCCCCCATGTCCTAATCCAAAAGCGTCTGGTATATGCCTCGATATTGAACACGAGCGAATCACGGCATGGAGGAGAGAGCATATGGACGAACGCCGGCATGGCGAACAGTCACATTGCAGCTTGCCGTAACGCCGTGGATGGCGATTCGAACCACGAAAAAAGTGGGCTCGAGCGTATCTTGTTCAATCGAGTAGGAGACGCGAGATGAGAGACATGGTCTGATTTCCCGTCCGCCTCGAGGGAGGTACCTTCGAGTCGAGATGATAAGCCTGAGCTCGGGTTATTATTTGATCAAAGTCTTACTCATGGAGGAAAGTCGGCGCTTCACTGGTGGTTAAGATAGGGGACGGCACGGGGAAGAGGAAGAATCGTAAAAAAGAAAAAAAAAAGGAAGAGGAAAATAATATCGACGGCATAGCGGGTCCGAGAGGAAAGGGTCTGTCCGTCTTGAGCTGGACGAGAGGCTTACCTCGGAGCCGTCTGGGTTGAGTATTGCCAAGTTTGGTGAGATGGTGCGAGTGTTGTTGAAAAGGTCGATGTTGCGAAGGTTCAGGGAAGGAACAAGCAGATTAGACGCCTTTGCGTTACGTCAGTGAGCTGGCACGGCCATGGGGGGAGGTGGGAAGGGTAAGCGAGTCAGCGTCTGTGAGCTGCGATATCTGAATATCAGAGCGTCG
>LDUD01000135.1:152102-178798 GCA_012184295.1 Dactylella cylindrospora
CTCGATAGATTGCCAATCCTGTTGGCATCTTCAAAGGGATACCTTGACCGTTGAGTAAAACGTGACCCTTAACATCCAATTGGTGCATAGAATGGTGACTTGGTAAAGCTGGCGGGACGGTCCGTGCCTAGTACCATTCTGGAGAAATGGCCAACGAATACATGCTTGATCCTGTAGCTACCTTTCGGGTTTTAACCGTTTGTCCAGCTGTCCCTGATCAGATATCCAAGAAAGACCAACAAACTCCAATCAACGAGCAAAAAAAAAAAGACCACTTCCGTGCGCACTGCTGAGACGGCTAAGACTTCTGGTAACGTAATAAACGATTGAAATGGATTGAGGGAAGAAAAAAGGTTTTTGAACCCCACAAAAAAAGAGAAAAACTCAAAACGCCGTACTTCCGATGTACTTTACAAAATCTCGAGGCAAAAAGTCACATGTATTGTTAGTCTCCTGGGATCAACCTCAATGCATTCCGATCTGCATTCCTTCGGGAAGACTTCAGACTGGACGAATAAGCGAATGAACTATGCGAGTTTGGGCACTAGCAGAAAAAATAAATAAATCGGGTTTAATCCGAACTCAGGCAAACCTAGCCTTGCTCTTATGCTTAGCTTTCCCTTCACCAATCTGCTTAGGCTTCCTTCCAGTGGCGTCATTGATGCGAGACGGTCCACCCTTATGTCTTCCGAGCAGGGCTCGCCCCGCTCTGGTATGAAGGGGTAGAGTAGCCAGTGTCTCGATCAATTTGACGGGTATGCTAATGGCTTTAATCATTATAAGAAAGGGGATCGAGATTGACCATGCAATCCATGTCGTCAGAATATGGCCGAGGGAATTATTTCGGCTATCTTGTGCCGATGCTGCCGCTGCAGCAGCAAGGGTGAGAGCATCGTTGAGGCGGCGATCGAGATACGCGAGGCGCTCATCTGTTTGCGCCGACTGCAAGGCCTCCTTCCGTTCGTAGCGTCTGACAGCGCCTACAAATATCATGTATCAAAAAATTCATCTATGAGGAAAACGCAATATAGGGTCAATAAAACTTACGATTTAGAGCATCCAGGTCCGGCTGGATCCCCTTCTTCACACTCCCGAGCACCTCGTCCTCGGTGTTCATAGCGCTCATCAAGGTTTGGACCTGCATCGAGAGCTCTTCGATTTTGTGATTCATTTCCTCAACCTTTGATGGAGGCGGTTGATATTTAGTATTTTGTAGCTCCTTAGTCCTATTATGAATCATCTTGATGACATGAGCGGAAGGTCGAATCTCCGCCCCAAGAACGAAAACCGTTATGTTGAAGGTCGACAACAGTGACTCTCCAGGGCGAGACAACTGTGACCTGATTGCATGTAACAACCAAGCGCCGAGTAA
Source organism: Dactylella cylindrospora (assembly GCA_012184295.1). NCBI lineage: Eukaryota > Fungi > Ascomycota > Orbiliomycetes > Orbiliales > Orbiliaceae > Dactylella > Dactylella cylindrospora. The sequence goes on from LDUD01000135.1 coordinate 153,475, forward strand.
CGGCCCAAGGAAGCAGCATAGGAGAGCCAACTTTCGATTCCTGTCAAGTTCTAGCGTCGCATCACGTGAGATCTTATCCACCTTCGGGGTTCTCTTGTGGCCGCCAACCCTGAGCGTCGCATCTGAGTCTTCACTTTTCTCCCCGGTCTCGTCTTCGGAGAGTATATCTGCGAAGGAGCTTGGATCAATGCGAAGAGTCTGAGATTCATGGTACCAATCCCTGTGACCGAATTAGTTCTGTAAAGTATATGTATGAATAATTGTGTCAATAAACTGTCCACCTACCAAGGAAACTTAATCAGCCAATGCAGGAAAGTGGCGGCAAGGAAGAGTAGAATCATATCCGCCACAAAGTGTACACCGTTTGTAAAGAACATGCCGGATACCGCCGGCAGAATTGCCATCGCTAGCGGTATGTTGTTCCAGTTTACGTTTTCCTTCGCGGCCGGCGCAAGTATATCCGTCTGTACATCTTGGATTGCTTCATACACCGAGCTCCTCCTACGGATACCTGTCGTTACTGGAGGCGATTCTGGTCTCGAATACATCGTTGGGGATGAACTGGTTGGGATCGAAATCCCCGACCTGCTTCTTCGAGATATGCCTGGTTCCATGTTGATGGTCTTTGTTGGGCTGCCGCTCTTATCGTGGGATAGTTTCGGTTGAGAAGACTATTAAAAACGATTGTTTTCTTCTTGACAAATCCTGATGACAGGTTACTCAGGAGTCTGCAGGTAATCTAACTGTCAATAATAAAAATCCCGAAGGTCTCGTGGCCATGGCCTGACATGCAGAGAAAGAGGGTAGAACGGTAGCACAGACTCTTTGTTACATTGTTCACTGGAGAACTTCAGAGTGATTTCAAGGTACCAGCGACCTCTCGGAGAATTATTCGGAGGCACGCGACTGAAGATTACAGGAATGCGATCGATTTGGAAGTATATCTGATGAATGCGATCGTTAGGAATCGCCGGAAAGGCTGTTGATGACGTTTGGTCTGCGCTTGCCGAGGAATCGAAGCGGGACCCGAACGAAATCCGGGGCAGGCTAAATTTCTGGGCGCGAAATGCCGACAACACATCTTTCGAGGTTGCGTGCGGTTGACCCGCACAACGTCCTCCATGAACCTTGATGCAGCTATACAAAACATTCTTACGGAATTTTATTCAATCACATTATCTTATACGGTTACCTAACTCGCTCCATAGCCCACTCGCTGTACATTATAGGACAAAGGCATGTCGAATTTACTAATCAAAATGAAAGCAGGTAAATATTATATTCGCTTAACTCCTTGGGCACGGAGCAATTGTTTCCGCTTAGGGGCCGCTCAAAGTTCTCTCGGCCGAAGGTTACTCGACCGTCACCTCATACCTGTCTACCCTTAGACTCGAAGGGCATCTCGAATACTCATAGATCGATCGTCGATAGCTGAGATCCGGGAATCCTTTGGTCGCTTAGTTGCAGATACCATTTGAAGTCGCGGAGGATATTTCCTTTGTAGTTATAAATCACACATCACGCTAACCCTCTGTCGGTATGGTCTAATATTGTATCAATCTTGCATGATGCAGTACCCCGAATACAGCGCCCAGAGAGGCGAATGTATAATGCCGTCCTGATGCTTCCTTAAGAGCCCTTTCAAGCAGGTGGCTCAATCAGCCTCAAGCGGCTAAAATATTATGGGCGTTTTTATTCGGCAGTTGAAGCCGAAATCATACCGATAACCTGCATGCAGAAAGAACTCGAATAATGGTATTTTCGGACCAAAAAAAAAGGATCATTGTCAACAATGCCCGAAAAGGCCACAAAGACCCCAAACAATAGCAGAGGACCCCTCGCCCTTTATCGATTATGTGAGATTTCGCCCGAACGCCATGCCGTCCCAAGGTAATAGGACCACATATAGCTCACTAACCTAACAAAAAGGAAGGCGAGATCCAGCCCAAGAGAGGGCCCTGCCGCATTTTTCCCACCGCACAGACTCTCTCTCATCCCTATGTTCCCGCCTTGGAAGATCTCAGTTTCAGCTCTAAATCCGAGAAACAGCCATCGATAGAGTGGGTCCGCTGATCAGTGCACCGGCTAACCAAGTGCTCAAGTATCCATTTGTATAATTTGGTAGCGAGTCTCTTAGTGGCAAAGGTTAACGTTGTGTAACTTTGGGATGTGTATATATATTCTCCGGCTTACGACGGACACTTTCAAATCGAAAATACAATTTCGTGCAATGTCGCACTCGCCCCGGTCCAATAGTCACTTCAGCCCTCCTGCAAACCTGTGCGACTTTTAGATTTCCCGTCTCTTCGGAGGCAGAAGGTAGCAATAACTTGCATGTCACCGTGTTTTTTCGGTTATAACTGGCTAAATTCTCATTCCGCGATATGGTGGATAAAGGTGGAACCCCCTTTAAGGATGACGCCGCCGTGTTTTTCGGTTTGTAGGATGCGTCGTCAGACCTCACAGGGAACGTGCGACCCCAAAGCAAATTGATAATGGGAGGTGTGGGTTGGTGAACGTAGTGGTGGGTGTGCTGTTCAGAAAAAATATTTTTGATATCCCCAGGATGATGCTTGAGAGGCTATTGAATTCGCTTCCTCCGAAATTGTAAAGAAAGGGAAAAAAAAAAATGCGAATGCGAGAGCTCATCAAACTACCATATGCTGTGTCATCTCATGCACGGTTTTCTGGTCGAATCACGTTTTCTCACACGCGAAGAAAAGCCGCAAGTTGGGAGGCGTAATAAGATCGACAAGTAATAGGCCCATGGGCCCCCATGGGCCCCCATGGCGACCTATACGAGCGCCAATGCTAAGGCGTTACCTTATCCCTGGTTCCCTGGCCTCTCTCTTGCAGTTGTAGGAGCATATAACGATTAGTAGTTCCTTACCGCGAAAACGCACCTTGCACCTTGGCGAACGCCCGCTGAGGGCAGGTTCACCGTGCAGCTTTTGTCTGTGCCGTTTCGTTGCACAAACGACGAAAATCCAGAAACGTTCGATACGAAGGAGGGACGAAATCGTGAAATCGGGCTTGAAAGAGGCACGAAATTACCAAATTTGTTACAAAATTTACCATAAGATGCCACCCCTCGGACAGGGGAGAGAGTTGGTGGTGGAGGGGCTGGGGTAGCTCCATGCCTATGCAGGGTGCCAAGGGGGGTGGACAGTGAGTTCCCGCGTAGCAGCGAGGGCCTTTTTCTCTTGGTCAAGGAAGGGGCGAGGACTACCAACCGAGCTCGAGAGAAGGGGAAAAAAAAAATAAAAAATGCGAAAGGATATTTTCTTTTCCTTTCTTTCGTCCTTCGAATGTAGTCGAGACCTTTTCGAATTCGCTTTTGGCTGTTTTCAATTGAGCCACTTTCGTTTCCAATTTCCAAACCTTTCAATTCCATCCAATGATAAAATTGGGACGAAACGAACCCACCTGTTTGACGTCGGCCCAGGACGCACTGACTGCTCGAAAGGACAAACCAAAGCCACCAACATGACCAGATTGAACATAGGATACGAGAGAAAACATAATCCCTTAGCTAATGCAAAGTGTCTATCGTTCAATCACCTCCAAAATATTCGACGATAAGCTCCCAAATGATTGGGATCTCCATGTTAATTTTAGTCCCCAGTTCCCACTTTCCAGGTTAGGGTCATGTATTCGTACGGCACAGGACGGGATGAGGAGGCCTCGAGGTCGTGATAAGTTTCCAAATCCTCCAAGCTGTGGGGACGTCACGACTCAGTGGGCCAAAGCGTCTCCACCTAATTGCTCCGTGAGCCAGTGCCAAGGACATCAAATCGCCCCAAAAAGCTTAGCGGATAAGGAGAGCGAAGGAATAGTACGAAAATGAAAAATCTGGGGAAAACGCCGAAAGAGCCTGGCTTAGCTTAGCAGGAGTTCCCATTCTTAGTTTGGCAACTTTGACAGACGAGGCGTTTTCCATGTTCTACATTTTCGTTTCTCCGTCTGCATGTGTAAAAAAATAGAAATGAGAGAGAATATTTCGGGGCTTCCTCAATCGAGTGCTTGTGGAGGCGTGCTCGTCAATATGATTGGACGGACTGCTCTCCCATACTTATGCAAAAGATCGAGGTGATCGATTACCACCCCTCAAGCGAGAGCCTAATATAAGGACTTAAGAGAGCTGGAAAGAACTGGCGATGATAGAATTTGTTGTTCTCTCGGATTTAGAAGTTTTATCCCGCAAGGCTAGGGTATTTTCTCGTATCACTGTCAGGCCTTAAAAATCAAAAATCGATCAAGTCTCCTCTACAAATTTGAAAAATGCCGTCGCCTTTGCTGGCACACCACACAGCATAGGAAAACTGGGGTACGCTGTCAACCCGTGCATGCATGTGAGCTGCTTCTGCTTGCTGCTTGCTGCTGCACTCGAGCCATGTTGATAGCTCGAAAAAGCCGCGTAGGAGCCCACACCGCCACCGTTAGATAAGCTGGGTGTTCAGCAAAAAAGTTTTTTTTCGGGCCAATAGAAAGCTGTCCAATCAGTATTCACAGAATTGTCACTGTGTGGATGCTATGGTAAATAGGACACATTGTTTTATGAAAGAGTATATCAAAATTGATCTGAGCATTCGAAGTAAGCTTTTTTAGGTCCCGACGTGTATCCAAGATACTGGGATTGTCCCCAAAGTATTCCCTGTCCACCTATACCACCCTTTTCCCATAGTGCATGTCGCAGCAGGTCGTCCATCCTTCGTAATCTACTGCTTGTACAAGAGAAAACAGATCAAAGCAAGAAAGATAAAACCAAAACCAAGACTAGGAAGAAAAAAGGAAATGGTATACGATATTCTACAAAACCCAATAACTGCTCGTCCGGATTGTGATTCCGACTCGCCCCCAAAAGAATTTGCTAAAGAGATACCGGCTAAGAAAGAACCAAAGAAAGAAAAGGAGCAAATGAAAACCTTTTTTAAAAAGTAAATAACCAAAATCCAATGCCTTAGCTGCAAATTGAAGCTCCACGCTGTCAAAAAAGGACGTAACGAAAACGCTGAATTAGCACAAAAACATTACCGATATTGCTGGACGCAAAAAAAAAGTGCGTAGCGCATGTCCCCAAAGCCAGCAGCCTGTAGGAGACAGCGAGGGGGGAAATAGCCAAATCAGGCAAATTTCTCAGAAAATATCAAACTGGACGTGAATACATTCGTAATAAGTCGTAAGAAATAATATGGACCTCCCGGAAAGTTGGAATGCATATAGGATTTGCACAACGATGTATTAAAAGTCTCATGGAATCAAATAGAGAAAACCACCCCGTATTGTACAATGAGAATGCCGTACGTGTTTTTTTGGTGTGTGAGAGTTAATATTGACTCTGGAACTCCCCATGTTGTCCGGTGCTGGAAATTTGTTCTTCTAGTGACAACGAGTGAGGGAACCCTGCCGACAGTTCTTGCAAGGCGTAACTAGAGTAGAAGTCTGCGCCATAAGATGTCATGGTAAGAGGCTGTGTAGCGAATGAGTTGAAACCCATCGGCACAGTGCACTGCTCGAACGAAAACCCTGCTGGAGCTGGAACGCCAATATGAGACGGGCTAATAGGAGTGGAGGCTATAGGCTCGGGTGATTGGATAGAAACCAGCGAGAGGGGCGATGCAATAGAATTTGCGGGACTTGGGAACCAGGGAGCCTGTCCCTGTGAGGCCGTCATCTCGCAGTTCAAATTGAGATTTCTGTTGGCCGGACTGTTGAAATAACCTTGCCCTGACATACTTTCTTCAGGTATATCAGTGGTGAAATCGGAGAAGATCCTAGCTGACGGCTGAACTGATAGAGAGTTGGAGCGTTGTAAGATAGCGGGAGAATGCTGACTACCGTGTCCTGCAGTGATGCCTGGAGTGGATTGCCTTCGAGCACTAGCGACTTTATCTTGCTGAGACTGAAGTTGCCCATGGCTACTTATTTCTTGAATGAGATTAATAGAGGTTGGAGAAACCTCGGGCTCGTTAGATTCGGCCTTCAAAATGATGTCAGGAGGTGTCGACATGATGATATCGTTCTTCGGCTGCTCATCGACGGAGTTCTCGGTTTCCTTTAGATGCTCCTTTGTCGATGTTTGTGACTGCCGGCGTTCTTTCCTCACTTGGGTCTTCTTTTCTCTGGAATTTCTTCTAGCTCGGTAGCGTACACTCAACGCTCTGACGTATGCTATATGATGTTGGTCTTTGAGGGTTGAGATGAGTTAGTAGACATCTTTAATTAGGAGCCGGGGGAATACTTACCTAGACATCCTTTCTTGAACTGTTGTTCCAAATCAGCAATCTTGTAGACCTCGGCTAGAAGCTCCTTCACCCGATCACTTAGAGACGGGCTCTCATCTGTTGCTGCTTTCAACTTGGCGATTGGGCAGATACCCGACCGAACAACTGCAATGAGAACCTCTATGCGGCCTAAGAGAACGGTTAGCACACCATAGAAATAATATTATCATTCTTTGAGTCACATACCATCTTTAAGCAGATGATCGGGTTCCTTGTGAAGAACATTTTGAGGCCACCACCAGGGTCGAGTTGCATTGCCGCCGTTATACGGGCTATGCGACTGCTTCTTCGGCTCCACAACCTTTATCCAACATTTTGCCACCGTTTTGCAGCTCAGTTGCTGGATTAGAATGAACCTGCACTCGAGAAATCTTGTGACACTTTCTCTATCAGAAATGCGCAGCGGCATCATATCCTCGTTGTCGATACTCTGGAAATCATCGTCGTCACCTGGTCCTTCTTGATCCATCGGCACGTCAACACTGACCCAACCCCTTTCCATATCGTCTCTGTCGATGTCTTCGTCTTCCTTCTTGACCTTCTTTGGGATTTTTGGAGGCTTCATGACGGCTAGTTTCATCTTCTTTTCTCGTTTCTTAGAATTCGCTGTATGCGGACTACTCCTATCCCGGTGTTGTCTTCTCCGTGCATGCGTATCCAGCGTCAGCGTTGGCTGTACTTCCCCGTTGCCTTCAGACATATTGCTATCCTCTCCTTCAGGTGGCGGGCTAATCATAACATTAGCGACGGTGGTCGGATCAATAGCGTCAGAGCTCATGGTATCTTTCGGATCGGGGTTGACTAGGACTGGTTCACGGGTCCGTTTGGAGTTTGCAGTAGCGGCAACTGCTTCTCTACGAACGCTTTCTGTGTACCACTTCTCTTCGTAGGGTTTGAAGGCTTCTGAGGAATTAATAATTAATCCTCCATCTGGCCGAACCACCAGAAGTGAATATTGAGTGCCCGGAAACCGGCTCTGCAATGCCGATAGCAGCTATTTAATATATGATTAGATATGTTGTTTTAATATTCGAGAAAATGAGCCCTGATGCCGAGGCTATTGCAGGTAGGACCCAATATAAAATCCTAGGGAAAACGTACCTGCGGTGTACTGAGTGCGGATTCTACCATGATAAAAGGAAACGTTTGCAAAATATTACATCTACTAATATTACGACGCGATATAAGGCAGAATATTATGTATATATATCTCTAAACCCCCGGCGTTGGAATGGCGAAAAAGGGAAGACGAGGGAACAAGGAAAAAATGTCGAAGCTGGAGTAATGAGAGATGTGTTGAGTGGAGAGCCACAAAAACAGAGCTTCGCGGCCAAGCTGATTGCTAGAAATATACTTATATATGTCGCCAGGTTTGACAAAATTTTCGGACTTTATACCGATATTTGAAACCGCATTATAGCGCTTGGCTGCAAAGGTTCTGTGGCAAGATGGCTATTTGCATTCAAGCACCTAAGCTAGAAGTAACGAGTGACGAAGGTAAGGCCGGAGGGTAGGTTGGTGCCGTCGGTGTTGGACTTTCTGATGCTGAGCGGACCGCTTTCTCGCTTGGTCGGATTCTTCTATTGGGTCATATTCCTGGAGACGGAAGTTTGCAGCAAACTGCTTGCCTTTTGGCTTTCTAATATTGGTGCCGCCGGTGAGCACCCGAGCAAATATCAAAGCTGGGCCTCAAAGCCTGAGGTTTGTCCGAGTCGCTGCAAACTCGACGACCTATACGACAAATAATAGAGTTATACGTGCAACAACAAAATAAGAATAGATGCAAGTGAAATATAAGGGTCCAGAGGAAAGGTTAGGGCAAAAAGAGAGAAGTACTTGGAGGGTTAAATGTGCTTCAAGGTGCCATAGACCCATAGTTTTCGTTTTTTGTTTTTTCTTCTCTTCCTTCTTCTTCTTTCTTCTCAACTGGCTGCCGTCCATACCCTCCCACCATGGGAAAGCAAGGGTAGCCTTTGAACCGTTGGAAAGGACGTGGTTTTTTTCGTAACAAGTACCATGTACAAAAAATGTGGGTCCTTGGGCAATGTGGTTGTCAGCCCGATCGCCTTTCTTTTTCCTTTTTCCTTCCCTTTTCTCCCATTTCCCTCCCCTGTCCTGCTCCTTTCTTTTTTTCGAGGTGTTTTTGCTTTTAATTCAAGAGAGGGAGAGAAGGAAAAAAAAAAAAAAGAAAAGCACAAGAATTCGTGAGCAGCGGGATATTCTAATGCTCTTAGACCCGAGTCGAAGGAGGTGAGAAGTTGCAGTTCCAGTCTCTTTAATTCCATCAAAGCTTCTGTGGACCTAAACTCCTTCGATTCTCGAGATTGCTGTTTTTCGCGATTCTCTCACTAGTCGAGGAGAGGACGTTCTAGCTCAGGTTAAAGCCAACAACTGAAACAGTTAGGCTGCGCGGAAGGGAAGCGGTCGGGTCCCCGGCTATCAATAGTTGTTCTGTTGGCCCGATCCACTTGCAAATTTGTTTGAGCCCCAGATGTGTTCAGCGGGATTACCTTGTTTGCTTACAATTGGAGGAAAGTTTTTCCAAAAGTTGAAAAAAAGGGTCCTTCAATTGACGGCTTTGAACAGCTGCACACTTCGTTATTGCATCCCCCTCAGTTAATTATAATGCGGCGTCTTTGGATAGTTGTAAAATGATAATTGCAGTATCCTTAACCGCTGCGTGGTGTCGGTACTTCCCGTCACTTCTCGCTCGCTTCCCACCAGCCAAATGTCAGGTGTATAAGCCTGTCCACCATCTACACCTCCTTTCCGAGCTGGACTTGAGAAGGCGAGACAAAACGCACTAACCTCGAGAGCAAAACCTTGGTTCAGTAGTCTTAGGTAACCGAACCCACTTCAATAAATGAAGGTGACTACTTGGATAACGTTAGGGTCTCTGAAAGGCGAACTTCGAGATACACCGTATTTCCCATCCAAATCCCGATCTCCCAAGTTGGCTCGGCCTAAGAACTTGGGGTGCCCCAGTCATTCCCGACATTTTTGTTTCTTAGGCTTCGAAATGGATAACAGTGCGTCATATGAGTGGAACGGAGAAAAGTTCAAACTTGTGCCGCTAATGTCACTGCAGCCATGCGTTAGACACCACAAAGCTCTGTGTAACACTTAAAATTTCGCTTGGCCGGGCAGGGTATTGATTGGCGTGCACAGAGCGTCTAGATTTGAACAAACGGGAAGTAGACCAACCACTGGCCTTCTTCCTCCAGACCAAGCAGGGCCCAGTTTTGAAACTAGTACGAAGTCCAGCTAGCCGTCCCAAATGCTCCTAATACGTGGACACGAGAATCTTAGGTGGTTCCGTGGGCGTAACCTGTGGTGTATAAAGCTGAGGCTGGAAACCATTAACGATTTGCAGCCCGTGTACTACCTAATCTCTTTCGTACGACGAGGGATTTCCTGGTGATCGACAATCACCCTAAGGAATCAAAACTCTATCCTGGTGATTGCGGAACGTGCCTACGTCCCTGGATGAATTATGTAACTGGTGCTGCCGGCTGGGTTGCAGTTGGCGAGGTGTGCCATCTATCGTTGTCCAAATACAGCCTGAACATTTCTCACCTCGACGGGCATGGGAAAGGCACCCTACCGACCGACGCCACCAAGCTAGATGTCGTCAAATGTGGGGAGAGGGATATATCGGCCCCTTGTCGAGTGTGCTTATCGACGTGGGCTTATGCGTCAAGCACGAAGAGTTCACATCAAGAATGCTTCATTCTTTGGGCAACTCTATCCCTAAGCGAGAAATGCCATTCTTCAGATAATGCCTTGACTTTGACCTGAAGAGCGACGCACCACGATTGGCGAACTTTGGTGGGAGGAACAAGGACTTCATCTAGAACCGGGATTGTGGGAACCACAAACAGGGATCACAGAGAGAGGGGTGAAGCATGGGCCCTCGAAGCCCAAAATACTGCGCTGAAACGTCTTGCCGTGATATTTCTCGTACATAAACATGTACATTGCCGGAGCTGTGAGAGACTTGTGCCGGCTGGTCTACAAGCCATGAACGCCTTTTCATCCCTCGATACACGGAAAGATTCACTCAGCCTCTCTCCGTTTGCAACCGATGCCAAAAGACGAGGTTGAAATGGATGCATCCATCTCGCCTTCTCAAAACAATCTAGTTAGCGGAGTATCCACCAGCCAGGCTGGCCTGCAGCCATATCGCCTCTACGTACCCCAGATTTTTGGGGGAGCGAAGTCAAGTGATCAGTACTTGTCTGCTATAGTGTGCTTGGTCCCATTAAAATTGGTCTGGTCTGCCTGTAGCTACTAGCCAGGATAACAAGCAGGCGATTCTAGGTAATCCTGGCAAATATTCCCTGAATCAATTGAAAGAAGTTCCAATCCCTAACTCGCACCGGGTGCTAGAATATTAATTAGGTCAGGTTGGCTATGGCCACGCACATGAGGAATGCAACCGCAGGATAGAAGAGGAAGAGGCAGAGGAGAAGGAGGGCGTGTTCTCGGTTTGAGTGGCCTACTCTGCAAGATCGTGCTGGGGTAAGCAAACGCAACGTCACTGCATCGTCAGCACTTTTTTTCGTTTTGGGTAACTCGTACTCAACACTTTTGCAAATTGCTGGCTGGTCTTCAATCAAATCCCGTTGACACCCCCATTCACCTGTTGCACCGATTTGCTAGCTTTACTCCCCGCAAGGCTACACCACTAAGTATTTTCTTCTTAGAAAGCAAGGTCTTTTTTTTTCGATCTAGCGAGTTAGAGGGAAAGATTGTTCTGCAATCACGAGCTTGGACCTCTTCATCTCCGATTTTATACGAGTTACATCCGGGCAATCCTGCCGAGCTACCATAGCCTTAACTTCGACAAGTATCCGAGAATGGAGACTTCATCCTCCAAGCCCAAGCCTTCTCAAGTCACTGGAGGACTTACTCAGCTGCAAGGAACAGTAGAATCTGTAAGTACACGTACCATGAAACAGCTTCCGTGCAGATGTGGCATGCATGAGTTGTTCTGCCATGTACATCCGTGCACTTCATAATCCTGCCATGACTTTGGCAGCTGTTTGATGTTGATATAGCCTCGATTGGTGCATCTTATGACAACTCATGCGAGCCTGGCGGTCGGTTTCGCTGACAAAGTGCTAAATTCCCGGCTACACTCGGATTAACGCACGTGGGGTGTTAAAGACCATAGGTAGTATCACAGGCGCAGAATCATGGAAAGACGCTGGAGAGGAACATCAAAGAGCTGGGACCGAGGAGGTCGAGCAAGCACAGAAAAATGCTCGCTCGGAGGCTCGTGAAGAGAGAATCCAAGGCAAATTCGATAGGTGTGTCCTCGTAACTTCAATGCTCTTCTCACTTTGAAAAGAATGGATATTTCAGTCACCAAATTCCATTTGTCAGTACGAATTCGCCTTTGATAAGCAGTGATGCGAAGGAGATATTTCTCCCTCCCCATCGATTTTCAAGGCATCCAATGGAATTTCGGCTTGCTGATTGGAAGTGTTTCATGTGGCAACCTTCAACTCGAGGCTGGCCCATGCTATCGGTATCGGTCATGGCACCTGATATCACGTCCACACCATCAGAAATCCCTTGACAAGAGTATCCCGTTTGCTCTAGACGGCCATAGCTGATTCCTTTCGTCTTAATAGCCTTAAAGGAATGATCCTAGGTGGTAAGCGCTAGTCCTGGGCGTCGCCGTGTTGCGGTGTGCACCTTGAATAGAGAACTCGATACAAATGCCAATCAGCCGATGAATGCCCTCAAAAGCTTTGAGGCCGACAATAAATGCATCACGAGTCTTCGGGGCCGTATTTAGCCAGGTCCCATGAACTGCTCTAATTGGTCTTTTTTGCCACAGACGAAGAGAAGCAGACCCAAGGCAATATTCAAACGGAAACAGCCGAATGGAAGAAGGCTGTTGAGGGACAACATCAACTTCCGGACGTATCCTCAGAGCGTTTAGCTGCTAAAATTAAAACGTGAGTGGTCGGACTCTTTGCGCTTGATCGACCTTGAGCATATCCCGCTTAAGCAACCGCCTTCTTGGATCAGATGAATTGATGCAGGAGGGATATGTGCAATCTCGTATTATCGTACTCGTTTAAGTTAATGTGCATTCGGGCATTGTTGCACGGGCTGCTGCCTGTCCCCTTTATTATCTCTGTTAATTAATGCCAAAACTCGTTCGCGGTCTCGGCATACTTGTGATTAGAGAGGGTGTGCTAATTTCTCATCTAAAATTTTGGCACAGTGCGGTTGGAATCGTGACTGGTGGTGAGTGAGGGTCCTATAATACTAAGAACTATCATCCATCAAGCATCAGGACATCAGAACATCATTTTACTGGTCTCTCATTCGACAGGAATCATCTTCCGGCTGCTGGTATGATGTGCAGAAATCACGTCGCCATTCGCTAACTTCAATTACCCCACGATATAGACAAGGACAAACAAGTAAGTCATTATCAAATTTCGAAAAGTATAAGCGATTGCTTCTATATATTATGAGAGAAGTTTCCTCTCAGGATGCATGGCAATTTCGTTCCGAACCCTAAAATACTACCCAAGTTGGTAATGCTTCGATATATTGCTAGTTACTTTCTTTCTTTTTTTTCTTCTTCCCACTTGGCCTCCCTTTCTTTCTTTTTTTCTTGGCTCGTTTTTGTGCACCCATAACCTGCAGTAGGTTGTTTCAAATTCGAGCCGCTTCGTTCATGAATCTGCTGATTGATAGCTGACATATAAATTGTTGAGTTCCTCAGAACGACGGGAACCTTGAAGCGGAAAAGGCAGAATGGCGCCACGGCTAGCACTCCCACATCTCGCTAACTTTGCTGTCGGTAGACGGCAAATTTGCAAAGTTTGTTTATAATTTGCTTATTAGTTTTCTTTTTCCTTCGCCCTTGCTTATAAGCGCCGATATGATACTGGCAATGTAAACCTGGTGGTTGACAGAGGTATTCTACCTGATTCATGTCTTACACTTCCCTCCTGTCTTCATGTGTAAACATCGAGGCACCTTGCAATTATTCCGATCTCATTCCTACGCTGAACCTTCTCGTCTCCGCTCATCCGTGACTCTTCCCTCAACCCCCCACCCTGGCTTGAAGCAGGGTACTCTCGGCAGTAGGCCAGCAGTGTGGCGCTTTCCCTTTTCTGATTCTGCATCGTCGATCAACCGCCTCTTCGGCCGTAAAATCCGACCATAGGAGCAGCTTTCCCCTTGATTCGAGAGAAGCGTCCAATATTGCAACAGCGGCGTCCAGACCACTTTCGACAGAGCCCCCCGGCTTAGAAAGAACGCCCCGACATGGACAGTCACCGCACATGCTGCAATTGAGAGAGGCTGTCAACCATCGACGAATGATTGTTAATGCTTATCATGCCATTCGACTTCGCACTCGGGCTCTTTGACCAAACTAGCCAACCAAACTGCATTTGCGCCTAGCTATAGGACGGGGAAAACCCCCCCTTCCGGGCTAGCTCAATTACGGCGACAAACTCTAGTTCTTGCTCTTGGCCTTCTTTACTTAGCCTAATTCACAATCTCAAGCCGCTATCTACGTGCCGCCGTCGCCGTCTTGGGAGTTTTTTATCCCTCGTTCATCTCCTACAAAACATCTCGCGAATCTCAAACTATCCCATAAATCGACAAGTTCGACCCACACGCCAAGCAAAAATTACTATGGTCCCAAGGGACCCACTCGGAGCCCTCCGTGGCACATTCTCACCAATCGTGAACGTTTACAGACGTTGCCAAGCTTACGCGGCCTGTGGTACAAAAACCCTCACGATGCAGAAGAGAGAAGGGATTAGACTACTAAGAAAGGCTTAGCTGGAGGAGTTTGAAGCATTGCATGTATATCGGTGCACAATCAACTGCAATATGCAAGGTCGTACGAATAATTCTCCTCATAAATTCCGCGATTTTGCAGCCAGTGGAAATCCCATGATTCGAACTCAACAAGGCAATATCTGACATCGAGCTCGTCTTAAGTTTAGGTTTTGTTTCGAATTCGTAAACCAAGCCACAAACTGGATGACCTCCCGAGGCAAGACTACGATTTTCGTAAGGCCCTTTAAGGGACAATATACGCTTCAAACTTTCTGATGAGAAGCCCAACGCCGGGCCTTGGTGATGACGCTCAAATCGTCTGATATCCTGCCGATCCAATACCGATTCCTAACTTAGTCCTTCCGTCATGCAGAGTAATCCAGGAAAGAACCTACATTCGCTCTCCACAATTTCTCACTTTTTTATACTTATAAACCCTGTACGGAGTGTAGAAAAATTCACCATCGCAATTGCAAATTTGCGAGAAAAATTAAACTCTGTCTAGGAAAAGCGCATCGACAAAATTCCGGGAACAAGCCATTTCGGCCATATGGCGGATATGGAGAAGAGCTCCAGAGCCTCAACGAGGCCAAGAGAGTAATCAGATACTGCCAAAGCAGCCCGTCAAGGCTACATACCTATACATGCGATGAGATCTTCCTTGGCCTCACTTGCCGTCGCGCATCAGGGTATGGCTTACAAATCGACGAGAACATCGCAGGAACGGCAATCCGCAGCGGTATATGGCATTCCTATATGGCTTACTTATCAAAAGTTTCGGATCGCCGATATTACCCCGTATTTCCCATGATTCCAAGAAAAAGCTTGGATGATGAATCGTATCCACAATATCCACATCCATCCTTGCTTTGATACCCACCTCTCTCCCCCTTTCTGCAAAGGCCTCACTTGGAGCCTACTTTAGCGATGCATAATTTGATCGTGCTTTATCTCTATGGCATGTAGAAGCGGAGTAGACGAGCGCCTTCGTGAAAGGAAAACAAAAGGGAAAGGATTTGATAAGCACTACTGCAACATTGTCGACGTCATTGCCCGTCTACATGGCTCGTACGGACCGGTGGGTACATGTCGATACATTTATTCATATCAGGGATATCGGCAAAACAAGTACGACCTGGAACTCGGGCATTTAATGAAATTTTGTCTCTCACCGTCTTACCAGATGCATAAATCTTGTTGTACTTGAGATATATATGCAACCTACTTACTTATGTTTAAACTTCTTTCGAATATTCTGTGAAAGGGTGTGCAAGTCGCCTAGTTAGAGTATCATGAGGCTGAATGCAATATGCAACTCGGACCCTTTTTGATCGTGATGTGATCACGAAGGAGAGAGAAAAAAAAAGAAGCTAAACGAGCCGGATTATCCTACGGGCATTTTTCTCTCCCTTTGGCAATAGATTAGACCATCAGGAGTTGAATGCAAAGAGGCCTTACAGATTTCAAGAACTTGTCACTGGTACTTGTGAGCTTTTTTTTTCCCTTTCGATTTCGTCGATATGCAATCCCTTACTCAAGGACGCACACACCATTTTTTCGAAATTTTCTTTCTGGTCCGCTTCTAGCCTTCTCTCACCACGCCACCTATCTTAAGTTTCGAACGTTTCTTATACTCAACTCTCTAATTAATTTATCAGTTTAGTGGATACTTCAACATCTCCTCTTATTGAGCTAGTCGCATTCGCACTAGTACTAGTCCATCTCTTAAACTTCCCAATTAATTAACAATATTTTTTTTTTTTTTTGACATATTTCTCGAATTCCGCCGAAAAATATCACATGTCTGTAGTTAACCATAAAGAAAAGGACGCTTAGCATGCAAGGTGAGAACTTCAGACGCACAAAGTGGAACCCGAAAAAAACCCACTCTAGCCAAAAACCGTTATTCTATACCAAGCCTAGTATATAAATAAAACAACTATACTAGAATAACTAGAACTATAGGTCCAAAGCTGTAGGGAACATCCACATAACTTGCAGCTTCGTCCATGGCCTGCCTGCACCTGCAGCTCGAAAAGAGAGAAAATCAAAAAGCATATCGTGATAATACGATGATGTTTGACTGCAGACCTGCAGATGTCGACCTGGTCACTGCATACCCGTGCCTCTTTTTTTGTACAGTGTTTAATTCATCTTGGCTTGAAAAGCAAAGTCTGGACAAGCAATCCCCCCTTCCACACCCCTCCATTTCTCTATCTATTATCTTAAGAAACGGGATATAAGTGTTAATATTATTTCATGCAGGCGTGAAATCTGTGCTAAGCACTTGGTTTAAACAAGTACTTGCTTACTTGACCTATAGCCAACAAACTTCCCATCCTATACCGTCCCATCCCATTCCCTCCCTTCCCTTCCCTTCCCCTTCCTTCCTCTGCGAACCCCGACCAAACTCAACTGAACAACAAAGCAAGGGAGGAAAAAAATACCAAAAAAAAAGTGGGGCGAAAAACATGTCAAGCGGTTGAACAAAAAAAGGGAAGTGGTGTGCTGGAAATCGGGGCATTCCTACGAAAAATTCTTGTTTGGTGGCCAGAGCTGTAAGAGTTCCGATGCGCTGCTTCAGCTCTGATCGCTTGCTGGTGGCCCAAACTTGCCTTTTTTTCGTCCGGGCACACCCTCAACCTTGGCTTTTTTTTTTTTCTTTTCAGTTCGGTTTAGGCGAGGGGAGAAGAGGGCAAAAAAGGGCACCTGGTCGGTCGTTTATTGTTTAACCCTCCATTTCAATTTTCTTTTACTATCGTTCTAGTTTACCTTTTCTCAATACCTATGGCATAAGCTTGTGAACAGTAAGCAGGACGAAAAGAATAGTGCGTCTCGTAGGGGACGCGGACGGGATAACACAAGCCAGGTCAGAACAAAAATACCGCAGAGCTCATGTAATTGAACTAGAAAGTTGCGTCTTATTACCAAGAATTCTTACTTGCGTCGCCGGGAAAACCTCATTGCAGCCTTTTTTCGTGGGTCTCTTTGGGTAAGTATTCTTTAATATTTTAGTGCTTTTTCCTCCAAGATAATCGGTGACCTAGTTTGTAGTTTACAAGTAAAAAATTGGTGTTTAAACCAAAAAGGAAAGGAAAAAAAAAAAAAACTCGTCCAAAACTTAACGATCTGCCAAACAAGTCCGCGTCGCAATTGCCGATGGTAGTACAGAGGTAAGCTAAAAAAAAAAAGGGGCAGATTGGTCAATTTTTCAACGGAGCAACTGCCAAACCTGCGTATGCCAATCCACGTGGCATTCCTCCCAAAGAAAATCTGTGCTCACCTCACCAAAGCCACCTCTCTCTGCTTCCTCTCCTTCTCTCTCTCTCTCTTTGGAAACTATCCATACACATACTTCACTCGTCAATATCGAAAAGGCACATATACCCCCCCATACCCTTGACATCAAATTTCACCACCCACACTAAAAAATTGTCCCGCATGGGTTTGGGTGGTGCTTTTACTCTTGCTCTCCATCCTTCTTGCTGTCAACTTCGCCGTCCTGCCTGAAAACGCCGGCGCCAGTTGCCGCGCTCGAAGCCTCCTCCAACAGACCTGCCTCTTTTACTAATCCGTAAAATGGGCTGGATGTGCCCTTGGCAAGGAGTGCGGCAGGAGTATCGAATTCAGCGACTCGACCCTGATCGAGTACAATGATTCGGTCGCTGTCCATGATCGTATCTGCGGGAGGTAATTAAAAAAAGGTCTCACGTTAGCCAATAATATCCCGAGAAATCTTCCATATTATCCAGATTCATGATCCCGGGAGGGAAACGTGACATTAATGTCTAGACCCGATTTTCGATCGTCGATAATTCCAGGGCCAATGAATAAGATCTGCAAAATATATATTTCCTGATCCTTGCAGGTAACAAACAGCAGAAAGGCTGTGTCCCTTGTAATAGATAATGCATGCATCTCGTTCACAGCCGGACAAAAAAACCGTGGAGGAGTGGAGACGCCCATGCTTTGTAATGTATGTGTACGGGGATTTTTCAAGCATAGTTATGGGGTAAAACGGCATCGATGACACTTACTTATTCGATGGGCAATCGTAATCATCGTCTTATCAGCAAACTCTTCACGTATCGTTCGTTGTAATACCTGCACGTCGCGAAATACGACCGCATATGGTCAGCTTCACGTCACGTTACATGCGCATAGACAAGACATCAAAAATCGTAAAAGATGCGGTGTGACTTCGAAAACAGGATATATTTTGTCCAGGATAGGAACGGGAAGAGAAAGGGGTGTGTGTATGGGAAATAGATCCTTACCATATCGGTCTCCACATCGACGGCAGCAGTGGCTACGATTGATCGGAAATTAAAAGAGAGAAAAAGACGTTAGATTGCAATCACACCTCTGGGAATGGGCCCCGTTTCGCATTCCTCGGAGAAAGAGCGAGGATAGCGAAGGAACCCTTGCTAGTACTGGGTATAGTTATCAACATACCTTCGTCAAGCACCAGTATATTCGATGGTGTCAGTAACGCTCGTGCCAGACACATTAGTTGTCTCTGACCCGCGCTCAAATTTGTTCCACCTTCATGGATCTTTGCGTCCAATTTACCATCCATCTTCGACACATGTTCTTTCAGATGCGACAGCTCCAGGACACTCCAGAGCTCCGTGTCGTCTCGCACACCGGCCGGATCCAGGTTCTCTCGCACGGACATATCGAAAAGCGCTGCGTCTTGCGGAATGATGGCTAGCCGTTTCCGCAAGTCGAGTAAGCCGATGAGAGAGGTGTTTACATCGTCAATTTCGATGTGGCCTTTCACCGCTTCAATAATTCTGAACAATGAAAGCGTTAGGGAAGACTTTCCAGCTCCGGTTCGTCCGACCACACCAATCTTTTCTTTTGGTTTGATGGAGAGATTGATATCTTTCAGAACAAGGTCCAACCCTTCTCGGTATCTAGTTGAAAAGTTCTTGAAAGTGACGGCGCCTGCAGTCGGCCATGCCACGGATGGTCGATTCTTTTTCAAAATTTCCGGCGCTTCCGGCTTTAGGCTCGCATACTCAAGAATTCTTTCGACGCTTACAATGTTGGTCTCAACCTCGACTGTCTGACGGACTACCCAGTTCAAGGACTGAGTAATTTGTAGGGCATAGCTCATAGAGAGACCGACCATTCCCGCGGATAGTTTAGTTCCACCAGCGACCGCAAGGACACTCAAGACGGCAGCGCCCAAGATGATGATCGACCCGATAAACTCGAGACGGACGGCTAGCCATCTATTAGCACTGATGGACGGGAAATAAGCTCTTAGATTTCCATCAACCAACAACTCGTTTTCATGCCAGAAGCGGTCCTGTTGCTGGTAAGCCCTTATGGTGGCCAGGCCTCCCAAAGACTCCTGGAAGTGCGCAAAGATTGGACTTCGCGAAACACTGTCTAATCGCTTCAACTCACGAGAGGTGCTCAAATAGTATCGCTGAATGTAAAAGTAGAGTAGTAGCAAGGGAACGATTAAAGCAATGAAGGCCGGAGTACCCCAGGAGATGACGAGGAAAGTGAAGGCACATCTAGCAGCATTTGCGAAGAGCTGATTGAAGGTTCGAGCCAACAGCTCGTCCACCTTGTAGATATCTCCTGAGAAGCGGTTGAGGATGCGACCGGTCGGAGTTGTCTCAAAGAATGACATGGGACTCCTGAAGATGGCGTTTGCCATACGTTGGTGGAGTTTTCTTGCAGCCTGTGTGTATGATATTAGCCAATTTGGTTTAGCGAATTGAGGAGCTGTTGGAGTTAAATACCTCGATAGAACAGAAGATCCATAGAATAAGCGTTTGGATAACGACGAGGGCGGAGGCACCTATGCCAATAGCGAAGTAGAATCCGATCCACATTCCCATATGGTCGTTATCCTTGTGCTTGTCGTTATACTCGGCCCATCGTTTCAACCACACGCTGGAACCAACTTGACCGGTTTGGGCACCGATAAGTGCAAGGATATAAAGAGTGAAAGCTAGGAGATTCGATGCCTTTGCGTACTCTTTGTAGACATTCCAGCTGACTTTTCCCTGTTCCTGGTGTTCTTTGCTTTGCTTGGTAACCTTGCCATCCTCTTCATCGATGAGGCCCTTTGTTCTCTTCCTAACACTGGCGACACTGGCCCGCCTCAACGTGCCACTGCTAAAGGTCCTAGTTTTCTTCTTGCTGCCCCCTGCGGAGAGAAGTCCACTGACCTTGTCTAGTTGTTCATCTTCATCTGAGGCGTTAGCACTGGTATCGGTGTTTAGAGGGGTCAAAGTCTCATCACTGTTAGAGTTTTCGTCGGCATTTTCACGAATTGTCTTCAGTAAGTTGTAGATGTCTCGCTTAGCAGTCATGACGGATTGGTAAGTACCGTGCTCGTCGATTTCTCCATCCTTGAGCATGGTAATGTAGTCGGCTACCATGAGGATTGGGATTTGGTTGGTTGCCATGATTCTTGTCTTTGTGCAAAGCAAGCCAGTAGGGCCAAGCACTTCATTGATCAAATGCCGGCCAACATGTTGGTCAACCGCAGAGAGACAGTCATCTAAAAGGTAGACATCTGCACGGGCGTAGACTGCTCGGGCAAGGGTCAAGCGGGCTTTCTGACCACCAGACAAAGAAATACCTTTCTCACCAACTTCGGTCTGGTCGCCGTCAGGAAGAACCGCGAGATCGTCGACAAGTGCGCACGCCTTGATGACCTGATCGTAGAAAGTAGGGTCTAGCCGATGTCCAAACAAAATATTGTCCTTGATGGTGCCGTTTACGACCCATGAGTGCTGCGCGACATAGGCTACGGATCCCCTAACTGTGACAGACCCATTCTTTTTCCAGAGGTCACCTAAAATAGCCTGCAATAGCGAGGATTTCCCTTGTCCAACTCTTCCAACAATGCACGAGAGTTCTCCCTTCTTCGCTTCAAAGTCAATGTTTTTCAGAGCATCCTTCTCATCAGTCCACTCCCTATTCCAGGTGAATCGACCGTTAACGACTTTGACGGTGACTTCCCCTTGGTGAGTTGCGGCTGGTTCTCTGATAACGGCGTCTGGCTGGACTTCTTCGGCGTTAAGGAATGAAGTGAGACGGTTAACCGCGACACTAGCTTCGACAATCATCGAAATTACCATAGGAAGCATTGCCAATGGGAAAGTTAACAGGTTGAATAGAGTCAATGCTGGGAACACGATCTCCGTAGTCAGGGGTTTGTCTTGGACGAGCACGAAGGTTGTGAATGTTATGCAAGAAACAAGGAATGGAGTGGTGCTCCATGTAAAGTTCGCAAAAGCTTGAGTGACACCCATCTTCCTTAACGTCTTAAGTTCGCGGTTCCTAATATCGGAGAGCTTGCCCATGAAGGCATTCCCCCATGCATACAATTTGATGCTCTTCATATTGTTGATTATTTCTGCCACCAATCTAGTTCTCGAGTCCTTGTTCTTCATCTGGGCGATTTGGAATTTCTTCATGAGTCGAGCGATGAGCCAATTCACAGGTACCATGACAATCATGACACCAATACCAGCAAACATGCTGTAGCCTACCAGATCGTACAACGAGATCATGCAGATGACGATCTGGAATGGAGACGACCAAATGTTTTGTCCGTACTGGGAAAGGAACTCGAGCCTAGCGGTATCTACAGCCATCAGATTCACAATTTCACCAGTGGATCGAGCGGACCGTCCTTCATTCGACAGTCTTAGGGCTTTCTTGTAGATTTGGGAGGAGAGACCGGCTCGGACCCTCATACCAATCTCGAAGGTCCTTTGGAAGTATTGGTGGAGTGCGGTGGTCTGCAAGACGGCAGCGAGAAACATGGAGAATGCGATCAATAAACCTCGCGTCGGGCGTTCCGGGTCTGGGGAGTCGTAGGATTGGATGAACGTTATTAGGAATCGTAACAACTGAGGTTGCACGAAGGCGAGACAGTCATGAACAAGCTTAAAGATAGCTGCGAACGAGAATGGTGCACCGTATCCACGAGCGAAAGCGATCCACAGTGATGGATTTTGCTTCAACAGCTCCTTCTCCCAAGCCTCTTCAATGATAGATCCATTTTCATGCGTTGAGTCCTCATGCCTCATATCCCAGAGGTCGTCCGCTGTAAGGTAGTTTTGGTAACCCTTCTGCATCAGCGGAGTCATCCATCCAAAGGTGAGAATAGTAAAAACGTTGGATTCGGAAATCGGACAGTTTTCGTCTTCGATGGCATCATAAGCGTGTTTCGGCCGAGGGCCTACCCACTCGAGAAAGAACACCACAACGATAATTCCAAACGATACCCCAAAAACGATGAAGATGGGTAAGTGCTTTTCGTATTCGTAGGTTTCGATGTAATTTTGCATTCGAACGCCATATAGAAGAATGTAGAACAGCCAAAAGAATAGTAGAACTCCACTAGAAACAGACGTTCTAAAATGTTCGAAATGATGGATTGCGAAAGCGATTCCAATTGCGACGAGGCTCAAGAGAGACGTATAGAAGCTTATATCGACCGCCCATCCTTTGATGTATTCGATTTGTAACGCCGCCTGGGTGAGAGTGGAAAGAAATAGCACGCCGACGAGAAACTAAAATGGATATTTTGCGTTAGTAACTGAACGACGTTGGTTTGTGATTGGATGCGAAAACATCATACTAATTTTAACCAATAATTCCAGTCCCTTCGGACCGGGAGAGCACTCATATTGGAGAGAGCGTATAGCTGGTATGTACCCAGGATAACCATGCCAACGTTAACCCCATCGATCACGGATTCGATGAAACAGATCGTAAGGTAACTCCCGAGAGGGCCGAGGGGACCCCAGCCGTCGGGATCCGAACACCAGAATCCTCCATCCTGTCCCATCGTCGCCGTAGGCAGACGCGATCCGCCCTGCTCTTGCTAAACTTTTCGCAGGTTTTATCAAACACAGATGTAAAATTTGTTGTTTGATGATTCAGTGGTACATGGAGGGTTTGGTTGTGGGAGTTTTCCTGGGTGTCGCTCGTTAAGGATCCGTCTGGGCGAGGAGATGGTTTTGGATGGGAGATGGAAACAAGTAGGAGAACGCCGAAGCCCAAGCCTTAGGGAGTTGATGAAGCCTTGATGGAAAACGGGAAGGAAAGGGAAAAAATTGTCGTCACCGCGAGATTATCGCTTTTTTGAGGACGCTGCTAGTTAGTTGGGGTGACTGACCATGCCCAGGCTAATTGGAGGTTTTGATTATTAAGAAAGTTGCTTACAAGAGATCGGAGCAATATAGTTACCGATCTTGGGCATGGTGCCCAAGCAGGGCGATTCTAATCTTGTTCGCTTCGAGGTTTTCTCTGGTTGCTGTTTGGAGGGATAAATGGGGCTCGTTCCAAAGCGGGATGGAGCATGCCGACACGGGCCAATCGGAATGGTTCAGTGACAGTAGTTTCAGGCTTTGGAGATGCAACCGTCGTCGCGGGAAAGCGAGGAAAAAAAGAAACGGGGATTGGCCCAAATGCCGGATGATATGGTTGCTCATGAATTGAATGAGTCTTTAAAAAATTTTTTTTTTTTATTTTATTTGGACATAACGTAATGTCCATGGAAAGATGTATATCCCGTCAGGCGTGAACGGTCTCTATTATATCAATATAGGAAGGACGCTATGCATGCGAGGCCCATGCTTGCAGAGCATACTTTTCCCGTGTGAATAAGCATGTTTGCTGTAGACGCATTTCCTTTCCCTTCGGAATACTCTCATGTATGTCAGCCAGTGGGAGCAGCCATTGACGGACACGGACACGGGACACATGATTTGAAAGGGTTTTGGGCCTAACTGCCGTTGCTGCTTGGTCTCCATCACTCACACGCGTCCATGGTTGTTGACCAGTGCAGCCAGTCGGGTTGGTCCTGTTTGATCGAGTTTCGCCGCCAAGACACCACACGGAAAAGCTTAGACTCCCTTCCCGACTAACTACTAAGTAGTAACTAGCTCTTCTTCCTTCATCACCAACCTCACTGAAGGATTCAACAGCTGCAACGAGAATCTCATCTTCCAATTCGGAACCATTGCACCGACAATTCATCACCATCATTATCACCTCACCCAATCCACCAGCTACAAGCCATCAGCTATGGCATCGGATGGTCGAGAATACCGTTGGGCTCCCGTCCCTACCAACCAACAGCGATATCTACGCGCTTGCATGGTCTGCGCGATCGTGATGACAATGGACGTACGTCGAGTCTTCGATTCCCGAAAGCTTTCAAACCGACGCAATAAAACTGACTTGAACCTTTCACTCTACTAGAACTTCACTAGAAAGGGTTGCCCAAACTGTCATCCTATCCTAGACTACATTCAGTCCCAGGAACTCGCCCAGGAATGTACCTCTCCCATATTTGAAGGGTGTGTCTGCATTGACAACCCGAAGGAGAGTTGGATCGCAAAGTGGTTGAGACTAGAAACCTACGTTCCTGGTGTATATGCGACCAAGGTTGTCGGAGATGTAAGTCATTTTTAACTCCTTTACTCGCTGCGGCCCGAATATACAGGCTTACCATCCTGGCTTTTAACAGCTTCCCGAAGAGGCCCTCGATAACCTTTCGTCCGACAATATCGAATATATCCCGCGAGACGGTAGCGAGAACAACCTGGACTAGAAATCCAGGCATGATCTAGCTCGAACTCGCAGGAATCAATCCTTCGGGTGCAAACTTGGGCCCGATGAGCTCAAAAGGTTCGCCAACAAATCTAGAAAGCGTTACAATAAGCAAGGGAATAAGACCGATAGGACAAAAAATCCTCCTAGAGAAAGAGTAGCAAGCATCCCAATCCCACCTAGCTCTAACGGCAAATCATTCGGATCTCTCAAAGCCTCGCAACCTCATCCCACCAGCATGAAAAAGACCCCTCCCGAGAATCCCACCACCACACAAACTCAAGAAAACGCCAAGAAGCGTGCTAGAGAGCCTCGAGAAAGTCCCAAGAATAAAGAATCACTTGGAAGATCTAAGAATAGTGGTTCTAAGCAAATGGACCCGAATACTTCAGAGCCGAGTCCCAAGGAGACATCTCGCAAATCTGCCGCAGAAGAACTGAAAGATCGTAGAACTGAACAAAATGAAGAAGTTATTCAAAAGGATGATCAAAATGGCAACGTAAACTCCCCGAAAGCATTCACCGAGGTCGTTACCAGACCTGAAGAGCCGAGCACTCCTGCCCATCCCCTCAACGCCCCTAGTCAGTCCGGGAGCGAGGCCCAACCCGTTTTGA
>LDUD01000135.1:187016-222524 GCA_012184295.1 Dactylella cylindrospora
AGGTTGGAGTTTTTGTGATTATACTCTGGGAGGAGGTGGTTGTTGTCGAGGAAGATCTCGAGGTTAAAGGATAAGGTTATGGAGTGAGGAATGACGATGACACTCCAGCTTGAATGTCTGTGAGCTGGTATAAAATGACTGGAAAATTGGTTGGAAATATTAAATGTCTGTTCGGAGACAGAGGCGTTAGGGTAAGAGATGGAAGAGATGGAAGAGGAGTTGGTGTAATCTATTTCTATGCTCCTGCGTTTACAAGCTTCGCACTTCGGACGCTCCGAGTCTTCGATTGCAGGGTTGCTGCCGCGAAATACACTACGCTATGCGAATTGATCCGCTCGTAAAAAAAAACGGTGATCTGGCTGCAGTTGGCGCCGGGTAAAGAAAAAAGGTTAATTGGGACAGAGCACGAGACTTTTACGACCCCAATTTCTACCTTCGCTTCGAGCATTCCGCTCTCGTATATAAGTGTTCATTTGAATCACCATAGCCTTCTCGACCAGGGTTGAAAAGCCCATTACCCCTCACCTATCAACGAGGCTATACAGTAATCTACGGATCGGGTTTCCGAGCGTCATCCATATGCGCTCCATCTATACGACGTGCCAGCCAAGATGGCTAATATAGCTAATGTGTGCAGCAGTGCATTTGCCAACACATTTGGGTATGTGGTATATTTGAAATAGAAATAGCAGAGTTGCGTGATTAAGAAACAGGTCAATGCAAGAGCTTGCAGGAAAAGCGGTCGGTTGCCGGAAGGAAAACGCTTAGTATTCCTGGGTGGGATTCAGCCGCTATCTTTTTTCCTTCTATGGTTTGATTTCGGACCTGTTTTTCGTGCAGGATAGGTTCTGTTGGTTCGCTAAAAAGGACGGGACTGTGGAATGCTGGGTTGGTGATCATTAGATAATTAGAGCGAAGCCTTGTCTGAGATGTTGCGGCTCTTTTATCTCTTGGGCTACTCTAGTCCCTCGATTGGTCAATGGCCAGGGGATTGTTGTTATACTACTGCGAAGGCTGCATAATCGGGGAGCTCTTAGTCGGGCGTCCGACCGAAACACTAAAATATATTGGTGGTAAATCCAGTAGAGATGCTAAATACAATTCGGAAAGTCGAATGGGATAGGAAAAGATGTATATATGTAACAATAGCCCTAAACGCCCACGCCTGCAAACTCCTACAAATTAACCTCGCCTATGTCCCCCACATGTACATCCATATTCGAATCTCCCAGACCTAATTAAGGCCTATAAGCCGGTGGCGGCTCACTAATACCATCTTCATCGTCCCTCGCGGGCCTATGCACACCACCTCCACCGCTCGGATTTCCACCGCTCGGATTTCCACCACTCGGATTCCCCCCTCCCGTGCTCGTACCCGCACCTGCCCCCGATCCTCCTCCAACATTCCTCCCAAACATTAAAACGGTAATAGTCCTCGGCGGCGTCGGCGGTCTCAAAACCGCAATCACGGTTCTAGGCTGCGGCGCCGGTGACGGCGAGGGCCTCGATATAAACGCATTCAACTGCACCCTCGGCTGCTGCTGCTGTCTCCTCAAACTCTCGGCTCTAATCCTCGCCCTCTCTCTCGCTGCTTCCCTCTCCCTCTGCACCGCTCTTTCCCTCTGTCGGCGGTTATACTCCGTCCTTTCTTGCTGTTGTCTGTTATACTGTTCCCTCTGCCAGGTGGAGTAGGCTTGGCTGGTGTAGTTTGGGTTTTGGTAGTAGGTGTAGTGCGCGATTGGTTGTTGGACTGCGGGGGTGCGTCTGTGGAGTCGGCGGTAGATTAAGATGATGATTATGAGGACGATTGAGACGGCTATTATTGCACCGACGGCTTTGGCGGCGATGATGTAGCCGGGGGTTGGGATGAGACTGTCTCGCGGGGTTAGACGGTGGAGGAGGGAGGTGGCGAGAGGTGCCATCTCGGTGGAGTTTTCCCCAACCCGCTTAGGTTGGAATTATTGAGATAAGAACGAGTAATAAAGTCTAAATTTAAATTCTTCAATGGGAAGAGTAGGTATTGAATTTTTTATATATGCCCAAGATAATTGTGTTTAAAGCAATTAAAGAATTCGAATAGAAGCCAGCCTTGTCTAGATTGCAACGGTCATGATCAATGTTCAGCCAACTCTCACCGATTCTGTCTAGTTGGGGTACACAAGAGAACAAAAAGGCCAAAGAAGGTAGATCTGCAGAACAGAACCAACGAAGAGGGCGCCCAGCCCTTTTTCAATCATCTAACATTGTTTAAATTCTCGCAGCCTTCCCCAATAAAAAAATGTTAAACTTGCTACCCCTCATCTTTCCTTCCCTTGTATGCGTGGGTGAATGCCTGAGCTCACAAAAATGGAATTCTCAGCCATGTCTTCCTTTTTGGGGGGGGCTGTGGAGGATCTTTTTGGCTTTCCACTTGGGTGTTTTTTCTTGTGTGTAACCCCAACACATCCGCGGCGTGTGGGAGAAAGCGTTCACCGTGGCTGCATGTTTGATTCGCAGAGGGCGTTGAGAGCTGAGAAGGGTTTAAACCGGTTTTTTGCGTATCTTTGTATGCAAGTTGATATGCAAGGTTCGAACGAATGGCAAGAAAGAATAAAAATGAGTGTTTTTGGAGGAGATAGGGATGTGTGCGGTGGACAGGGCAGTTTTCAGCCGTTCGAGTGTGGCCGTTTTTTAGTCTGAAGTGATTGCGCGGCGGGATTAAGTTTTACAGGGGAGGCGGGTCATGGATGCCGAGAGAATCATGTTCCTAGAAATCGTGGGATGAGGCTCTTATTTTTCAATATTCCACTATTCTAACGTTCTGATTTTTTAATTCAGGTATTTTCTTCGTGCTCTGGGATGCCACGTTCTTGGGTTTCTCGCGGTAAATATTTGATTATAGGAGTATAAGAATACGACCAACGAGATTTCATTCTTGCTAAATTAAACGCCAAAGAATGTACGCTACAAATTCGAAATATTAGATGCGAGATATTTAAATTACACAGGTACTTTTGACACCGATTATCACCAACTAAGCCTTTTTAGTAATTCCGTAGCCTTATCACACAATTTCATCAAGCCCCAAACCACTCTCCTCCAAAGTTACAAAACAAACAACCCGCCAGCGACCACCATCCCAATGACACCCGCCGCCGAACCAAACACAAACTCCATGGAATGGCCAACAGAAAACCCTCTCTGACCCGCAGACTCATCACCCGATTGAGACGGGGATGGTGCAACCCTAGCACTAGTTCTAGACCGAGTAGAAGTAGTAGACTCGGACTCACCGGTCGACATGCTTACCGGGGTCGTGGTGATTGAGGTTTCAGTCTCCGTGCCGCTGCTGATAACGCTGGTGCTGAGGCTTGTCATTGTTTCACTCGTGCTGAGCCTGGGCATAGACTCGGTGGATGATTCCTCAGTCTGTGTGGCGCTTTGGCTGCTCATGGGCATGCTAGATTCCTCAGATGTGGTGGCAGCGGAGGTCGCGGTGTCAGTTGAAGCTCCAGATGTGGGAGACTCCGTCATATCTGTAGCGGCGGTAGCTGTTCCGGTCATAGCAGTTGCGGTTCCAGTTCCAGTAGTAGCACCGTTGGTAGGAGCCGCAGCGCTGTCGAAAGTAAACCGATCGGAATAGTTATCATCAATTGGATTATTGCTGTAAGATATCCGGATAGCATAGGAATCGGATGCGGGGAGGTTCTCTGGAACGGTCCAGCTGAACGATCCGGAGTTCGGGGAGCTTGAAGTGATCTCCGCGACGGTCGTAAGGTCGTCCGATGGGCCGGTGATGAGGGTTAAGGTGACATAGGGGCCGACAATGTTGGTCCAAGTGATTTCATAGGTCTCGCCTGCGGTGATTGTGTCGCCAGATATAGGCGCAGTTATCGCATTCGGACGGAGGGGAGTTTCTGATTGCGCATTGGCAAAGGAGAGGAGGGATATGAGGAGTATTAGAAGGGAGTGAAAAGGTAAATTAAGGACATTCATGATGAACGAGAGGTCTGAAATATCAATATAAAGT
Source organism: Dactylella cylindrospora (assembly GCA_012184295.1). Classification (NCBI taxonomy): domain Eukaryota; kingdom Fungi; phylum Ascomycota; class Orbiliomycetes; order Orbiliales; family Orbiliaceae; genus Dactylella; species Dactylella cylindrospora. Next base: position 191,026 of record LDUD01000135.1, read on the forward strand.
GTGTATTAGTCGATTTATCTGTATCAGTGAGAATATGAAGTTATCGAAGCTACGAAGAGGAAGTGTCAAGTTCTTAGCAAGAAAGAAAGTATCCAAACTTCTCTAATTTGGCGAGCGGAAAGCGCAAATTTATATAATTACCTGACATGCCGCCGGAATCCAGACCTCCTGTGCTCATAAATTAACAAAACATCAAAAAAGTCCTGTTTAATGAATAATGGGCAATGTTGCAACGGCGCAACTGCAAGGAGTATTCCCATTCCTGCAGGTTGAGCCGTTTTGACGGTTGGTATTTTCCAACACCGGTGTACCACGGAAATGAGTTGTCAACGTGAATGACAGTTTTTCTCCGCATTTGGGAGCTTTTATGAATGCAGGTCCGAGACGAAATGTAATTAAGCTTTTTTGGGGGTTTGGAAATTTCCATTGAGGAGATGTTGGTATTTTTGTATGGTGTTTTAAAATTCCATTTGCGCTAGACGGTACATTTTTTACTAATACACTGGGTAAACTAAAATCGACCAGGGCTCGACTACAAACTCATCGCCTTCGAACTAATTCAGGATCCTCTGATTCCTCCTCCATTACCATGGCTGCGTTTGCCTTTTGAGTAGAAATATTCCTCAAACCCCCCGCAAAACCCTGTCCCGACTCTTCCGCTGACCCACGTCTCGGTTTCCTTCGCCCCCGTCGCATGAACCAAAATCCGACGAAGACGACAACTATAGCGACGAAGCCGATGGATCCCAAGACGGCACCGACCACAACGCCGCTATTTGAGGAGGATCCAGGGTGCGAGTTATCTCCGTGGGAGAGAGTCTCGGTCGGCGTTGCACTAAGGGGTGGAGAAGACGTTGGTCCGCTTTTAAGTACTTTCGTGGTAGCTGGAGTCGAAATGGGGCTTGTATCTTCGCTCGATTCTGAACTCGACTTCGCTTCGTGCATGGAAGTGGGCTCTCTACCGGAACCGGCCGTTGCTGACTCGGTGGTTATAGTTCTGTCACCTATCAGTTCGGTTCTGGTTGTCGACCTAGAGGTTGCACTAGTGGTCGGGAATGAACTCGCTTGACTAATCTCAATGCTAGTTGAGAATGTCAAATATCCAGGCTATAGTGGGGCAGTTAGAAGATAGTAACTCTTTTGCATTGTAATAGTGTTTGGGGGTGTCTACCACAGTTAGTTGAGGATCTCGAGGGTGTATATCGTGACTTCCAACGGGCTCGTGAATTATGAAGGGGTCCGAATATCCAAAAGTTTGGGAACTGGCCCCATCCGATATCTTTATAGCATAAATGCCATGCAGCACATCAGCAGGAACATCCCACAGGTAATAGCCCAAGTTCCCAACGTTGTCGGCAATAGTCCCTGGAACAACATCACTGCGAGAATCCGTTGTTATAAGTGTAAGCGATATTGTGTCCCCAACAAGGTATCTCCATTTTATTTCGTATACGCTTCCCGCGAACATGTTTTCCCCAGCCTTTGGTGCCGTGATAGTGTTCCCGTTGAGTACCGCTTGGGACCCATATGTGATACGGGGAAACGAGAGAATGGCTGCTGGGGATAAGAAGAGGGGTAGCATGGGAGGCTGACCGCTGGGGCACCCTTTCCAGAGCATCGCGCAGGATTAAAGTGACAAGTATGCTTATAACCGATACTGTCTATAAAGTCCGGATACAACTAGATTGGTGGTTGCAGTACGATTAATGAAGGTTGACATCTCTAAGGCTATAAGAATTGAACTTCGAAGAATATGTGCCCTGGTTTAACAGCCAAAGTATATATTATACTTTCTCCCTCTAGCGGGTAGGTCTGCCTAAGCTATGGTATACGTATCGATACGAAAATAACAACTTTGTTTCGATTTTACGGCACAGCTGCAAGGGAAGTTACTAGTTACAGTGCCACCGTGTACCAGCGGACGCGGACATAAATGTCGGAGGGCTGCATATATTGTGCAAGTTGCCCTAGAGTGGCAGAGAGCAGCCTCTTTTATTGGTAGCAGAGCCGCTCTCTCATTGATGCCATCTTGACCCTTGTGAGTTTCACGGACTCTAAAATTGGTCTATCGGGTGGCGGAGAACGTTGACTATTCACGAAATCACTCGTGAGTCTTGATCAACCAGCCTTGTGTTGTCCGAAAAGTATCAACATCAACAAGAATGCTCATCCATATACATCTTTAACCATTTAGGAGATTTTGTGTCCATTTTAGGCTTATGCGTTTCAAATAGGATTTTATATAGTAGGTAAGAATATCTAAAATACAAATAAAATCCATGCTATGTGATACATTGATAGTAGATCCACAAAATACTTCAATCGGGGAAAAAGATATTCCTTCAGCTTCACTCCTTTCTTACCCACTCGGCATCTGCCGACTCTCCATGCAAGCTATCCCCCATGGAAATCATTGACGCCTTTGATGAATCCCGTTTCAGACCCCTCTTTTTACCTCGATACCTTCTAATTGAGGTATTTTCTTCCTTTCCCTCTGCGAATACCATCTGTCGCTTCCTTCGCTTGTTCAACAGGAACCATAATCCCGCCGCGACAGCAATAGAGATGAAACTCGCGGCTCCCACGACCGAGCCAATTATAACTCCACTGCTGACGGTGCCTGAAGTCCGAGGAGGCGAAGATTCAGAGGGTGGACTTTCAGAGGATGACGGCTCTGAAGTCGCGGTTGTGATCGTGATATTGGTGGTGGAACCTCGTAATGCAACGCCATCGTCCCCTGACTTGGGCTCAAGCATTGGAAGCAACTCTTTGGGGTCCAGCAAAATTCTTGTTGTATGGAGAGTTTGAATCTCGGTCTCAGTTTCCGTTATCATCACAACATCGGCTTCTAATTCTATTGTTGTAGTTACTGTCCAGGTAGACACTGTCTCAACCGGGGAGTATAGGGTCGTTTCTGTTGTTATCGGCATGTAACTGTCAAGGAGGTGGTTATATTCCCAATCAACGGTAACAATTTCGTAATATTCGCTAGCGTACTCGAAAGTATTGGAAAATGTAAAGGTTTCTGTGTGCTCCTCAGTACGCCTGCGGCGCAAGCTAAGATTATTGGTTTGATGATATGCATATCCTAACTTTGGGAACAGAACCGCCGCTGTGTATAATAGAACCGAGAGGAAATGGAATCGAAGAGGCCCGGATCGATGTTTAGGATGCATTGCACTGTTATAACGGTAATATTGATATTCAGCTACCGGTCTAAGCTTTTATCTTATATTAGTTTATATACAAGAGCAAACGGAATATATATCCAACAAAAGAACTTACACGCAATATATGAAATATAGAGGGTAGGTATTGATGATATCTCGAGGGCTGGAGTTATAACAGTCTGACAGTGAGTGAAATTTGGATATCGGGGAAGAGGGATTGAGGCCCCCTATCTGACCAGCGTATTGTTCTATTTTATGGAACCATTTCGATATGGTATCAACAGTTAACAGTCAAGCCAACAAAACCATGCATTGTTGATTTGTTCCAGCATCTGGCACAGTCTACTGAAGTATTATAAATTGTAATTATGTAAATGACGACGTCGCGAACCTGCATATTTTTCTGCTGCCCAGCCCAAGAAGCCACGCAACAGAAGGTTTTATTGGCAGCAGGACCGTAGAAGCGCCTTTCCATTGAGGCCTTGTTTTCCTAGATTAGAGTACGTTTCACAGGTTTCCAAAAATTGGGGCATTACTGGTATACGCTGTATTGATATCTGCACATTAGCTATTCCGGAAGTTTTTGCATTGTAATGGGTTTAGCCGCTACCCCTTCGAGCGGCTGGGCCGCGTTGCAACACGAGGTCGATGTTGTATTTTGAACGATCCTCCCAGTAGAATTTATACGCTGAATTGCTAACTAATAGGGAAAGAATAAGGGCCAGAGACAATATGTTCCGTAATAATATATATTTTAATGTTAAGTTATTATTATGAATAACATTATTTCCAGGAAATAACCATGCATTGCCAAAAGCTAAGGACGGAACAGGCGTAGTTGATGCGAGCTCGAGAGAGAAGGCATTGAAGCAGTAGGGGAGCTGGTCGTTGAGATTGCTGAGACGGTCAAAGAATGCTTTTATATCGATCGCATGTGGCATCTTCGGCATAGATCCGAGTTGGAGAAAACATAGCCGAAATGGCCAATAGTTTCGGTTCTAGCCCCGAACAAAAAATAAATTGGAGACGAGAGCATTCTTGGGATTTGCATCTTCCATCAGCGCGATTATATGGCTGTGGGATGAGTTTAGATTCGACGGCACCCCCCAATTGAAATTTCCGCTGTCAGGAATACGGGTGGCTAATTGTCTGACCCCATGTATGGTGCTGTTATCCGGGCCCGAATATAATTCCACCGAACAGGTGCGTCCCGCTTTTTGCGTAAAAGGTCTCCATTTCACAACGTATATTTGGTTTGGCCTAACAACTTCTCCCCCGGTCGGAGCGGCGAAGGGAGCGCTTGTGGAAGTAGATTGGGCACTTGCGAGGAGTAAAGGAGAAAGGATTGCCGTTAAGGCAGGAAGCGATACAAGAGTTATAAATCTGAATATCGACATTGTAAATCAAGCGTAAAGGTTCGTCTTGTAGACCGGAGTGCAGCCTTAGTATGGATTTGAAGGGGAGTATAAGACCTAAGGGTGTGTGGGATAGTTGCATGCAACTATATTATTTGTAGTACTGTGGTTGAGAATACACTAAATGGATACGAGCCAGAGATTGGCGAAAAGGTAGTCAATGAGAGACTTAGGCTCGCAAGCTTCGGCTTAATTGTGTTGGTATAACTGGAAGGATGGCTAGAGGAGGAATCTATATCCAAATCGAATAAAATTTGGGGGGTGGGCATCGAAAGCAGGCAGGCTTGCATTTATGTAGAAACGTTAACTGCGCACAAGAAATCCGTCAGAGTCTAATTGGATACCGTGGGCTCACGTTGCTGCTACTTTAGGACCATGCTATAATTGATATAACCCAACTTTACGAAATGGTATTCCCGAAACTACTAGAACCAACAAAGGAGCAAACTTTTGCTTTACGGCGTGCCACACTAACACTCCTATCCCCACAACCAGTATCGGAAGTGTCGGGGGGGATCTCGAGGTTGGAGATAGCACAATAACACATTTGTTGGTATATATCTACACACAACTAAACCACCAAAAAGGACAGCTTACTTGTGGCTACACGAGTAATGAATTGCTCTGAATGAAACTGTTGGTTCCCGGCTCCCGAGCCCGAGGAGGCGGACAGTGGTCAGGATACTGAAGTTCGGATTCTAACAATACTAAATTGTTACATTTTGGTTTTAGGCTGAGAAATAGAAAAAAAAAATTTTCTACTGCTAGCGCTGTGAGGGGTTAAATTCGGGCGAGTTTAGATTTATATATACCTATGTAACTATATATTTGAATAGAAAGTTTGAGCAAGCACTAGGTCTGTTGTTATGGAAGAACGGGTAGACCCCCCGGCACTCTCCGAGTGGTTCAGATTCTAGTGGTATCGAACTCAGAAACTCGAGGACGGTATGCAAGGCGTGGGTGAGTAGCTCCACTTTAGTATTCGCCGAATTCGTTGGTTTTTCTATTCTTTGCAGATACTGTACACTGTCATATGTCCATATACGCCGTTCCGACGTATGCATAGAGATTCGCACATCATAAGTCTGCTTAATACTTATCCTAGAAGCTTTACTAGAATTCTAACTTAAGGCTTCTTAGGGTTCTCAACTCGCAGATGCTAACATGGTTTAGCCTTGATGTTCCACAAATATGCTTTTCGTTTAGCCTATTCAATGATGTTACCAACGTCCAACACAACAGTGAAGTAGTTCGATACTTACGTGCCTACAATACATACTCAGGCAGATATCTACTTATTTATATATGCGCTGTGGCGAAATCAAATCAAGATTCATAATGTAGTATACAGATATTCTCGCTAGGCCCATAGTGGCCCTCTAGCTCCCAAGTTTTACTGCCATTATACGATATTCATACGTGCGCCATCGGTTGTGCGACTCCCCCCGCTCCACTAACATCTCTATCAGGGTTCGACGAAAATGCAGCGTTTCCTTCCCATATCGACTGACTATTAGGATCCGCGGTCATCTGCGATTGTATTTTTGCCGCGGCGGCTCCATCTAAGAGTATTGCACGCTTCCTTCGCTCTCGCACCACAATCCATAGTCCCACGAGGGCACCGATGACGATAAGGGCTACGCCACCAATCACAGAGCCAATGATTACCTCTTTTGGAGGGCCGGACGAACTGGACGGTGAGCCGGTGGATGAAGGGGGTGGTGTTATAGCGGCTTGTGTCCGACTGCTCGTTGATACCGAAGATGAGGAGGTAGAAGTGGGAGGATCAGAGCTCGATGTGGTCGGAGATGTGGTCGGAGTACTGGCGTTAGGTTCTTCTGATGAAGGCGAGGATTGGACTGTGGGTGTCGACGTGGATCGGTCTGTTGGAGTGACGCTTGAAATTGTGCTCTGTGTTTGCGATGCTCGCGTGCTCGTGGTTGTCCTAGGGTAGCCGTCGTCGAGGCACCCCCTCCTGGCGGCGTTGATACGCTAGAGGATTCGAGAACGAAGCGGTCCGAATAGTTATAATTGTTAGGGTTATTGTCATAGCTTATTCGTATGGAATAACTCGACGAGGCGGGAGTACCGTCCGGGATGGCCCAGGTGTATTCTCCCGTATTTTCGATATTCGCAACGATTGTCAAGACGGTTACGAGACTGACGGAGTCTCCGTCTACCAAGACAAGAGTTACCCTCGCCCCAATCACATTGGTCCATCTTATCGTGCTAGTCTCTCCTGCGGTTATGGTGCTTCCAGCTACAGGAAAAAGTATGGCGTTGGCGGTTTGCTGGGCAAATGTAGCTGGAATCGCAGCTGCCACTAGGAGCCAGGCTAGAAGGCGCAGAAACTCTCGCTCCACTCGCATTGTATAGATTGCTCGGAAAGATTCATAAAATGTTCTGGAGATCTTCTTGAAGCTGGCGAATGAAACCGAAGCGGTTGCCGTTTGTGTGCCAGAATTAGATTTTCGACTACAGGATTTAAAGTAACGACGCGTACGGCCGCGGGGAGAGTGTTGCGATATAAGAGCATGCTGCCTTCTTTAAATACCAAACCCTTGCGAGGAGCCCGACGGGTCATGGTCACAATCGGCCGAAGTCGCGAATATCCAATTTGAGTAGCGATGGTGCGGCGAGAAGCGTTCGCCACCCATGCATGCGTCCGCCACATATTTTACATGAATTTGCATTTGCATGTTCCAGCCAAATTGTATTGATTATTGAAATTATATATAAGTTTTGATATAGAATCTTTGGAAGTGGCCATGGATGGTACTTTTTAAAAGAAAGAATCAAATCAAGGATAGATTCTACTGCAGGCATAAGACATCCCGGTTAATCGTTGACATGTTGACGGTCGGGTTGTCTGTATTTGGAAATTCAACTGGCCATGGTTAATGGGTCCTGGTGTTGTTACACCAAACTAACTTTATCGATCAAAGAGCCGCCGACTGTCAACAACTACAACACAGTTTGGTTCCACTAAGCTAAGATTCTTTTAGGCCAGGGAACATCGGTATATAGTCAGCCATAGCACAAGGAGGTCCTTCAAGACTACTAGTCAGCATGCTTTGTGCGTATGCGTATGGCTTATATGACTTAAAGCAGACAAATATCGCGGATTTAAAACGATCTTGATATGTATAAATATTATAAATTTGCTCCATATAGGCGTATCAATGTTACCTAAGTAAGTGTACACTCTCAGCAACATGATCTATACGTTTATTAGTTCCATATACCATCTCTAGCTCTGAATTAGACAGCGACAATCTAGTAATAACAACCTAGTTACATTCGCAAAAGAAACTACCTAGTTCCTATATTATCTACTAAGCACCGATATAAGCTTGCAAAGCTGTGTAGACACAGAATATTGACCACGGCCCAGCTATAGACGCTAACACTAGTAAAGAAATTCCCACAAAATAGCTCACAAGTATGGAACTGCCATATAATGTAAGGCATTATCACCCTGCATGTCTAGGAACCCATTCAGTGTCCTCAGATACATCGCCTGTCTCAACAAGCCTCTCCCCGCCAGTTGTAACAGAGTTTCCCCTTGCCGCCCATGAAACCGTCACTGGAGCTTTGCTTCTAGACCCGGATATGGAAGCGGGTGATTGAGTCGCCGTTCCAGTAGCTTTACCTTCGAGTCTTCTTCGCCTTCTACGAGTATACCATAACCCGATAGCTACTCCAATAGCTAGCAAAGCGACTCCGCCGACCACGAAGCCCGCGATTGTGCCGGCAGAAGGGTTGCTAGTAGTAGACGCCGCGGTGGAAGTTGAGGATTTGTCGGTTGGGCTTAAAGTTGGCAAAAGTGACTCGCTTCGAGTTGTCGGATTGGCCGTTGTGGTAGAAAAGGTGCTTGGGTTGGACGTTGGGGCGGAACTTATCAAGGAAAGAGTGGGCGATGTATTTGTGAACGTCCGCACTGCGCTGCTCCTAGTTGAACTGGTCGATTTGCTGGACGTGGATGTTTGAATCGCAGGTCGACGGATATAAAACAGATCTGATTCCCGAATTCCACCATACAAGTCCCCAGTTCCGTAAAATAACCGTATATAATAATTTGCATCATCTACATTAAGTAGATCTTCTGGAACATCCCAGGCATATGTTCCAGTATTCTCCGAATATTCGTCAATTATAAGCTCACAACCGGTGGTACCCAGAGACAGAGTATATTCACAAAGGTATAAATCAATCCGCAGCCCCGTTCTGCTAGTCCATCTAATTGTGAAAGTTTCCCCCATCACAACCTCGTCCCCGCCTTTCGGTGCTGTAAAGGTATTGGATAATATTTGGGCAAGAGAGAACGGGGTAGAGGAGAGAAGCTCCCAGAACAGAGCGAGTGTTAGAAGATAAGTGTGCTGTCGACTGAACCCGAAAATATCCATTTTGACGTTTTGAAGCTAGCAATACTTTCTGTTGTAGTAGGCTGCTGAGGTTTTGATTGTCGCGAACAGGGCCGAAAACTGACGAAAAGGATATAATGTACTTTTCGACACAGTCTATGGGGCTCTCAGAAATTAAATCGAGAAATCAATTTTCGTTTGCGAAGGTGCCCCTTAAATTCCACTTTACTTTTATCCTCTCGTCAGTAAGTCTACGGCACAGTACTGGTTCATACCAGGGTCAACCCACCGAGTGGGTATGGGCATGATTATAAAGGCTTTCATTGGCCAGGGAATATGATGAATTTCAATACCCAGTCAACCAGCCTTAGGATGTTTCTAAAGGTTAGTTGCCAATTCTGCAGCTCGACGATTGAAGAAATATAATGGCCTTGTTCGAACAATGCGGCGCTTAGAGACGTCTGGCTCCTTTGGGGCCTCCCTAGCTTACATGACCGCTAGAGTACAATCGCCCTTGAACACTTAATATCAGGCGTCTGCCTTTCAATATGTGGATACTCGTTTAATAGCTGGATTTAGTAGGTGTACTTGTACTATCGAAAAAATACGTATACTAGACCTACCTATGGACAGTCCCAACTTGTGTAGATTGAGTACTAACCGCGGCCCGAAATTCAACAGCCTGGTTTGGGGAATCCCAGCGTTGTTACACCACACGAAGGATAGTCTGCAACAAATTTTGTTCTCAACCACCAAGGTCAACTAGTCTCGGGACGCAAGCCCCCGTTAAGGTCAACGGCCTTTAGGAATTCTGAGCCTAGGAAGTCCCTTTCGAACAGAGCGCATGTAAAGTTCCGTCGAGGCTTGCAATATATGTTGATTTTCTTATTTTCTCGGGAATTACCACACATCAAATACCCCAGAGCTTACTTAGGTAACAGCATGTACTTTTGTCGTGCATACAAATGCAAACACTAGCCTAGCCGATAGCCCTAGCTGGTTGAACGCTCTTGCCACCCCCTTGAGGTTTGCATGAATGCCCTATCAGTAAAACAAAAGGTTCTAGGTAAGGTAATCCTGAAAGTTTTCCTTCATATAGCAAGCAAGGTTAGCCTTGGCCTAAGAGTGGCTAGCTTTGTAGTGTGCTAGGTCCCAGACTGCGGCGCGGTAAGTGCTGTCTCCAAACAAGGATGCTTGTTGTTGCGCCGTGGCATGGCAACAAAATGTTCACAGGCTGGGAACCAACCCTCCAAAATCTCTCTTTGTGTGACACCGAGCATAAGATACGTATTTATCTAGTCCTCTATCAACTACCCGTACCAGACTCCCAAACTAATAATATCGTTCAATTGAGACACCGTCTCCCGCGATACTGGCACATTTCCCACGACTCCCCAATTTTTAGCAGCTAAATGGATTTCTAAACTGATGTGGATGCGACTTCTCACCCGAACCGAAGAGCAACATGCGATCTTGCAGCGACCAGAGACTTCCGGTCTATCCTTCGCCAGCCCCTCACTCGCTGCCGACCCTACCTTTGCGGCCAGTTCTTCTTTCACTGCCAGTGCCTCCATTACCGTCAATTCCTTCCTTAACACCAATTCTCCAACATTTGGCCCTGGCACACCAAGCAGTCAGTCTGATTTCGTTCTGCGATCAGACGTAGAACAATCGTCAATTTCAGCACCAGGTTCCCGTTCCTCGTCACTTCGAAAAAGACAACATCCCTCTTCCAACCAGTTCGGTACAGAAACTGAAAGCAGGAAAGGCAGTCGGTCTAACAGCCGTCAATCGTCAGTCAGCAGTAAATCTGTTGGGTCGGACGCTAGCACTGGAGTCCGGAGTATTGAATTTCCCAGAGGCATTAAAGAGAGCGCAAAGAGGTACTACAACTACCGCTGCTGGCTTTGCGAACACCCACATCGCAAATTAAATGTCGCTCATGTCATCCCCAGAGCAGACATAGAAGTAGGAATCCATCGATCACCCTGCATGTGCTTAGGTATAATCTTAAGCATTTGCGGAACGTACTTCTCCAGGCTTCGCTGACATAGATATTAGTTTGAGGCTCAAGTTTCGAGAGGTATATTACCATTGTCAGAACTCCATGACATCAACAATGCAATCCCTCTTTGCGTAACCTGCCACGATCCTTTCGACGCAAAGCGCCCAGGGTTTATCATCCTTCCAATTGACCTCCCTTGGTTTCTAGACTTTGAACGAGCAGACTTCAATGATCGACAAAGGCTGTTGCGGGAAGGCAAGTCCAGACGTCGCATAGTTCCTACAGGTCAAATGTACCGTGCTCATCTGGAACGTGAGGGCAAGTTGGCCGCTTTTCCGTCAGCTGGTGGGAAGGGGGTTAACAGGGCTGTGATCAATGAATGTCAAGACCAGGGAGGTCTTTACGAAGTTTATGTCAGGACCGATCATCTAACAAACCATTGGGACGATAGGGAAATCCTTGGTTTGTTCTTCAGTGGAAAAATTTGGCACGGCAGCCCAACAGCTCTGATCTTGCATGCAGCTCGTGTTCTCGGGTACCCCAATCGTGGAAAAGAATGGATAGATGAAGAAAAGCTTCGTTTGATCTTCGAACTCATTTTATTATGGGGGAGGGAGCCAACATCATCTCACCAGACAGGTGAAGACCTAGACAATTCGGCAGGCGAGAATACACCAGCGTCACCGCCGCCAAACCCGGAAGGCAAAGATGAACCCCCATGCGGTCCACCGAGCTTTCATGATGGTTTTCAAGGTGGATCTGCCGCGTCTGAAACGGCCGTCGGCACCGAAGGAGGCGATTCGGAGTGCGGTGGCTGCGGATATCGCCTGGTTGCTCCTATCAGCACGAAGATGGATAATCGCTGGCAGTGGGGACCGCTGATAACCGCTAACGATATTGTACGATTTTTTAGCGGTGTCGGAATGTGAGCAAAATGGAGTGGGAAAAAAGAGAAAATATGGAAAATGGTTAGCATGGGTAGCATGGGTATTCTGCCCAATCTCCCAGCCTCCGGGGTCTCAGTTCAACCCTCTAGTCATGTCGGTGAAGAAACCACGCGGATTTATGTTTGTGGCTCCTTTCTGAATCTCTTGCGGAGTCGAACTTGGTCCCCGTCGGAGCTGCAGAGATATATCAGAGGACAAACTACGGATAAATACTAGATTATCTAACTTCACCTAGCACTCTCCTTGCTCCCAGCATCGGAGTCAAGGAAATAGGGATGCTAGCGCTCGATTTAAGCGTTCTACACACTTTCTCCAGTCTCTCAGTTTAAGCAAAACAGCGACAACATGCACCAAACCCAGCAACTAACCACGGCTACCCGCCAACGGCAGAGCTAGCTATCGCATCAAGAGAGATTCCTTTGCTAGCTAGTGGCGCGGCTGTTTCAGCCAGATTTTACGTTGAGGTTAGCCTCAAAGATAGTGCACTGGTATCTGTACCTGTTGTTCAGACAGACAAAAAAGATTGAACATGGGTTTATTAGCTAGGCACGCTAGGGTGTACTAAGTCAGCTCAACGCCAACATGTTACACAAAACATGTTTGTGTTGTTACAGAGTTCCGAGGTAGAGGAACTGCAACCAAAATGTCAATTGCAAATTTATGCAAAATCCTTTATATCGAATTTCGATGGAATTCCATATGTTAAACAGATTCTAGCGAATTCTGGCTCAAGTCAAGTAGGCTGGTGTCCTACCCCGAGTATTTAGACCTCGCAGTTCAATCATTGAGCAGTGGCCTGATAATCTCAGGCTGCTTGAATAACCCGAGCCGAGTGGCGCCTGCAGTTCGAAATTGATAACGTTATCTCATATCATATCACAGCTGCTCCCACTGCAGGTCATGATCAATCCGCCCATAAATACTTAGTGTGCCCTCTGCGCACTCGAAAATACTTAATTCAGTAGTTAAGATGATGGGTGGGAAGATTTTAATTCCATCACGAAGCCCGAGTGCTCATAGAAAAGATAGATATCAACTTCATGATCTATATCAATAATATCTTATGCTCGAGTGACACAAAAGAAAGAACCGCGACAGTTTCCTCAAGTGAATCGGCAGACAAATCCAGACCACACCTTCTGTACCCTTTCAACTCTTGCACCCTCTAGCCCTGCTGAGGTATTCTCCGCCCCTGGCTCCTTCTTCTCCCCGTTTCCCTCAGGCGTTTCCCTCTGTGCGATGCACAATCTCTACGCCTGCCGTTCCTTCCATAGAACGTTCCCCCTCGCGACTGACACCAGTTTGTTCCCCGTTATCGACCGCAGGTGGGTTGCCCTCCTGCTCGAGCCCAGCCTCCCTCCTTGCCCTGAGCCGCTCCGCAAGCTTCATTGCTTTCCCGTCGACCCATTTGTTGATTCCGGACAGATCGCAAAATATTAACCAGGCGAAAGTAACCCCTACTGTGGCGAGCATTGAGCCTACTAAAGTCATCTTGGGCGATTTTGATAGGAGAGGTCTGGAGATGGTGTTTTGGTTTTGAAAGCTGAGGCAGGCAGAGGCTTGTTTTCCGGCGTCGAGTGGAAGATTTTTGGTGGAGTTGTAGTGCTCTGGTGTTGTATTTGGATTGGGATGGGATATCAGATATATATATATATCAAATCTTGGTACTAGATATATAGGATCCCGGATCCTGCGAAGGTCATGAATATACGGAGTCAGAAAGCAAGCAATTTCAGGTGAGGGTAAAAAAATTTGTGTGTCGACGTTAACGCGTTAGGCCATACATGGATGTAACTTTTTTTTCTTCCTCGAATTGATATTCGTTAGCCTTCTTCAAGGAGAAACTGAGACAGGCGGAATCTACAAATTATAGATTGGCCATAGAAAGGTTTGCAACCGTCAAGGACCCAAACTCCTAGTATTATATCTTTCTAGTCAGTCCGTCCGCTTAAGTCAACGAAGCGAAAGACATACCGGCACGAATAAATCCCGAACTCCGATATCTCACAGAGGGCGGAGGGGTATAAACAGGCACATTCAGTTTCGTGGAGCACGTGGGCGACCTTGAGAGTTGATACGTCAAAGCAGGTGGGACAGAATAATTAATAATCAATATGGCGACACTATCAGGAAAAGAGTTTACCTGAATTAATAATTTAACGCACTACTGCAGGCTTAAAATACTACCTACTTATCCAATATTTAGACATGTAATGTATGTATATCTACAGTTAAAATTTTCGCAAAATACATTCTCGAAGGAACTATTACGTAGTTGATGTATACAAGAAACCAGACCCCCTCTTTTACACTATCTCCTCACCTTAGACATTTTGCCAGTTGCGAGAAATTAGTATTGTGAGAGTTACAAAACACCATTCCCCCTTGTTGCTTATTAGTAACAGCTAGTGATTTACTATGGATCTATTGGATCAGCTGATAAATTTATAGTCTCGTATAACCTAATAGCAAGAATTACCATTATATCATGCTATCTTCATAACTCAGGCACATCCATAAACTCCGGGTATGATAGGCACTATGCTTGATCGACTTCGCTTCCACACACTAAATCTAAATATCGTCTAGCTTTACCTGTTCGAAACTATCTTTAGCATCCTTTGTTTCCTCCATTTTCACTTCCTCCAACTTCACCTCCACTTCCGCCCCTCCAGTTTTTCCCCCAGCCTTCACCATTCCTATTGCTTCTCCACACTGACTCTCGGTAATGCCCTTCTCCATCTCATCATCCAATCTCTCCTTGTCCGCCTCCGTGTCCTCTTGGTTATCACTCTGCCCGCGGCATCTCCACCGTTGGCGTTGCCTTCGAGGAACGGGCATTCCAGTGCACCACTCAATAGCCCTGGCTGTCCTTTCTTCTAGCCACTCGGTCAGCCCTATATACTCGGATAATGCGGACCCGACTATATATATGCCAGTCGGCAATAGCAAGTCGACAAGGATCGTCATCGTTGAAATTTGGGGGGTTTGTGTTATTGTGATAGAGAGGATGTGTTGGCTTTGTCGCCAGTCGGCCGCTCCAGTTGCGAGGGGCTAAACGAGACGGATTAGCTTAGCTTAGCCACGGTTGATAGAACGTTAACACGAGCACAAAGTAGACCTGTTTCTTCAAAAATAAAAAATAAACCTGGTATCCGTCGACGATATTTAATGGCTAGCTCAGTAAATCAAGCGGTTGTCTTTCCCAAGGCTATTTCGAAGCTTTTGAGCTTTCAGGATCCTCCCTCCCTTTAGGGGTCCCAGGCTGTAGGGAGAAAGAGGGTTGACTGCATACGGAGGGAAGCCCAGGACGGAGCGATGCCTAGTCTTATCTCTTTTTTCGTTTAAGGGCGCGAAGGAGACCTCATGTCCTAGTCTGTGTAACTGCCTAATGGCACCATGCTGGTTTGTCACAAGGGCCAGAGTGGGGCGGCCTTGCCAGAAGCTCTGCTTGGCGGCTTTAGTCGGAGAGCACGTGGGTCTAAGTTAAGTTGTTTCTCGGAACCCGTTATCACACAATACGAACCCACGATATTATTTTGGTCTACCAGTACTCACGTAAGTACTAAGCATCTATTAAGACGTATTCGCCCTCGTTGCGTCCCGGACGTCAAATGGGTTTATAGTTTAGTGGTTAGGAGATCACTGCACACTACATACGCATGTTAGCGATATGCCACACTACACGCTACAGGACCAAGAATTATAGTGATAGGCTTTCTGTAAGATCTCGACAGAAGCCAGCTGCGGACAAATTGTATTTTTCTATATAGCTACTTAATGACCGTATAGTCTTATTAATGACTCCCAAGTCGACTTCTGCAGTCGGATCCCGTATTTAAATAGACTCTGTCATAAAAACCCTCAACGCTACAATTCTAATTAATTCCCAGTCAGCCCGACATGCGCATGCAACGCAAAACAGCCAAACTCGAAGTCAACCGCAATATAGTATCGACTTAGGAGGAAAGGTGGCTTACATTACTACTCGACGTACTTGATTGATATCCCATTAGGGAGAATGCATCCATCAGAAGCTATACAAAGCGAAGGAATTGGCATTATCATATAGTCTCTAGTATTGCCTGTTTTCTTGCCATGGGTCCAGTACTAGCCGAAACGGACAGCTCGCTGTCAACAGGATTTTGAGGGTAAACACTCAGTGTGCACCCCTCTTTAATTGGGACTTCCAGACGCGAGTCTAGGTACTAGACGCATAGTAGTGCCGCACTATTTATATCCGCAACCTTGATAAATGGGCGCTCTTCTAGACTTCATATGATACGGAAACCATGGACCCAATAGCAATCTCGGGACTGGCAATAGGAGTGCTTTCCCTAACGTTCCAGCTATTTACCGGGTGCGTCCTGGGCTGCCAGCTCCTCCTCGACGCCAAGGGTATGCCAAATCGATATCGACATCTCCGCTTAAGACTACGCATGGAACAGCTCAAACTCCTCGACTGGGCCAGAGCAGCCAACCTCTCCGAGCGGGAGAGTGCTATGGGTGGAAGTGTGGGAGCACATAGGCACGTTGTTAATGATGTTCTACATCAGCTAGAAACACTCCTGCTTGATGCTTCGACGTTAAGTGTGCGATATGGTCTCAAGCTCGCCACTGACGAAGCTCAGTTCAACGTACATCTTAGCGACAGAATTAGTAGTTTGGTGAGAACGCTAGTCCTTGATTCCTAGCCAGAAACTTTCCGCCAACCAGCTGAGCCCTACTGTTACTTTTGTCATTAAATTTAACTTGAGGGGAGGGCTGGAACGTCGAGCTCAGAGAAAATAGTACTTTTCTAACAAACTTAACCAAAGCCACAAATCGCGCACATAGCCAACTCGAAGCTCTTGAAGAAAGCTCTCGATTTCGCGGCCAAATCTCGCAGGTATCCCAGTCAGCTCCGTTGGGCTACGTTCGACAGCAAAAGGTTCGAGGAGCTGCTCTTGCAAGTCGGTAGTATGGGTGATAGCCTATCGTACTTTCTGGAAATAGACCAAAAGCGGCAATTGCTACAAGCCCAACAAAATACATTTGTTCAAATTTTACAGATTAGCAACAAGATGGATGATTTGTTCGAGCTCCTTTCTTCTTTGAATGTTTCATCACGGGCGAGGAATATTGAAACCGCTCGCGCAGCGAATCTGACTAGCGTTGGACAAGAAAACGAATCAGATAGCGTATTAAGGATTGAGCACGAAGATAAGCTGCTCCGGCTCGCGAAATTCAAGTCATTTGCTATAGCCTTGCAAAATAATATTACCTACGCAGGCCCTCTAATACCTCTCCCGGCCGACACTAGTAAATATTCACTAGAACTTGGACTTTTGACTCTAAAGGACCCATGGGCCGACGATTGCCCTAGATCAACAGCAATATACGCTTCAATGCCTGTATGGGTGGAATGGCGGTATTACAATCTTTTGGGCGTCGACACCGAGCCGCCGGAATACATGAATGAGCGGATCTCTAAAATGGCAGTCTTGCTCGGCCACGAGATGAACCCTCCAGAGTTCCGGACCCCGAAATGCCACGGATACATTCTTCAGGAAGAGCATCAAAGGTTCGGTTTTGTCTTTGAGAACTCTAGTCTAGTAAAGGATGCGCTACCGGTATCTTTACATACTCTTCTGGCGGACTACGAGCTGCCGTCACTCACCGTACGAGTTGAAATGGCGCTTGCTGTTGCGCAGTCCATCTGGTACCTTCACGCCACAAATTGGGTCCACAAGGGACTTCGAAGTGAAAACATTGTCTTCTCAGACGCCACTGCCTTAACTGCGCCTTCGCTATGCGGATTCGAGTATTCCCGTCCGGCGAAGATTGGAGAATTGACGGAGAAGCCGTCTAATGACCCGCTTCACGACCTTTATCGTCACCCCAATGCACAATTCGAACTCCCAAGCGAGGATGAGAGGAATTTCATGAAGGTATACGATATTTACAGCCTGGGGATTATACTCCTAGAGATTGGGATGTGGAAACGCATCGATTCCATTCTGTGTCTCCCCATTAACAACCAAGTCGATCGGCCCACGGCTCGACGCACCCGAAGTGCGCTCCTCGAGGGCGAGTATATAACCAGGCTCGAGGCTCAAGTGGGAAGAATATATGCAGGGGCAACGAAAACTTGTCTTTCCGGCGACTTTAGCGTCGAAAATAACATCTCTGACGAGGAAATGGGGGCTTGTTTACAGTTGGAATTCTGGAACAAAGTAGTTAAATTACTATCTGGTATATCTGTGTAGCTCTGTTTTATGGAGCTACAACTCGAAGAAACGTTCAAAATAGCCTTTAAGCTTAACATCTTATCTTATATCGGCGAGGCGACTTACTTCCTAATCCACTCGATACCTTAAACTTACTTGAGACATCCCAGATACAAAGAAACCAGATGATTCCCCCTCGCGGATAAGTTATTATTATTCCATGCTTTAACCAGAACCGAAATCAGAGAACTTAACCCTCTTTAATCTGGTTAATAGACCCAAAAGGATCAAAATGGAACTAGATGAAATAAAAGAATTCAAGCCAATATTTTTTGCAACTTAGCTTCAAGTACCCCCCTATCACCTGCCGTTTTGTTACGATGGTCTTGTAGAATCTTCATCACTGCATCCACTGGGGCCTCGCTAGCATATTGTAAGACAGTGCAACCATTCCTATCTTCCGCAGCAGGATTCGCCCCTATCCCTACAAGAAATTTGACAACCATAGCATGTCCCTCCCTGGCGGCAATATGTAATGGTGTAAGCCCATACTTATCCTCGGTTGCAACATCAGCACCTTTGCTAATTAACAATTTGGCCACATCCTCGTGGCCACATTTCGCCGCCCAATGTAGGGCAGTCCATCCTCTCTCTGACTTCGCACTAACTGAAGCACCTTTCTTCAAAAGCAAGCTCACCACTGCAACCGAACCACTCTTAGCAGCCCAAAGGAGCGGTGTTCCTGCTCCGTCAGCATCAGCGTGCACGTTGGCGCCGGCATCGATAAGTGCTCGAGCTACATCCACGTGACCTTTGTTAGCTGCGTTATGAAGTGCAGTCCACCCGTCTCTTGCAGCTGCTGTGGTGCTAGCACCTTTCCTCAATAGAAACCTCACGATTGCCATTTGGCCGTCGCCAGCTGCCCACTGCAGTGCATAGTCCAAGTCAAAGCTCCAGCCGTGTAGATCGAACCCCCGACTTATCATCAGCTTTGCAGCCTCTATTTCCGTGGAGAATTCGAATTCCTCGCCTATAGCAGATCCATGGTAGGACGATACTTCTGAGGCTGTGCCGTCATCCGTGTTCATGCAACATGAACCAATATACTCGCCCCCCGCTTCGGAAATCGTCTCCATTAATTGAAATGCCGTAGGTCGTGAACCGGGGTCCGTGTGTAGCATTTCCTTAATCCAATCAAGTGGTATATCGTAACTAGCAGGGCCAGGCTGATTTCTTAGGTTTTGAATCCAAAAGTCTAATACTGCAGGATTGTTTTGCACGAGTGCATTCTCCTGGCCTGTACTGTCTTGGAAGAACTTCTCCATGTTGTCGACGGATTCCCCTCTCATTACTGTTATCATCTCTAAATATACTAGGCCCAAACTATATATATCTGATGACGAGTTACGAGGCTATATAATGTTAATTGTTAGCTAGACGCTCTCCCCTTGATTGAATTGGCTAGAGAGCACCAACCTGCCATTGCAGAACCTCCGGCGCTGAGTACTTGAGCGTCACCGCTTTCGGCATCTGATATGTTGTGCTATTTCCCTTGTCCTTCCAGTCCAACGAGGTTCCAAAATCCGTGATCAAAATTGATTGATTGTGGATCAGAATATTTTTAGGTTTCAAATCCTTATGCCGAATTTGATTCTCATGAAGATATAGAAGCCCAGCGTTAAGGCAGCCAAAGAACTTCCTCATTTCCACCTTTAGCTCCGCTGGGAAAGGATACGTATTCAAGTATTGTGTCAGATTGCACTCTGCCACCGGCGACATCATCAGGCAGACGTATTTCGGATCGGTGTAGCTTCCGGCAAACTTGACGAGATGACGATGCGATAACCGCTTCAGCACCTCGAGTTCTTTTTCAAAACGGCGGACCGCGTCTCTATCCTTGGAAAAAGTGCGACCCCGAAGTATCTTTTTCCTGGCAAACTCATTCCGGCTTAGCCTGCTCCTCACGTGGTCGACCTCGCCGAAGGCACCTTTGCCTAGGTGTCCGATATGAATGAAATAGTTATCACCATCGATGCCGAAATGCCTGTGTCGGCCGTCGCTATGCTCGAAATCGGAGGCGAGTTCTGAGAGAACCAGCGGCTGCAGCTCTAGAAACTTAGCGCCGGCGCTTGAGGCTTTTAGTCCTGCTGGTAAGGTCCTCTCATTGTATGGAAGTGAAACATCGAATAAACCCTCGCTCGTAAAGGCATCCATGGAGTCCAGCCGATTGATAAGATGGAGCAGCGTATATGTCCGTGGGCGGAGGCTCCAATCATATTTACCTGCAAGCTCCAGTCGTCGGGATATTTCAGGATATATTGAGTCAGAGAAGGGCTTGTCACACTTAGGATGGCCATTAGGTCCAGGATCAATTAAAGGGATAAGCGCTTCTATCGAAGCTTCAGGGCCGGAGCTAGGAGTTATAAGAGCCCCTAGTTGAGAGACGGTAGTTTTACTTTGTGACATCTTGAATTCCATGTTGCTGATTCAGTGGCTTCTGTAGTTGCAAGCTGTCGCTCGAGTGCACGACCGGCAACCCTTACTTTGATATAATTATATCAGCGAATACACCGGGGCCTGGGTACATAAACTGCCTCTCAAAAAGTCCAATCTCTACTAGTATGGTAACTAAGTCCCGCCGGAATCCTGCAAAGCCAAAGGAACATCAGTCGCGACCAGGCTGCCGACTGGCGAAACATGCAACACGGCTTCGCTACCAAGCCCAAAGGATTCCTGCATAGAGACACGTCGACTCCAGAAGACACGATTCTTAGGTGCTTAGCTAACTAGAAAAGATTATTCCTTTGCAAGCCGCATATATGCATATAGAAGCACCAGCTAGTGGCAGGGTCTGCAACAATTGCAAGTTCTCTTAAAACCTTTGATGCCGATGCAACGCTATCCGATACATCCAGCCAATGGGAGCGTCCTCGACAGTCGCTTCGGGCCCTCCGCAGCTCAGACCGCCTCTTCTGTGATTTGTCTATATATCTATAGCAGTTGCGCTATGTCCGCCCCGAATCTCTTGCAATTACAGTGATTTGGATTTAGGTCGGGTATTACTTCTTGAGTGTGAGATTTCCAAATCAGTCCGCACGATAACCACCCAATTTGACAATTTCCATCCAGCTTCCCAAAACATGAAGATTCTAAAGTCGTTCTTCAAATCATCCGCACCAGCCGCCCAGCCTACTCCAGGGGGTTCAGCCGACCCGTTCTATGATGCTCGAGGTATAGAAGTCCAATCTAACTTAACTAGCACCCGCAGCGGGATTCGAGCTTCAATCCTCAACTGGCTCCCCAAGGGTGAATTTGCATTCACATTGGAAGTTGATCCGAGGATGTGGCCCGCACTTGAGATAGGTGACGGCAGCGGCGACCTCCTAGCGTCTCGCAGAAAGATCATCCTTGATTCCACTGGTCGCTTCGCCAATCATTGGGCGGCAGGTGCCAATGTCCATAACTACTTCTGCAAGCCGCTGTTCCCCGCTATATCACATGAAGGCCTTGATGCTAGTCAACTCCCTCCGTTACTATTTGATCTGGGCACGAACCGAGTCGTCAGATCTTCGGATTTAGCCAAAGCCAACTACGCCGTAGTATCTCATGTTTGGGGAGCCACTGTAGATATCGAGGGCTTGAAATACGGCGTGAATTGGAAAATTCCCATCAGAGATGAACAAAAATTGAAGCAGATATTGGAGACGGCACGACTAATCATCGGAGAGCGGTATATCTGGATGGATGTGCTTTGTATGGACCAGAGAAAGAAAAACAAATCAGAGATTGCAAATATGAAAAACTACTTAGCCCACGCTACCGGCTGCTTGGTGTGGCTGGAAAATACATACAACGACCCCGACTGGAAAAGTGTTTTGAACGCCATCAAAAAGGTCAACAGGTTTTTCGAGCTTGACCAGTACGCCAATGCCCTTCCCGGAGCTATGGAGGCTAGATCTAGAACGAAGAACATCACATTGAGGCTCAGCGTCTCGGATAAAGACGTCTTCGATCGGATCAAAGATCTCCGCGAGTTAGAAGCCGCATCGTGGTTCAAGCGAGTCTGGACCCTGCAGGAGGGTGTTATCCCTGAAAATGTCTTCTTTTGCACACCAGAGCGTTACATTACCGCCGGATGCTATATCTGGACAATCTCAGAATTGTGCGAGTCGTTGGCGAGAAGGTTTCTTCGGATCGGCCGTCTAGAGGGCACGGCAATTGCCAACAAACTTCAGCTATCAGAAATCCATAAAATGCTACACCTCAGAAATTTATATCAAAAGCGAGAGATATCATACTGGCACCTTACTCAAGCGGTACGGACACGGAACTGCAAATATGAGCAGGACCGCGTATTCGGCGTTTGTGGGATGATTCGCGGCACTATCCCCGTCATAAACTACGACAGGAGCATTGAAGGTTTGTACGAAGACTTGTACAGAACTTACATAGACGACGGTGACTTTCTACCCTGTCAATTCCTCGGCGGCAGATCACTACTCCCTGATCCGGCGGTGAGCATGGGCTATATAAGGTTATCGCCAGCCGGCAGGAATGAAACTCATTCTTTAGTGCTCACCCGGGGCGGACTACGTATGGACAATGTTGGATTCGATAGAGTCACTATAAGGCACTGCGTGGGCGGCTTTAGCCCCGAGATGGTAGAGTGGGCCAAACTGTTCCCCGACTTTGCAAGCTTGGATGACGATGCGCATGTTGATTTAGCTAGGGCATTTGAGTTGAATACCACGCTATACAAGGATACAGAACTTTGCCCCGGCTCTTTCGCGCCGCTGATCGCTCGTACTCTAGACCAAGCAGAACAGGCGCTTTTGTATTTCAAAAGACCGTTCAGGGACTTGGTTCGTAATCAAATCCCGATGGCAATACTGCAATGGGTTCGAGTCCTGTATTTGACGCAGAACAGAAAAGACTCCGCATTGATGATGATCAGAACCGAGTCGAGCGAAGTGCAGCTTGCGGTATTCACGGAACGAAGCGAAGGTACTCTACTTGCGGTGATGCCTAGCTCGTATAAGGACAACCCCGGACCTGGGTGTTTGATGTGCGAGGCACTTCCGAATGGAAACCTCAGGAAGGTTGGGGTTGGCCTCGGGAGGCTCAATAAAGCATCCGAGCTTGGAACGTTCCTTCTCGTCAATTAGTTGATGAGGATATATCGGGGTAGGCAACATGATATGTTATTAACTATTTCTAGAGCCCCTTGCGCAAACTATTCTCCATTGTTTTGATTTAACGTAATCAACCTCAGTCCAACCTGTTTTGCAGCATCCGGGTTCTATTTTCCTCCCTGCTTACCAGACTGACATAATTCTCTTAATGTGTGAACCTATTACTGCAAGGCTAGTTTCGTAGCACCCTGTATCTATCTTTTCTTACTATTTTTATTAATTTTATTTTTTTTCCCCTCCTGATCACTCTTTATAAACATATTCCAGTAATAAGATGATAGGCAAAGCGCACTGAAGCCAGCATTGGACGATTTTCTGAACAGCGCTGTGAATGCCTCGCCACATTATGACCATGTAAGTACAAGCATCAAACTGAGCTCGAAGCACTTTTATGTTGAAAATGCTGAAAAATGTTGAATAGGATTGCTCCAAATACCTCATCCACTCGTACCTCATGTAGAACTTTGAATGCCAAACATAAAAGAAAACCGCGAAGAATTACAAGTCCATGTAAAATAAAAAAAGGAGAAAGGAGCAGAGAATAGAAATCGCGAGAAATCAAAAAGACCGACATGAGACTTCAAAACGCCGCTATCAAAGGACACAAGTACCAAAAAGCAAAAGGTGCTATTACTCGAATGTAAAAGCCATAAATAAACTCGAACTAGAACCTGAAAGTGTAAACAAGCATGATAATAAGCTCGAAAATACCCATTAACAATGACTTCAAATATAGCCAAATGGAACAACCTGCTGAAATGAAACCATATAATTACAAAATCATATGCTTCGATCGCCATAATCATGCAACTAAATCAAACTTCCCATTATCGCCTCTTCAACCCCACCATGAACCTCATCTCCTCTCCTCCTCTGTCGGCGGTGGAATAGTAGCCGGGTTCGGCAAAGGAGCATCGCCACCGTTTCTCACCACATCCGCGATACCGTCGGGACTCCTAACAATCCCGGGACTAAGCCTCCTTCCTAAATTTCCATTCTCATCATGCCTATCCGCGGCTCCCTCGCCGAGCGCAATAGTCCTTCTCCTCTCCTCAAAAGCAGCTCCAGGTTGGGGCTCTACTCCTTCATAACCATAATGGTGGATACTGCTCCCATCGCTTGTATTCCCACTTGTGCTCCCCGCCGCACTCCCTGATCTGTTGACGCTAACTCTACTACCCGAACTTCGGACAGAGTACGGGTGAGTTGTACTATCGGATTGTCCTTCCAACGTTCCTGCCCGCCTTCTCCGTTCTCGAGGAGTTCGGCCCGACGACTCACCACGTAGCCAGCCGCCCAATCCTCCCACGCTTTTCACCTTTCGTACTCTACGGTCCCTGCCACGGATAGAAGCCGGAACAGTACTACTAACATCATCATCGTCGATAATGTGATCAACCCCGCGTTTCAAAGTGTCAGCGACAACAGCTTGAAGTTGGTAGCCGACAAAGATGGGGCCAGGTGTAAGAAGTGATAGGCTTGAGCGGTTTGGATTTGCCGAGCCGGATGGAGTCGTAGCAGAGAAATCGATAGGGCGATCATGGGTGCGCGGTCGGCTAGGAGAGCGGGATCTATTGCGAGTTAAAGGGCGTACATCCTCTTGAGGAGGATTATATGGGAAAGATGTCTTGAGAGGTGGGAGAAGCGGCGAGGATTCAGAGGGCGGAGATTGGAGATGAGATGGAGTAGAGGTAGGTGGTTGCGGACGTCTCATGGAAGCTGTAGAGCGGACTGATGAGGAGAGTGGAGGATTCGAAGCATCGGACAATAATCTCGGACGAGGATGGTCAGTGTAACGTCCGGTATCCTCAGCTGTGGAGATGAGCATGGTGGGTGTTTCAACGGTATGATAGTCTGGATGAGGAACCTCATCTTCAGTTTCTGATATCGCGGAATCATATTCCGAATCATCGGATTGTGTGCGCTTGCTTGATATGAGGTAGACTCCAAGAAAATTTAAGAGTATTCCAATGAAGAATTTGGTGAGACGAGAAGCATCAGCTTTCTCAAAATCGCGGTAGAGGATTGCGGAACCAGTAACAGTGAAAATATTAAACAAGACACTGTAAGCGATGTTAGCCTCTCCAACCTACATAGGAACATGAAGCCGTGACTTACAATTGAGTAGGTATAACTTGAGTTGAGTCGAAGCGTTGAAGGGACCGACTGAGATACTTGATTTGAAGTACTGCGGTAAGTCCCAATATAAAGACGAGAAGATAGAAGACAGGGTATGTAACGATTTTGTAGAGAGAGGAGGACAGGAGCGACGAAACGCCCTTGGTCGCTAAAGCAGTATATCCACCTAGACCGTATGTTAGTAAGCGATAGTAATCTACAACCGGGGAGGGACTCTAACCAAACAGGCCAACCAATCCTAGATCAATGAGAATAATCCTCGAGCCGTAAATGTTGCTAAGGTATAGCAGCAGCACGATCAAAGCGCAGGTAACTGCGAAATACACCTCGAACGGGGTCTGGCTGATCTCCCACCAAATCTGCCCCGGTGTCAACTTTTCCTCGTTTGGCGAAGAGCTCGAAACCACGATTCCAACACCAGTAATCGCAATCACTACTCCCAAAAGATCCCTTCTTCTGAATGGTTCCTTCAGCATCAATGGGGCGATCAAGCAGTTCGAGATTAATGCGACAACTCCTAGCGGCGAAACAATCGAAGCCGGTGCGAAACCATAAGCCAGGAAATTCCCACATTCTCCTATTCCCATTAGGATTATACCTGCCCACCACCACGAAGACCTCAGATATGGGGGAGTAGTGGTACCCCCGTTCTTATCGGGCGCTCGCTCGGGCGACTCCAGCAGGTATCTTTCGTCATCGTCGTCCAGTAGGTTTCTTCCTCTATCCTCGCCTTCCGGGCTGTCGTAGGTATCTGTAGAGACCCAGCTGCTCTCCAAATCCTCCTCTTCACCATTCGCAACTCCATTTCCGTTCGCATGGAACCCATTTCCCTCCGGTCGCAACAGCCCCGCACCGTTTCCATTCCCATTTCCATTCGCCTTTGCCGCATCGACCCCTTTCCCCGCGGCAGCAGCAGCAGCTAACTTCTGCTTCTTTCTCCTCCGTCTCCTCCTCTTAAACTGTTTCCTCTCATGCAGCCGTAGAGACTTCTCCCTAGCTAATCTGATGTGCGCGTACTTTTGGATATTGAGCGCGAAAGATATGACAATATTGCCTATTATGGATATAATGATTCCGATGAATGAGGACCATCGCGGGGTTTTCGGGTCGTCTGGAGAGGCGAAGGGGATCCAGGGTACGGGTTCGGCGGAGCTATAGTAAGTCCGGTCGGGTGTGTAGCCTAGAAAGTCGTCCATGATGTATAAATCCCTTCCCCTCTGTCCTGATCTTGATTCAAGATGCGAGGACCTTTGCGGGTTTGGAGGTGTTGTAGGTGTTTGTGTTTGACGTTTGTTGGTTGATCGGTTAAAACGGGAACGCAGAGAAAAGGAACTGACGTTATGTTGTTGTCTGGCAGGTATGGGCAGCTACTTTAGCTAAGGGAGGAAAGGAAAGTAAAAAGAAACATCCCCATCATCACGCCAGGATAAAAAAATTTTGCCGTCGGGGAATGGATTGAAGGAAGTATTAGTATCGGATTCTATTCCTGCCGGAGATCTCTATCTCTGCAAAGTCGTTAATTTTCCAGGTGTCACGAGCCACCAGGGTGTCGTACGCTGTATGCACCTTTGCTATTTTACTCCAGGGCGCAAGCTGGCTCTAAGCTGTTCCCCCCCTCCTTCTTCATATCACATAATAACTCGTGAAAAATAACAAAAGTACAAAGATTCGCTGAACACAAAGAGAAAAAAAAAAACGACGCGGGTAACATGTGCCTGAAAAAAATAAAGGAAGAAAGTATGGCGGTGCCGGGGAGTTTTGTGGGTCCACACCCCTCCCAGCCATGACATATTTTTTGTCAAGGAGAAGGAGGAAGTCGGCTCAGCAAATGAGAGAGCACCATTCAAACATGAGCACTCTTCAAACCTTGTCCATGGTTAGGGCCCTCAAGTCACGCAAGGGAAAGAATAGAGGACTCTGCATGCACGCAAGAGTGGGGTGCCCGTTTAAGCCCATCTGCCAAACGATGTATTGCGGAATATAGAACTCTCAAAGATATCTCGTGGGCAAGACGGAATATTGAGCAGCATTCTGGATCTCCATTATGACCTCAAAGTTTTTTTCGTATCCATCTGTCGGCATTCCCATGTGTCCTCTTTGTGGAGAGATAGGTGACCTGCTTTTAGACTCGGGATTTTTTCGAAGCTGTCCTTGCTGCACACAAGCACATACCCGTGGGAGTGGACCTGTGGAATGCAACCTCGAGAAGGAAGGAGATGGAGATACTCGAGTCCAATCAAGCTGGAAACTTTACCTCGCTCGCCAAATTTCCAAAGCGAGAAGACACAGGAAATAGGACCTTTGGTACCTTTTGTTTCCTTCAGGTGCATGAAAACCCCCTTCTGAACTAGTCTGGTGCGACCAGTGTCCAACGACAACAGCGACAACACATCTACGCTGGCTTGCTCCGTTGCACAAAGCAAGGTCAACATCAACTAGGCCCAAGTCAGGATCAGGCAGGATTTCAATCCGTTGGGGTTGAGCCTATTTTGGATGCTGAATTACGTACGACAGAAAGTCGAATAAAAGTATTCGCTAGACGTTAAGTTCCTTTCTCCAGTGGCGTGCATATGCACGTGTGTGGCGTCCAACTTACTTTCCTGTCAGCTGCAGACAGCGGTACACAAGGTATTCGGTTGGCTAAAGTCAAGATAAACACTCGATACGAGTCGGCCTTGATATGCAGCTGGGTTACGAGTCTCTAAAATACCCCCATATCAGATTATTAAATTATCTGTTGAATGATTGCCAACATCGAAATTAGTACTATATCCTTAGTCCATACTCCCTCCTTTTGAGGTATGTAGGTTGTAAATTTACGTAAGGAGACTTCCCAATCGTTCAATTCCACCATCCTAGATACTTAGGCACTTAGGTATCTATTCTATACCCCTCTAGACTTCTCACCATGCCCCGTAGAAAACTCGCATCTTAAACCCAACAGCATCGAACAAGCTGATGTTTCTTTTAAAGCTTTTTCCCGCCCGAATGTATTTCTCTATATAGATCTTCGTGAAGTTTGTTAAATAGCCGAAATGAGACTTTCAGCGACAATTTGGAGGGGAAGATGAGGAACCTTCATTATAAATACGATAGAAGAGTACTCCTTCGGGCTAGCCATATCGTGATGGCAATGGCAGAGAGCAGGAAGAGCGAAACGGAAACGGAAAGACATTAAAAGGAGGTAGGTACGAATTTGAGCAACGAAACGGCGGTCGAAGATCCTGTGAGTGTACCAGGAGAACTATGACCAAAAATATGATATACCATATCGACGCGGCTCTTAGGGACGGTAGGTTTTCATATCTGTAGGTTGTTGCACCGCACCCAGGTCGCTTGCTCGAAGCTAAAGCTCGGTATCTTTCTAGCTCCGCTTTGACTTCTAGCCTAACTCGCCTTATCGGGACTTGGCAATTCTAAACCCGGTTCAATCGATACTCAAAGTGCCCTTTTAGTCCCCCGCTATTACCACACTACAACTCCGCAAGCATCTTAATGTCCTCTGCGGAATGGCCACCAGCGGCGGAATCGAAATCGCCACCGTAGTGTTCTGGATTCTGGGCGTGGGTCTCATCGAAGACTAATTTGAACACGTCTGGGGTTTGGTCCCTAATCGGCCAGAAAGAGACAGCAAGTCTGGGGTTGATTTATAGGATATTGGATGCGACCACCGATATAAAAATAGGATGCACGGGGGAGGGGAAGGATTGTTGTTAGCGACCGTCAAGGAAGTTGAGCTCGAACGTGTAGGTACGGGTGTCGGAACGTCGGGTCGCGATCGAGTGACTGCCGTGATTACACTAACTGCAGGCCAGTCGCATAGGCATAACACGTCTACGTATCTACTAGTGGGTCACATCTATTATGTATTCAATGCTCCTTCAAATCATCTTAAATTTCTTTCATTCCAACCATCTATACACACATACACCGTTAAAAACTCAATACAGGTATCTTAAATCCTTCCCTTACGGACGAAAAATGCGATAAAAGAAAACCAAAAAAAGGGGGGGAAACCAATATACTGTACATGATAAGAAACCCCTTATATCACCCTTTAATCAACTGAGCGCAAAAAAGATATACATTTCCCACCCAAACTTAAAAAGACCCCGAGGTACATGATGTTTGACAAAAATATTGACAGAAACGCCGGTTTGGTACGAGCAAGGGCAGAAACGGACAGGTATTTGCGGAGG
Source organism: Dactylella cylindrospora (assembly GCA_012184295.1). NCBI lineage: Eukaryota > Fungi > Ascomycota > Orbiliomycetes > Orbiliales > Orbiliaceae > Dactylella > Dactylella cylindrospora. The sequence continues at coordinate 220,666 of LDUD01000135.1, forward strand.
GAAAAAAGTACATGTTATGAATGCGTATGGGAACTTTGGAGTAAAAGATGAGTAAAAGAGTAAGTCTTTCAGGATCATTGGTAACTGTTTAAGCTTTGCCTTGCGCTTAATAAAGAGGTTGAAAAGAAAAGAAAGTACATGAACAAAGGAAGTACCGTAGTGGTGACTATAGTTAGTAACAAGCACAAAATCCAAGGCAAAGGTTGAACAAGAAACCCAATGTATCCGAAGAAACATCATCGCCGAGGCGGAATACGCGCGACAAAGGCAGTCGTGCCGAAAAGAGTAAAAAATACAAGTTGCAAGAACCAAGCATGGGGGTATCAATAGGTATAGAAGCAGACAGGTCCCAAATGCAGATACAGGTAACAAGCAGCAACGAGGTGACAAATAAGAACACTACAACATCTGGTAGCAAGAACAAGTGTGGTTAACGAGAGGAAAGAATGGTAAAACAAGAGCAATCCCGTCGGGCTATCAAAACCCTAAAGAGTGCAACCGAAGTGAAGCGAAAGGAGCGTAGGGACAAAAAAGGTAACAGGATAGTTGAAAAGAAAAAAAAAGAAGAAAATACAAGTATACTCCAGGAACCCACATTTCTCGATAAACTCCGGATTTCGAAACAAACAAGTCAGAAGAAATATGCAATGTAATCAAACACCTCCCTCCAGATCCGAAAGGCGACACCGGAACCCAAACAGTAACAAGCGAGGAAATTCAATATTCATACACAGGCAGGCAAGAAAAGGCATGAGAAGAGAGAAAGCACGCGAATTCACCGTCTTCCCTTACCCTTCCCAGCCTTACCGCCCTTCCTCCTCATAGGTTCCAGTCTTCCCCTCCCGTTTCCTTGTAATCTCGCCCTCTTCATCTTCTCCTCCTTTCTCTTGTCGTTGATTAGTCCAACGCTTCCGGCCTCAACTAGGCCCTTCCATCTTTCCCCGACGCTCATCCCGTCCCTTCCTAGCGTAGTTGCGCATTCCGCCCAGTCGCTCGCGCTTAATCGCATCTTGGCGAGGACCATTCCGACCAGCTGTTTATCTTCATCTTCGCTCCATGGGCCGAGATTTCGTCGGGTCGCGCAGAGACGTTTCGATGGTGGTCCGCGGAGACGTGTTCGCTTCGGGGTGACGAATGGATCATCCAGAAGGTCGTCGGTTTCTGGGTGGAAAGTTGATGACTCGACCCTCGGGGCGGGCGGGCAGACGGTCGGTGTACTTATCGGGTCAGGGGTGGTAAACGGGTCTAGCTGTCGCGGTGTGGAGCTTTCGAGGTTTTCGGTTCTCTTTCGCTTGTTGTTTCGGGTTACGATGGTGTAGGTGTAGGTGTATCCGGACGTGGCGCGCGGAGTATCAACTTCCATGTCGCTACTACTGCTAGAGGAAGGCTCGTCGCGGGGAGTTGTCCATGGCGTATGTTGTGGTATCAGCTTGTTCGCCGGTGTTTGGGGGCTAGGTGTCCGACTCGGTGTCGGTGTCGCGAGTAAGGCGTTTACATATCGCGATTTGTAGGTATTCGGAGGCGGCGTCTGGTCGAGTGATAGTATCTGGTGAAGCGCCTCCGAGGAATTTGCTATTCTCTCACCGCGTGGTGTTAGGTTACATGCTCCCGAGAGGGAGAGGCCCAGACCGATCGCGGTGGAGAGGTTATGGTGGTTGTTGTGGTGGTGGGAGTTCGACGGTAGAGAGTTCGCGCAGTTCCTCTGTGACTGGGAACGAGTCGTCGTTCTAGAACGACTGACGCGAAAGGCGTTCTCACAAGGGAGAACGGAGGGAAGTAACATTTGAGCAGCGAGAGGCGACAAAACGGCGACTGTTGAGAGTACTTTCTATGAAATCCAAGGTACGCGACACTGGTCG
>LDUD01000135.1:224693-241318 GCA_012184295.1 Dactylella cylindrospora
CGCGTATCCAAAAACCTCTCTTTCTTTTTTCCTGCCGCACATGTATCCCATGACATAATGTTTCATTTCCCTCAACCTTTTCTGGACAATTGCTTTTCCACAATTCTGCGGGCGAGGCGCACCTCTTTTGGTTCGTTTTCTCGATCTCTCTGCTCCCTAGACTATCCGTTCGTTGATCGTTCGAATGAGCTGCGAAGGAGTGGTCTAGAGATGCAATCGCTGACTTCACAATGACATCTTGTTCACCAGCATCTCCACTACAAATGCCCTCGAGATCGAAACAATCTCCCACAATCTCCCAATTTTTCCCTCATTTCCTTCTCTCCGTCTCCTTCTAATCGATAAACCTTCCATGTTATACTTCCACCGTTTCTGCTATAGCCCTCTCCCCTCTTTTTTCTTCTTGCTCTTCGTCTGCCTCTTCCTCTCCACCCACACCAAATCAAAGTTACGTGCATGAACGGCAGGGGTTTTCGTCTAAGCCAATGGTGGTGAAAAAGAAATTAATTAATTTACGCGTCCAACGCGCGACCAGTCAGAAAAAGAAAACAGCGGCAAGATGTTTTGTTGTTTTTGTTTTGGTGAGAATTTCCTAAAAAGGAAATTTTGAGTGAATCGGGAAAGTGTTTGCGTCATACTAGAGCAACGACGTGTGTCTCCAAGAATGTGTTGTTTAACGGCCTCTTGCTCAGAGCTCACCTCAACGGTTGGTGGCATGACACTGAGATCCATAGGCATGACCGCCATTGTAAATACAAAATTATTATAGTGATGATCCTACATAGTCCAATCATCAATATTCGACTTTATGACTCGAGACTTCTACCTATAAAGTTTCTATCGATGCTTCCTTCCAACAATAGCCAACTAATGCAGGAACCAACCTGCAAAACGCATGTCCTCAACCACAATCATCTCGCTTCCGTTTCAGACGTCAGTGAAAAACCCTCCGTTGAATTTCTATTTGCTGCTTTCCCATTTTTTCCCGTTGCTTCCTAGTCTGGAGTGCGGGCTTTCCCCTTTCGCTTCCGTTCCTATTTTTGAACAGCAAAAAATCGTTTCCGATTATGCAACATTGTGGATTGTGGACCGTGAACCCCGATTGCGAGAATACGGATGATCTGGTAAGGATTCAGGCAGTCGGGTGGTTATGCGAGCATGCATATACACGCAAATATAGGACTTAAACTTGGTATTGATTGCTTTGATGCCTGAAAGGTCCCGCATTCATCCACACCATAAGCCTAAGTGGGTGAGTCAGTGCTTCGATGATGTAGACTAGCTATATCGTAGCTTCGTGATACCCAGAGCCCGAACGCCTGTTAGAATAGAAGTGATTCGCTCGTATACACACCGAGAGACCCCATGGCTTCCGGGCACGTAGTAGCACGACCTAGGATATAGGCATTACCATCTCATCATTACACAGAATGCATCATCACTTATTCGCAATAATTTAACACAACAGCAATCGAGGGTAAGGTACCTTCCAAAACGCCACAGTCACGCCTTGGTCTGTGCACAGCTTGCAAGCTTACTCCCCCTCCCGCCCTTAGAGTCCAAGCTTAAGTTTTGTGAAATCTAATCGATCGATGCCTCCGCTCGCAAACGGAAATATCAGCTACACGTACCACCTGTGGTCCCCGCGTATCAGATCATCCCCCTCTCTCCTCTCCTCGCGGACGGAAACGGAACCCGAATAGTCAAACCCCGTAGTTAGTACTTTACGTACCCTATATTCGAGGGCTCCTGGGATCGTGTACCTGCATATATATCCACATGCTTCATTGCTATACTGGAAAAGGCTGCCGAGTTGGAAGATAAAAATGTAACGGCGGGTGCATATCTCTATGCTTTTGAGCGGATTGGGAAATTTTGGAGATTTTGGCCCTTTTCTTGGACACGGGTACCTGCTTTTGTGTATTCTCATGGGCGGGTATATTGCAACCTAGATGGAGAGGTCTAGATCTTGGGTATGTTTGCAATAAATGGGGCGAATTTCAATAATTAGTAAAGGTCCAGTTATACACGGTGGATAACTCCCTGCTCGGAGCGGATCTGAAATTTGTAAAAAGCCCACTGAAAAATTGATATATCAATAAAATAGACGTTGACTTAGAAGTAGGAGCTCCTTTTTTTTCTATTTTCAATAAGAAAAAAGGTTGACGTGGGCTAACCGCAGGTGTATGCTAAAACAAACATGAGTCTAGAGGGAGAGAGCTAAGGACATGGCTTAGCTAGTTTGATTACTCCTATTGACCATCAACTAGCCTAGAAACTCTAGGTTTGTAATATGGGAGGGGCTGAGTAGTAGATGCATACTGTAGTATGTAGCATGTAGCTTTTGCGGGTTTTTGTCAGGGCTGAGTTCTTTCACTCTGACCTGCTATATGCTTACTCAAATCCTGAATATCTAAAAGCAAGTAACACCCCATAGCTCGGAAGTCTCTTTAAAACAGAGCACATAGTACTATAGTTTCGCCCTTAAGCTCAATTACGTTCAAATTGATAGAATACCGAAAATTTCACACATGAGTATACAAATTACCACGTCAAGTAATCTTTTTTTTGTTTGCTGGAAGAAAGAGAACCTACACCCAACGTACCTACATGACAATTAACAAAGCAGGCAAGAGAGGACGCCATAAGAAAGATAAAAACCAAAGGGAAAAGGGGCCAAAGATATACCAATAAATAACGTCATGTCAACGGATTAACGAGCGTGGTTAGAGCAAGTCATGTCCCAATGCCTCACGAGGTAGGAAAAAACGTGATTAGAATTTCCTGGAGAGTGATAAGGAGAAGGTATAAAGGAGATCATAGGCAAGAGGTAACGAGAAAGTCAGGTTTGGGAGACAAAACGCTCAAGGCACAATATTGGAGAATGAGGTTTCATATTAATCGCAAAACAAAGCTCGACAAAGAACAAATTTGAGATGTTTCCCCGGTTTCTTTAACCCTTGGACACTACCAAAAACGTCAAGGGTTTTTCATTGAGAAGAGATGCATTATTGTCGTCGATGCGTGTACCGTTACAGGTCCTCCTCGGTCGATAAACAATATGAAAATAACATAACAGAAAGGAGGGTGGGACTAAATTAAGGATTGCTTCCGTCCGCAAGCTGGTCGAATAGGAAGTTTGCCGCTAGTTGTTCGTCCTTGTCGCATGCAAGATAGGCTTGAATAACGAGGTCGCGATCGAAGCCCAATCCGCATAACTAGTTCATCAATTAATATTAGCCTCATGATCTTAAATCGTAATAGTCTGTTTAAATGAATCCACGCACTCTTTCAATCGCTGCTCTCTCATCCTCGGTAACTTGGATAGTCATAGTGCCTGGTGGGTCGGCACCACCTCCTCCAGCAATGAGATTTGCAATGTCGTCGTCCCCGTTATCGGCACCCTCGCTCAATAGCTGTAAGAAAGCACTAGGATTCTGTCCAATCAGTTGAGCAAGCTGTGGGTTTCCGTGTCCAACTTGTTGGAGGATAGGCTCGAGCATATTGGGATTCTGCTGGACTACTTGACGCAGTTGCTGGAATTGTGCATTGTTTCGGAGGAATTCGAGGTTAGCAGCGCCGCCAGCTGCCCCAACTCCCCCAGCCGCTGCAGCTGCACCCGCACGGGCTCCGGAGCTGCCTCTGTTGCCTTGCCTCTGGGCTGCTGCCGCGTCAAATAGGTTGATGGGTTCTTCCTCGGCGCTTTCAGCTTCTGGAGCGGGGGCGGAGGCGGGGGTAGCCTCAGCTGGTGGTCGCCTTGAGGATTGAGCTGGTGCAGAATCCCTTTGTAGGTGTTCCGGAATACCCTACAGTACATTAGTCAAGATTCTTATTTGCAGCAAAGAAATTTCTTCTTTCCATCCCCTAGGGCCCTTTTCTTCGGTAACAAAAAGAGTATAACCTACATTCATCAAATACTCGACAGCCCGGTCTGGGTTGTTGTACGCAGCACGCATGGCAGCCTCGACATCAGGTCTAGCGAAACCCATATCCGTCATTTGTTGGATTGCTATCTCGCGAGCACTCCCCACCGCCAAGGAAGAAGGATCTCCGAATGTCGCTGGGGTAGATTGGGCAGCAGGGGCTTGTGGGGCTGGAGTGGGTGTTTCTGGGACTGCTGGTGCAGCACTGGACGAAGCTGGTTGCGCAACCGGGGCTGCAGGTGTCTGGACCGGAGTGGATGACTTGACGGGTGTCGACGGGGCAGCAGCACTGCTAGAGCCTGATGCTTTTGCAGGTGGATTTTTTGGCTGTACACCCCACAGCAGCCCATGTTAGTCAATATTCACGTATATTCATGTTTATAGCTGTATCAGGGACTGAGGCTATGCCACGTCATCAACAGTAAGTTGGGAGAAATCGCACCTTCGAAACCATGCAGACTATAAATCCCTTCTCCTCAACTCCATAAGAGGCGATTGTCTGAGCGTCCTGGAGAATCTTGCCTGTAGAGGTGAGTCCGATGTTAGCCTAGAGTTCGTAGATTGGTATATCCCGAGAGCAGGTGGCAACGGACCAGAATAGATCAATTTTAGCGTCGAAACTTCCCATCCTTTCTCCACTTGAATCATTCCCTTAACCTCCGCAACCTATTCCGATGATATCGCTATAAGCCATGTCCTCTAGCTGATGGCGGCTGGTATAGACCCCAGCGGGACCTTGTCGGCCGAGGTCGGGAAGAACTCACCGTATTCGATGGGGATGCCTTGATGACGAACTTCTCATTCTTCAGGTCCTGTAAACAAGAATTATGCGTTAATTACAGCTCTAAAACCGTTGCTGATGTTGGTACTGTGAGGGGGTTGAGGAAGCGCGAGTAGAAGCTAGAGGGGTTGCTTCAGGATAGTGGGGCAAAATCGAGATCGGATGTACCTTGAACGTCAAATTTATGGTGTCGGCCATGACGGGCGAATGTAGGGGGATGTCGATGTGATGAAAAATAAGGTAATCCCGTAACTATGGTTGATGTTGGGATGAATGTTGCTCGAATAATGATGAAAGGCGTGATGGATGGTGGTGGTGGAGTAGAGAGAGGGAAGGAAGAAGAGGAAGTCGTTTGATGATGATGGGACGACAAGAATGTTTTTTGTGAGTCGGTTTTCGTTTGTTGTTGAGCAGCTAACTTGTACAAAACTTATCCAACCGCCGACAATAGAAACGAACCAGGGCAACTAGTTTGACGGAAATGTACAGCAGTAGACTATCGGTCGTCTGAAACCTACAAAGGGAATATTTCAAAGGGAAGAGTCTCGATACTGGAGGGGAAGGGGCTATCTAGGTTATCTAGGACAGTGAGGATACGAAGCTTAGGGAATGTAGCCGTGGGCGGTCCTGGTGACGAAGCTTTAAGAATGGCCGCACATGATTCCTTCACCTTCCACGGGAATCGCGCATGGAGAACACAAAGGCTTCCTAATGGGCGAATAGCATTAGAAAGAAAGTCACTTCAAAATCGGCTGTTTGTCATTCCTAAAAGCTCGGTCGGTGCTAATAGTTCCACGCTATTTTGACAGCCTTCTCCCTTTCCGTTCGACTGTCTTTGCGGTTTTGCCATATCGCTCCGTACTAGTCATATTCTGCATGAATCCTCCTACGCTTCAGCTCCTTTTAGGGGAAAGCTACACAAAGCGAGAAAATACTGTACACGAGAATGGCCATTAAGGATCTTGCGTCTTGGTGGGAACGGGAGGAGGCCAGTCGCTGTTACCACAGCAGGGAAAAATCTCGTCAGCCGTCTGCATGTAAGTGTTAGGAGCAGCCAGCTACTGCAGGGCGGACGCAAGTTAGCACCTTTCCGCCTCAAGACCCGAGTCATTGCGGAGGTTCGAGGGCAACCTGCTTATAAAGCCACATGTTGCCCCACCTCCAGCCCCCCCTGGCCATCGATGGGTAAAACCGAAGTCTATGTCGGTATGGGGGAAAGGGGACAAACCTGGTTTCCGTATAATAAATCTCCTTGAGATAAATCTAAACGATCGGGCCAGGCCAGCCTTATGCAGCATATATCATGCTTGAGACCTACCTCTCGTCCGAAGAACTTCTTTTGCAGTTTCCTCAACTGCTCATAGGTGGCAGTCTAGTCTACATATTTTTTTGAACAGCCGTCCGGGATCCTACCAAAGGGATTGTGCCTCCTTCTCATCCCAACTTCTTCTCTTCCCAACCAGGGTTCTGTTTAGGCTTCATTTGTCCTGCAGTGTGTGTTTCGTTGAACAGAAAAAGATGCTGTGACAGTTGGTCAGTTGTCCGCCTGTACCAACCGTCTGAAAGAGAGAGAGGAGAAGCCATTGCCGTTTTAAAACCATTATCGCCATGTGTGATCAGTCCCCTTTCACCGTGCAGCATCGTTCAGGGCAATTTCAATCCGACTGGCACAGACGAATCAAGAATCCTGACGAAATTGCGTTGGGCCAAATCTTGCATACAGGCAAAACTTGAAGAAGGATGTTTCTCATCTCTGCCCCTCCAAACAGCTGCAGGCGGATAATCCGGAGATGATATCTTCCCCAGCTGTGCCCTGAACGCGAAGATACTGCCAATCCGGTAGCACCTGCTCCGCTGCTTTGTTGTTATACTACGCACAGAGACAGCTAGAGCGAACGCGCATCCTTGAAGTTTCTTCTGGTACCTGACGGCTACTTTTGCTCGCCCGTGATGTCCGGTCTGAGCCGTATCGGACTAACCGCACTATCCATTGTACCTTTTCGGTACTCCGCCTGTCGAAATCTGCAAGGGCAAAGCTGGAGATGCAATTTCCTTCCCCTGCACATAAGCTCCTAACCTTACCATTTGTAACGTCAAAGGTAACGGTCCATCACGCGATACCTAGCTCATACGGCAATATATTTCTCTTTCCCCCAATACAAGGCTGAAGCTCAAGTATTACCGGGTTCCTTTGGCCTTCAGCTGGAAATTACAAAGCCAGCAGTGCCTTATCGATAGGTCAAACTCGCAACATGATTGGAGAATTGGCCGCCGCTGGACGCGAAATCCATATAGCAGGGAAGTTAATCCGTCGAAGCAAAACAATGGAAAACACACACACACAAAAAAGGTCGTGTCTATTTTTATATTAAAAAAATATTATAGAAAAATCTCTCCTGTTCTCCAGGTTTTTTTCTTCTCGTAACAGAAACCCAGCACGGATCTTGTGAGCGTTGGCAACGTTATACAGGTCTCGATCGTTTTCGACGATACTCTGCTTCCCCCGCCAATTCTAAAGCTGGATGACTATCTCGAGTTACCAGAACACCTAAGCGACCTGGAGTACAATCGAAATCCTAGATACCTCCTTTCCGCATATCCCCCAGCCCCAAAATATCACCTTGAAGGCGTTGAAGGAGATTCTAGTCAGGTGGGCGGCGTGGACTGAGAGCAACACTTTTACAAACCGGATTCGACCACAGACTTCATTCCAAAGACCCTGTCTGGGAATCCTCGCTGCCATCCATACGCACACTCAGCTGCTAAAGATCACGACTTCCTGTGTTTTGTCCAGATCCGGATACCAGCCACATTCTTACGTATATCGGACGAAAACTAGTTGTACCGAGCAATTGGACAAATTCGTTTGTTCGTTTACGCCCAACAGCCTCGTACACTTTGCTGTCACCGTCACGAGAGCCCAATGACGTCTCGACAGACGAGGAATTAGCTAATTTGCAATACTTCCTCATTCCAACTACTTGTCACTCCTTTTGAACCGTTACGATCCGAAACATATACTACGAGCACCATAACGCCTCCCAAAACATCCGTTTCATACGATTACAGACTCTCTCTTCACGAATCACGATCTCGATTTCCGATCAATTGATCAAGCGTAGCTTCTCTTTGGGTTACTCCTTGGTGTTATCATTCGGTTACTTCACCTAGGTTATGAATCGTACGAAATATTGTATATCTTGTAGAGTGGAAATTACCTTGACTGGCACCCAGCACATCTTTCCCTTCTGTGTCTCGGACAGCTGCATAAGCTTGCAGACGAATAATTTGCTGGATCTGGTCCAGTTGTAACTCAAGACCTTTTGAGAGACACTCATCAAAGGTACGACCAATGCTAATACACCATTGTCCATGAACCATGAGAAGCCACCATTCTTACAGTCCAGGCAGCTCATCTTATTACAAACATTTGTCATAGGTCCAGTCTTACAGACCCAAGAAAGCGAGAGAGAAAAACCAAGAGGTCTACCTGGTCTCCTCTTTTGTTGGTTTCTTACCTTTGATCCCATATTAGGTCTTGGTCTTGTTACCCTGTTGATATCCCCGGTTACGATTTCTGTTTTCCCACATTAAAAAAATTCAAAAATCGCACGAGTCGTGGGGTGCCCTGTTCGTGATGCCATCGCTGAGGTGGTACAACAGCAATCTTTATTACCCGTATATACCACGACAGATTGGCAGAGAATAATCTCGAATTCCGCACCGACTGGCTACCACACCTAAAAGTAATTTGAAATTACATTTAATTCTCCGAGTGGGCGGCTTTACAATCCCACGACGCCCCCCTTTCTCCTGTCAGACTCAGGTTTCGAGAAGCTGCAGTCCCTCGTATTCGAGAGTGTGGAGACGAGGAGAAGAAGAACCACTCAGAACGTGGCAAAACGAGGCCATCCACACTCTTTTTACGATTTCTTATCATTATCGACACCTGCGTCTTACGACTTCAGAGCACCGGTTAATATCGTGGAGGTTTGTTTTGTTTGGTTAACCTTCAACTTGAGATCAAATGCTGATCTCTCACGATGCTCCCTTCTCGGTTCTCTACATCCGAATATTTTCGGTCGTCTCCTTCATCCTATCTGTGGGAAGCACAGCCCTGCTTACAATAATTGGTGTATGCGCATGGCTTGAGGGCTCGCAGTTGCGAGTACCCTTTGTGGTTGCGGCAGCTCTAAATATCATCACAACAGCACTAATACTGGCGTTTTCATTGTGGAAGTTTTCGATTCTCGCGGTCATATTTGGTGGCGTTATTCCGAGTTTCTTAGTTTCATTGGCGACCGGAGGACTATGGGGAGTCAGCGTGATACAATTTCGATGGCTTCCGAGTATGGTGGTAGCGAGGGATACTAGGTGGATGCTGACAGCTACTATTGCATACTGGGTATTGACATTGGTCATTCAAGTGGTATTCTGGACGTTGATTATTGCCTTGCGAAATCGAACGAGTCGGCCACGGAAAGGAGAGATTCTGGAACGGGATATGGACGGACCTGAGACGTCCGAGATATCTGGTGTGCATCCGGTATCTACCAATTCTATGCACGAGGTTAAAGACACTCCAGACACTCCAACTTCTCTACCCGACCTGCATCTAGAGGCCGGTAGACCTCGTCCCCGTCCCCCAACGAGGCCTGCAAGAGCCGCCATATTCCCTCGTGGTAGCCCTACAACCGCACATCCCCCCCAATCCCCTCGTCAGAATCAACTTGAGCCTTCTCCGTTCTCTCAATCCGCTAGTAGCCCGCCTCACACTTCTCCTTTCCTCAATCTCCTCAACCGCCCGAAACCCAAAGGTGCGCCTGTCTCTCTTCAAGGCGCTGGATTCCCGCTCCCAATAACGGAGCAAGAGGCCTCCAACCTCGCGGCTTTCGATGAATGGGATACCTCGTCGCTATCAATGCAGGATAGAATTCTGTATTCCATAGCAGCTGCAGAGGCGTCTCCTGACCCTGGGGCACCTCCTCACGCCCGATACTCACCTCCTGGCGCCAATGAAAACAATGATAACGGCAGCGTTCTCAGCGGACCGAGAACCCACAGAAGTTCGTCTATGCCCACGCCTCCCAGAACTCCACCGCAAAGATTCCGAACAGGAAGCCTAGGCAGTAGGAGTGGCAACAGCAGCCAACAAAGTTTCCACATTGTCTCTCCGATTCCAACATCCCCGACCCCTGGTCTCTCAGGACCGAATATGAAGGCATTCGGGGGTAGTACAACACAGCTTCGAACGTTGGGTATCCCGCTCTGCGACTCGCCAGAACGGGAAAGGAGCGCCAGAATTACCAGCCCATTGCAGGTATCTACCACTTTGAGAGACTTCGAATCGCAAGCTCAAGACAGCGACAACGAACGAACCGGTAGTTCGAACTCCGAGAATAGCACTAGCAGCAACAGCAAAAGCAATTACTCCGGACACAGTAGAAGTCCCGAGGACGATGCGGCATGGCAAGCTCAGTGGGCTGCTACGTTAGAACGAAAAGTCACACCGCCAATGCCCGGGTTTGAAGTCGGCCCACGTGAAAGTATGAGACGGATGAGGGAGGAGAGGGAAGAAAGGGAACTAAGGAAGCAGCAGATGCTACAAATGCAGGAAAGACAGGAGCAGTTACAGAAGCAGTTCCCTATGACGGAGACAGCGGAAGAGAACCTAGAAAACGGCGAGGGTTCAAGGTCGACATCCGTGACGCCGACGGCTGTTACAGCCGCGGAAGCCGCGAATTCGAGAACCTTGGAGGGTATTAATGAAATGATTGATGAGCTAAGAGAAGATCTTGGAGTGGAGAGCGTTAGCAGCGGTAGTAGCCCTGCGATGAGTTCTACGATGACGATGGATGAAGGTAGGAGGACTTAAGATTTGGGTTGTTTTTCCTGCTCTTTTCTTTGTTTTCCTTGATTATGGGATATGACGGGGTTCACCCCAAGGATGCTTATATACGAGCGATTCAAAAAAAAAGTCAATGAGCTTTTTGCGAGGAATTTCTTTGTGTACGATACACCAGTGTTTTTTCCTTTTTATTTTCTTTTCTTACCATCTTTTCCTATGTCACCATTTGAGCTTTTTTCTCGTGGCTGGAGGTCTTTGGGTACCCAATTAACTGTAATGTATTTTTCCCTTTTATCATTTCCTACATTTTCCCTTTGTCCCTCTTGGTTTCCTATGTATTTTTAGGGATAGGCGAGGTATGGCGAGTGTGGTTTCATTTGTCCAGGTTTCCTATTTTCTTTTCCTTTCCTTTCCTTTCCTTTCCTCGTGGCGGATAAAGGTAGACAGAGACGACCAGAAGACGGGGAGGGTAGGATGATGTACAGTGAAGCCGGACAATATGTTATAAACTATAAATTATATTATATTATACGAGTCGAAACTCCAAAGTGAGTCCGATGCATATGACTTTGAAAAGCTATTGTGCACAGTAGACGAATGAAAGTTCTATGTATATTCTATTCTCTAGACTACGAGTGCGTACACGCTTGCTGACGAAATGGAACTTTGCTCATCGGGCAGCTCGAAGGAGTACGGAGTTATCTTGTCAGATTGGTACTTATAGACCAGATGATTATAAATAAGCAACCTGATTTCGTACACATAAAAGTCTGTCTTCTGGTTCACCTTAATTCCTGAGACGAAGCGCGAAGTGGCATTAAGGTAAGCTGGGGGGCAAGGGAGAGGAGGCACAGTCGTCTTTGAGGGAAAAAAAAAAAAACGAGCGCTCAAGCCAACACCAGATCTAGAGAGGGCCGCATTTACTACCAGCGGTATAGAACCTCCCTAAACACGACTATAGTAGCAAAGTCAGAGAAGAAGAAAAGTTAATCTATTCCTCTATATACTATTGGTAAATGCTAGAATAAGAAATGCAACAGTAAATTACCCTAGGAGGCATGTCCGCTTCAGCTAATTACACCATCGTCTCATCTACATTCTATTATACTGCTTTTACTAGGTATTTGTGTATAATATCCTGTACGAGTATTATAGAGAATCATGATACCCTTTCGCAAACACTTGCTTCATGATATACGAAATCTCCTGAGGCCTGCATTTTCAGAGCCTCTCCAGCCTTTGTACCTATATAGCCATCAAAAAAAAAAAAAGGTACCCCTCCTGTGGATCGCAACGGCAACAGAGGGAGAACTGGTCTTTTTTTTCTCTTTCGTTCGCCGAAAGGGAATATGAACCGCTGTCGTTGCTTTTTATATTTTCTTTTTTTCTGGATATTTCTCCCTCTTTCCTTCATTTTTTTTTTTTTTTTTTCCAAAAATTTTCTCTTTTTTTTTTTAGCCCTTGTTTTTCATGGATTTTGCAGGCAAACCGGCATTCTTATTGGCTCAAGCAGCAGGTGGGACAACCAAAACCCATAATCTAACTTACTTTTTTTTTTTTTTTTTTTTTACAAAAAAAAAAAAAAATCTTGCGAAGGAAAAAATAAAGAAAAAAAAAAAAAAAAAGAGAAAAAGAGAGAAAATACTTAATTCACATACCCCCCTTTACATACAAACGTCACAGAAGATACCAGAAATATAAGCAAGAAACAGTCCTTTGAGCCTTTGGAACCCCTCCTGACCACATTTGCATCCATTATACTTCTTTCCTTCCCCTCGTTCTCATTCTCTTTGGCCTGTTCGCAGTCATTGATCCCTAACTACAGGGTCAACACATTTCTTTTACGAGCCCGCACACCTTCTGCTACTTGCATAATATGATATACCTTAAAACCAAAGGACAAAGAATACGCAATTCTCGGCTGCCCTTATAGTTAGAGAGCAATACTCTTCTACAAGGTCTCTACGGAACCAGGGTCTTAACTAGTTACTTTCTTCTTCGTCTCCCTCTATTTCAGAGGCAAAGCTAGGCAGGCATCATCGTCGTATACCATCACCATCCTTGTGTCACCAGAAAAGCAACAGCAACAACACATCCTCATACAACGCAAATTTTCCTAAAGACCGAAGAGATCCATACTCGAGGTTATAGTTCAAGAGGGAATACTTTGGCGGGAACAGATATCTAACAGCAATGTTGCGAGTGGAGCCGTTGCCGCCGTCTACGCCTACGTTTAGGCCGCTCACCAGCGACGAACGATCTAGGCCGAGCCCTTCAAGTTTTACCCCTCGCGGACCCACCACCTCCTTCCCCGTGAGTGCTTCGCCAAACCCGAGACCGATAGCCATAGCTCCGAGACCGGTAGATCGAGAACTCCCTGGTAGAGTTGTATATACGAACTCTTCTTCCCCTGGTGGCTTCCAAAGCATAAATACTCCCGGATCATCAGAGCTCCGCAATCCAATCCAGACACCAGCCAGGGAATACTGGACCGACACGGAGAAATATGATTTACTCTACTCTATTCTAGTCTCCGCTGGGGTTAATACATCCTCGATCCGGTGGGATAAAGTCGCAATCCCCGGTGGACATACGCAGATTTCTGCTGCTTTGATTCTGCAGGATATAGCGATGGGAAAACATCGCATGATGCATCCCAGCTTTACGCCGTCGAACACCTTGCCTATAGAACCTTATCAAAGATCGAAAAGCACTAGCAAGAAGAGGAAGCTAGACCATAATGACGAAATTGAAGCCGAAAGGATGGAACGAGCAACTAGCACATCCTCCGGCGCATCTTCCTCCTCTTCGTCATTATCGCCCTCCAACGAAGCCCCAGACACCACCTCCCACGAAACCTCACCCCCAGCAAACAAACCCGTCAAATCCCGCAAACCCCGCCGTCAAAGATCCGAAACCCCAATCGAGCTCGACCTCACCAATCCCCACATTACCCAATACCTAAAGCGGGAGGGTTACATGAACGAAGACGGTACTCCCGCCAAGAGAAAAAGGGGAAGACCCACGAAGGATCCGTTTGGACTTTCCGTGACGTTGAAGAAGAAACTGATCACATTGGATCCTAGCGCTCCGCCGCAGAAGAAGAGGGGAAGGCCGAGGAAGAGGTTTTTGGATGTTGATGTTGAGTTTGATGGGAGCGGCAGGGAGGAGACCGAGGGGGAAGGTGAGACCGAAGGTGGGAAGGGAAATATTTCACTGGGGTTGAGGAGGGCTATCGAGAGGATCGGCGAGGAGTTGATGGATAAGGAGGTTGAAGGGTTGTTGAACGAGGGGAGGGGGATGAGGGGTGTTTCTGAAGAGAGCGGGAGTTATGAAGGATCTGTGGTAGAGAGCGATGATGATGGGAGGTAGTGGTGAGGTTCTGAATACTCTATTTTTTTCTTGTTTTTGAGAAACCATGTATATAGCTGCGCTGCTGGCAGACTTCGAAGGAGGGGTTGGGGAGAGAGCATGATACCATTGGAGTTCTTTGTATTTCTTGTCTATAGACTATACTAAAATCTAATCTATCAAAACAAAAGTTTCTTCAGTCACCTTGCTTTATCTTGATGACGTGGTGGGTAGTCACGCTTCCCGTTCATGCAGAATAGCCAAGATATATTCCACCAATCTACACGTGCACTCGTATGTACCACTGCAGAAATATCATTTTCTACAACTTCACCACGCTTTTTATTTAAAGCACATCATAATCTTTAAAATATTGGAAAATTGGATTTGTTCACATTCTATCTATATATATCTTTGTGCAGCCTCTCATTGTTGACATTCTGGAGAACCAAAAAAAGAAAAAAGAAAAAACGCAGAGGCGGAAAATATAGGAAAAAACACCATGCCCTTGACCTTTGAGACCTTCCCTCCAAATATCCAAACTGCTGAAAAAAAAAAAAAGGCACTGACAAGAAACAAGCTCTGCTGATGACCCCCAAGGGTTTCAACTAAGCAAATGGAGGTTATGGTTCGTAGAAATACAATGTGTACACTTTTTTGGTGTGTGTGTGATGGCTTTGTTGCGCACTCAAATTGGAGCCACTTCCTCTTGGAAAGGCGACTGATGACATGAATGATTTGAACTCGAGGAAGCGAAAGGGGGGGATGTGAATGTGGAAAAGGAAGTGAAAAAAAGATGAAGTTAGTTAATACATGACGTTACCTTTTTGTAGGTGATTTGTGAGAGGGAATCCGTGGGGGGAAATCCATGAGTTTGAAATATTGAAGAGAATAAAGCAAGAGGTCTATATGATTTTCGTTCGCGCCGGCAGGAAACATCAATATGCAAGAGACAAAAAAGACGACAGGCCAAGTCAAAAGAGGAACGAAGCAAGTAAAGCAAATATCCCAGCTCCTAGAAAAAAGCAAAATGGTTGAAAAAAAGGATGAAATATCGACAGTAGAAGGGAAAAGAGAGAAGAAATTTTTTTGAGAAATCGAAAGATATTAAGAAAAAGAGGCGGATGTACGGTGAGTTTGAGGATAGTAGAGAGGAGGGAAAGCGGTGAAGAAAGAACAAGAGATGAGTAATAGATAAGAGTAGAGTGCTATCAATTTCTTGATAGGCTTTTTTGAGATAAAAAGGAATCTTTCGATTCAAGCGTATCGTTTCCGTATTTGACTTTTCAGAGGTTGGAGGGTCGGGCAGTTTAGAAGTTTCCTTCTTTGAGTAACTGTTCAATATTTCATATTTTTTCTTTCCTTTTTTTGGTCTGGAAAAAGCTGGGCTTCCGCGCAATTGCTTTTTTGCAAAATTTGAATGTTCCTCTCCGTCATTTCGGTCGTTATAAATTTGTTTTTTCTTTCGGGGAGTTGGGATGTGGGTTTCCGATGACGTGGTAAAATATGCCAGCGGTCAGAAAATATCCGTTCCGAATAATGATTCTTTTTTTTTTTGTTGCATGTTGTATTTTTTTTGGGCGGGAAATCCGCAAAACGTAAAATTGTCGCCAGCGTGTGTATGCCTCGACCTCGGGCAAAAAAGAAACTCAAAAATGCTTCCCGCCAAAAGTAACGAAAAAGACTCCCTCCCAAACATCAACGGTGGAATTCGCAAAAAAGAGTAAACGCCAGCAAGCTAACTTGAGTAGAAAAAAGCAAAGAGAACAATCTCACTCCCTCCCTCCCGAAAAATATTTCCAATGAAGTTTCCCAAAAGTCTATATTTGTAAGCTCAAATCATAATAAAAAAAAAAGTAACAAGAAAGTAAAAGCCCTTCATGACCGCACAGCACTCATAATCAAGAAAGGCCATTTATGTCCCTTTCCAATTCGCGGGTGGCAAGTCCAGTTTGGCGGTACCACCATCACGTAGTGAACAGCATCAAGGTGGTCCAAGATCAAGCACACGGACAGAGCACATCTAGCCCTGGTACCACGGCAGCAAAAGCAGGTTTTGCAAGTCAAGCGGCAATTTTTTTGTTCAGCAGTCAGCAGTTCAGCAGCGGTCGAAAAAAAATATTCAATCTGAAGCGTCAAGCATCAAGAGCATCCGCATAGCACCTGCATGCACAAAGACAATTTTCGTGTTTCTTTTCACGCAAGAAAGGAAGCAACGTCAAGTCACAGAAGAAGAAAGAAGTAAACACCAAATTCCCAATAAGATAAAATTTTTTGGATCCCAGAAAGAAAAAAAATTTGAAAAAAAAGCATATCAAACACCTCCTGCACCCAATGATATCCTTTTTTTTGCTTTGTTATTCTTTGTTTTTTGTGTGGTTCTCTGGTTAGCTATTTATACATGATTCCTTGGAAAAACGGGTATGGTTGAACATCGAAACAAGAGTCCAGTCCAAATGTGAGAAAAAAAAGAAAGGACTGGTTTGCTCCCAATGTCCCGTATCCCAAGCAGAAAAAGAAGATCCGACTCTTCTTCCTGAAAGTTGATATTTGAGAATCGAATATAAGGAAAAAATTTCAGAAGGAATGAAACGAAAATAGGAAAAGAAAATCTCAAAGAGTGTTCCATAACATTGGTGAAAAGGATGCGAACATCGGCCATGTCTCTGCTCTCAGTAAAATTATTGGCGAGATTCAGAGAGGAAGGACCCGATGCTCTTCC
>LDUD01000135.1:241353-252021 GCA_012184295.1 Dactylella cylindrospora
GTTAGGTTTTAAAATTTTTTTTTTGTACATATATCCGCCTTGGTTGAGAGGAAAATTGGTAATAATCCCATTGTCGAGCACCAAAGAGCAGGATATCCTCCTTCAGGGACCAACCTGGTATTCAGCCATTGGGCCGGTCTTGTAAAGAGGTAGAATTTGAAGGTATAAGTCAAAACGAGAAAACAAGACCCATAACACCGGTGAACCGCCCAGACAAAAAGACATTAGACACAAGGAAAAGAGAAGCGTGGTTGTTGTTGTTGTTTGGTTTCAGGATATCGCTAAAGGTTGGCCGTAATAAAAAAAAAGTATAAGGAAAAAAAAAAGGTAATACTGGCAGGAGTTGAGTGTTAAGAAGTGTAAACGTAGTTGCTGTTTGGGTATCCGCGAGAAGGCTGAAGAGAATGGTACTCCCTTGGGGGTATAGAAAAATATTTTTAACTCAGTGCAGGCTCGACTTTGTAAGCTCAGTTAAGAGATCCAAAGGAGGCGTTACTCAAGTAGTCAATTAAGGATCTCCATGAGTTAGCGAATTAGAAGCTTTCAAAGGCCCACCACATAGGTACCCGGGTTCTCGAAGCCAATGATTCCACCTAAATATGAAATTCTTCCCAACCACCAGTAACCCACTCGGAGTCATCGTCAAATTCAGGCTCGAACTGGATGCCGAAAATGTCTT
The DNA here is from genome assembly GCA_012184295.1 of Dactylella cylindrospora. Taxonomy (NCBI): domain Eukaryota; kingdom Fungi; phylum Ascomycota; class Orbiliomycetes; order Orbiliales; family Orbiliaceae; genus Dactylella; species Dactylella cylindrospora. The sequence continues at coordinate 242,033 of LDUD01000135.1, forward strand.
CTTCCGTAAACTTGTCCTTGATGATAGAGTTCTTGGCGGAAGTGGTCTTCTTGTCGGCACTCCAGGTACGGGCATTGTTTTCCTTGAGACGTTGGATGGCAAGTTGTTCCTCTTCCTCATCTTCGTCAAAGATGTCGCTCCAGCTCATGGAAACACCAGAGTCGTTCTTGCTGGAGAAGGAAGGCTTCTTGGAAATATTGATTGGAATGTTTGGAACACTTGCATTGGAAACAAAGGTAGGAGTGACTGGGGAGAGGGTGGTTTGAGCCTTCGTGTCGGTCTTGGAATCCGAAAACTTGAAGGGCTTTGGTGGGATGATCTCAATGCGGGAGTTGGAGAAGTAAGAAATGGCCTTGAAAGGGCTGGACTTCTTGGGAAGGGAAGCAATAGACATGCCAAGTCCAGAATCGTAAGACTCTGGAAGCCCGGTTGACTTCTCAGCTTTAGGTTGCGGGATAGCAACGTAAGGTTCGTTGTCGTAAATCGTGGAGAGTTGTCGTTGCTGGTTGATAGCCTGGGCCCATGGGAAGCCGCCGCCAACATTCATTTGTGGGCTCGTGAGGGATGGAGTTCGGAGTGGCTCACGAGTGCTGGCAGTGACCTGGGCGTCGCGGTCTTCGATGCAGTAATCATCGTAGATCTCGTCGTCGGTAGACCAAGCAGTAACATTCATAATTGCATAGCGAAGCTTCTCAAGGGAACGCTTGGAAGGGTCAAGCATGAGGGAGTAATTGAGAACTTCATAGGTCTGATCAGACATTGTCGGGAAAATATCGAACAAGGTTTCGCGGTCATACACGAAGTCACGGAACAATGGATCCTCAGTGGTTGGAACGGTGAATGGGTTGCGAGCGAAAAGAACGTTCAACAAGCAGATACCGATAGCCCAGATATCAGCTTTGGCGGGCTCGTAAGGACCGTTGGAAGGATCATATTGTTCAGGTGCCATATATCTGTCGCTTCCGACACAAACGTCGTCGGAGAGCTCGTCCGTGGTAGCCAAACCGAAGTCACCGAGCTTGATATCACCTTCCTGAGTAAGAAAGATGTTTTCTGGCTTGATGTCACGGTGGTAAACACCCTTGGAGTGCATGTACTCAACTGCGGAGATGAGTTGCAACATGAAGTCGCGGACATGCTCGGTCTCCAAGGGGCCCTTATCGAGACGAATGGCTTCATACAAGTCTCCCATTGAGCAGTACTCGAGAACGATGAAGAGATGTGAGCTTGTCTCAAAGGAGTGGCGGACGTTGACAATGTATGGGTGATTTCCAAGCAAAGAATGGTAGTAAAGCTCTTGGGTGTCGTCGTCGTACTCGACGTTACCCTCGTTGGTTGGCTTGACGAGACATTTGATAGCTACCAATTCGTTTTCTTGGATGTCACGGGCGAGTGACACCATACCAAAGGAGCCATGGTTGAGAGGGGCGATCACTTCATAACGGCTGTCGAGGAAGGATCCCACTTTGAGCTGCTCTCTGATGGATTCCATTGCAAATGAGTGGCGATGAACTTGTTCGAATTTTGATATTAAATCTTAAAAATAAAAATGTCGACAATGTAAATGTCGTCTATTCGGTGCTCCGATCGATCGTGATCAAACGCCTCAGATCAAAAGACACACAACTAGGTTCGACGGCTGACTGTAATTCAAAGAGTGACCTTGTAGACTTTTCAAACCGGATCCGAGCCCAAGGCTGTGCTGGATAACAAGTATTGAAAAAGTTTATGCAATTAAAGAGGGAAAAGAATGTTAAAGCTTGGTGAGCTGAGAGAGAGAGATTGGAAGACGGGACTACCCAAGGCGTGTTAAAAGTCGTGAAGAACCAGCTCCTGCCTGGGAGGAGAAGAGGTGAATCGTGAGAGTAGTATGGTGAAGGGACGCTAAAGCAAAAACCGAGAAACTCCTAACTGTTGATATCGTGCATATGATGTATTTGGGTCGACGGTTTAGACCACCGGTGAGAAGATATTCTGATGACTGATTATTGAGACATGAAGCTAGATGTTGGTATGTGATTTGGGTATTTGGTAGCGGACTGCAAAAAAATGACGCCCGGCTAGTAAAAAGACAATAAACTCCGAAAAGGCTGAAAAAAAGTAGGATGTAAAGAAACGGTCGTGAGGGATCTTGACGGTGATGTCTTGATCAGGATCCGGTGTCGGCAGGCAAAGGCCGGGAGGGAGAGATGGGTGTAAGGAGCGAGATGGAGTGAGAGGCTTCCAAGCTATGGAGATGTGAGGATTTATCTGTAATAGCTCATATATATATATCGACTGATGAAGATTGAGATGACTGACTCTTGGGGGAGTCACGAGAATCTAAGCTTCTCTTATCATCCAATGATCGATATAGCCTCTTCGACTCCGGTCCTTCAAATTATAATACCCCCAGTTTCTATACGAATTTTTTTTTCAAGCCAAGGAAATCTATAAGTCTTTATATAGGTAAAAGGACTTTTTGGTCGAAAAGCAGAAAGCTTTTGAAATCGGACGCTTAATCGACTAGCTGCTGTCTATATTAAAAGGATATCTTGTTGGATCTTCGGACCGTTTTTTTGTTGGCTGCGTGGTCTTTCTCGGAAAGCTTAGCTCAGGTGGTAAAGAATGTGAAGAGCAGACCGCGGGGAATCAGAGATTTTGATGAGTCGAACGGGAGTCGCGGCGAACGAGAATCGAGGATCGAGAATGGAGACTGACTTGTTCAAAGGGGTGTTGAGAATGTCAGGCAGAGGAATGTTGACGTTGGCGCCGATCGTGTGATGTGTTGAATTTTTGAGTTGTCTCGAAAATTGGTGGGTTTACGCTTATAAGGGATGAACGAGAACACACGCACTGTTCGGGCGACGAAGAGCGGATGAGTGAGTTTTAACGCTAACAAAGAAGGAGAGGCTGCAGAAGTTGTTGATTTTGCGGGGAAGAGAGAATGTGAAGTCTGAAAATATGTACGAGCAAGAAGGGTAGACGAAGAAGGATACGAAGAGAAGGGGGGAGAAAAAAGATGGGTTGACGAACGGGTGATGTTGTGAAGGGAGGATGTGAGCAGAGGAGGGAAAAAAGTGTGGGAGGGCCGAGATAGATTAGAGGGAAGCGAAACAGGAAGCGATAAAACTGGGGGACAGGAAAGAAGAAAAAGGAAGAGAGAGAGAGGGAAAGGAAGGGGAAAGAGGAAGAAGAGAAGAAAAAGAAAAAGCGATCGAAACGAGAGAAAAGGGTCAAGTGCGTATTATTTGTTTGGATTGGCACCACCAACGTCAAGGGTGTGCAGTATGCATACAGCGGAGCAGCACAAGTAGCAACAGCAGCAGTGGATGCAATCCTTCTTCCCTTTTTGTTCTTTTCTTAGTGCTGCCAGCTACGAGGTTCTGGGTAAATTTGGTTACTAGGTCCCCTAACCGGCCAAGATAGCGAAAGGGTCAAAAGATGGTGTGCTGGTTGATCTGTATGATGTGGGAAGGAAAAGGAAAAAAAACAGGGCCAGGCAGATAGATAGGCAGGAGGGAACAGAATAACTTTCAATGCTGGCGGGTCACCGTCTAGCTGGGCAGGAAGGCTGGCTGGTTGCTGGCTGGTTGCTGGCTGGCCCGGCTGGACCACTAAGAACGGCTGAGGTGTGGGTGGGTGGGGAACCTTCTTTTTTTGCTGAAATTGATCCAATTTATTGGCGGTGGGGAGGGGGGCACTCTGGGAAGGGACCCCATCCACCCACAGCAGACCTGCAGCAAGTACAGCGAGAGAAGGATGTGTGATAGGTGCAGCACACCACAAGGAACAAGGACACAGTTGCTGCAATGCGCAGGAAAAAAAAGGTTACAAGCTACGTACCTTTGGAGGCAAATTCCGGTGAGGAAGGTACTTGTCCGATACCTCCGCTCCGACCGTCGGGCAATTCCCTTGGAATTGGTTGTGCCGCCTTTTTTTTTGCTTCTGCAGGAGAAGGGGTTTGAATTGGAAAAAGATAAACTGTCGACGGACTCGTATATGTGAAGGCTAAAATAGGTACTCTTTTTTTTTCTTCTTTGCTTTTCTTTATAATCGAAAAAGGGCTAATGCAAGTCTAGTCGGCGTAGTACTGTATTAAAATATTGATTCGCAGATAAAATATGGGGAACGAAGAGAAAAATATCGGATTATCGGTAACGTGAGCTATTGCAGAAAAAAAAAAAAAAATGGCGATGATGATGGGTTATATTCCCCTTAACGTCGGGCGCTGGAAGGGGACTTATAATAGTGTAGGCAGGAGAGCGAAAAGTGACAGGTACGTAAGAGGATCTTATGAGCTCACTGCTCCGGTCGGTATTTTTCTTTTATTTCGGAGGTCAACTCAGGTCAGATGTCATTCATATTGTTTTTTTCGCCCAACAAAAATTTATTACCAAGTACTGCCACTGAGGTCAGTTGCTTGATATTGACCTCCTTCCCTCTGATTCGATACTCTTCTACGGACACGTTACTCGAAATTACACTCAAAGTCTAAAGGCTAGAGTGTACTTGTATTGCTAGCCGATGCACCCCTCGCAAAAGAGCACAGATTATATTATTGTTTTGGGCATCTCGAGTAGATTAAGGCTGGAGTGCCACAAGAAGCGACCACCGAATACTATTAGTAGCAGCAATGATATTATAGAGGAGCACATAGGCGATGGGGTATATTCCTGTAAACAAGCACCACTATGGTCCAAGGTCCGGACCCCGGATCTTTTCGAGACGAATGAGCAGGATTAAGAAACCAACCTATAACAACTACCTGTCAACAGCCAACCCTTTTGCGCTAGTTATTACGTCTGTGTTGTGGGTGGCAAGGTCGTTTTGCTCTAGAAGCTTTGACTCTTTTTGGTGACTTCTCCATACGAGAAGCTTCTACGGTGTTTGCATGGTCTACATTCTGCAGAAATACCACAAAGCCTCCTTAACATCTGTTGGTTCGCTACGTCGACCGTACCAGATATTTGTAGATCTGAACTGCCTCCTTCGCCTTCTCTTAATTTTACCGAGAGTCGACGCATGCTTTGCCAATCAGTTTCCCAACCCGTTTGCTGACCTACCTTTTCCCTCGTGGGCGGGCAAAAGAGAGAATGCCACACACTCTCAAATCGTCATTTCCACAAATACCTCTTTCCACACTTGAAGAAGAAAAAAAAAGTAACAACGCGGTGGGAATTCAAAAGAAGCAAATATAGCTCACCAAGCAGCTATTTTTGCCTGGAGCCGGGGTTGCTTGGTTGGCTGGAACATTTGGCTGCGGCCAATGACGCTCTTCAAGGGGGAGCTGAAGGAGGGCGGCACGGCATCATAATTGGCCCCACCAGACAACTTGGTGTGGTCCTGCAGACCGCCAAAGAGGATGGTCATGTCGTGCTATTCCTTGTCGTACACGTCTTTCTTCGATGAGGTTCTGTTTGACCATTCCCCTATTGTGAACCTGCATGGTCGAAATGCTGGGGAAGAAACGCTGCTTGAGGTTTAGTGGATAAGGTCGCGCGACTGACCCTGCGAATCGGAGATGCACTCGAGTCCCCCATTCGCCCTTTGAGAGTTTGTTGCCTTTTAGCTTCCTGTTTCTTTCCCTGTTTCTCTCCATGTGACATATCACCGGAACAGGTTATGCTTTGTAGACGGTTTCAAATAATCGACCTGATAGAGGTACCTTTTATTATGCCCACCGTACCAGGCAACGAATTATTGTTCTCTGCCAGTCTCCAGGAAATCTGTTTTCCTTAGCTTCTTGGGTTCCTGTGTTTTGGGACCCTCACCCAGGCGCGGAAGATGAAGGAACCGCTGCATTCGGAGTGTTTAGCTCAGCACGTTCGACATGATTGATATGACCTGATCAAGACCCCATGATCAACCAAAGCAGCCCTTAAATCGAACCTTTCTCCCCCTAATACGTATACTAGAATATTCCTCCATCACCAAACTGGCCATTAAAAATCGTAGAAAAATTCGTAATCTGGGCCGAAACCTCCCGTCCCAACAAGACAATCGTGAAATTCTAATCTGCAAAAGTAAAAATTCAAAACTGAAAAGGGATGTATGCTACACCGCCTCGACTGACGAACGGCTCCGCGGCGGCCAATGGACCGTCTACGGACGAGCAACACATGAAAATGGCATGATGCGTCGATAGACCCCAAGAACTCCTACCTGTTGATCAGTTCGCATGCATCCTATCTGATACGCCGACTGTGCCATATCGTCATTAAGCATTTCAGAAGATCGTAAATTTACCCGACCTGTCCCGTCGGCAAGATTGCTGATAGGCTTTAATGATAATCTTAATTTCGCCCCTTCGGACTCCCTCGACACCGTTAAACATTTGATCCCCCCCTGGCCATATTCAAAGGGCCTAAATAACGCTCGTCATATCGCTTCCTGATTCCATGATAACCAGATTATCATGCTTATATTTCGTAGGAAACGCCCACATTCCAATACCGTTCGACACCCTATAATAGTATAATTGGGATCAATATCATAAATTCCCAGGGTTCTCAAACATTAATGTTCGAAGGGAACGTTTAACAAGCATGGATGTGTGATGCGTTGCGGGACACGCCGTTGCAAGATTACCCCACACCCTTTTCCCTTTCTTATCCTCCATCCTAATGTTATGATTTTTCCTAATATTCATTTTTCCAAGAAAGCCCCTTGGCTCGCATGCCAGCCAGTTTGAGAAGGCCGTCATATGAGCGAATTGCTTCAGATTAAACAGCCCAAACGCGGCAGGAGAGGCTTGTCTGGAAATCGTCGGAATGTCGTACACTCCTATACATTTTTCTTATCTTTCCAGTATATTGCAACCTTGAGAAATGCATGCGTGATCTATCGCCATAATCTCCTAATCCTTCCAACCCACCCCATTGCACAAAACACCCTCTACCCAAAAAGCAAAATGAAATTACGATCCAAATGTATCATGCATGAATGTTGTGTTTTCGTTCATGCCGTCTACAGGCTGCCAATGGGTAAACATGTACTTAGTTACACTTTCGGCAGTAAACGGTAGCCGAAACATTAAATATATTAAAAGGGGGCTTCTGCTTATTCTTCATCCCGCGCCCGAATACAGCAGTAAGATTGAAAGAATAAAAAATTATATTGGGTGATCCCCCCATATCTAAAGTTTTTTTGACAGCCCGTGCCGTCCAGACCTTTCCTTAATCTTACTCCTGTCCATCGTTCGTTTGATAAGCGTTAGGCTTTGGTGGAATTCCCCGCATCCGGAACGCTGAACCCCCCTTTCTCATGGCCTGATATCAGGATACCAAAACTCAAAGAAACCCACGCGAAGGAACGTGAAAGTTTGATAAAAGAAAAAGTCAATTGGGATGAATAGACGTCGAAGAAACAGCATTCCTCTCTGCTGATAGTAACGTGGTGAATATGCAATGTGAAAAAGAGAGGAACGTAGAAGTCTCACCCTCCAAGAGTCTTACGACTCTGATACTCTACGCGATTTTTGATACTTTTAGCTAGTTCCGACATTTCTCCGCGTTCACCAATAGCCAACGCAGTTACCTCTATGCAGGAACCTGCAGTCACTTTGCATTTTCACTACATGACAGTATTATGTGTTGGCAAAAAAACCACCGAGAAGCTCATAGGGTGAAGAAAAGAGGAAACAGCGTAATCAATGGCTATCCTCATGCGGACAGTGGTCTTGGTAGTCTGGGGTTTAACTTTCCTGACAGATCCGTGGAACGTCGAAACGCAACTGTAGGCGAGGTTTCTATGCAGTCATGGTCCTTAGGCGGTTGCAGTTGGCGTCGCATGGCTAGGCTGAAGGGGCGAGGTGTATGTTTATGCTCTCCACAATTCCAGAACGGCAAGAGTTCTCGCGTTTCCGCTATGCCACTACACTCCCGTTGCTTCAGGATGAAAGTGATCAATATGGTGAATGTTTGTATAGCACTCAACATGTAGACATGGCGTTGTCGATGTTGCAATAGCAGACTCCGTAAACGGCTAAGGCACAAACATCCATTGCCCCCCCAAATTTTTTCTCAATGGGAAGAAAAAAAACTTCAAACATCACCCCTCCCATCATCTACTTCAAACACGCAAGACAGCTAGCTCAATCCCCACGCAACGAAAAAGGATCCGTAAGCATCAACAGCTGAAACTTCACACGTCAGTCACCTGCACATATACATCATCTATCACAGAAGAATGACAGAAACTACAGCTATCTTGCTGGACATCGGTAAGCGGCCCAATCGTCTCTAGATCGCAGGAGAGGTGTATACATGGAACAACACCCAGCGGTTTAGCTATAGTAGCTTTAGCTGCAACCTACTATCGCTAGCTTTATTCTATAGAGCTATGTTGGTGTCATCCCACGGACGCCATTTGCGGCTCATCGGACCGACTCGGCCTACCGCAACAACGCCTCCCAAGAAAATTCTCCCCCAACCTCTAACTGGGGGGGCGCTTTCTGCACTATCCCGAGTCGCACAAGCTACCTCCCAATCTAATTTATTGGCTTTTTTCCTGTTGGTCATAATTTTTCTGAATGTCTCAAAGTCTTGAAAATGTCGCTTTCCATCTTTGTGCAAGTTTACCTTGAAATTAAATGTCCGTTCATTTCGCGCTCGTCATACGTGGCACAACGAGTACGATACGTTGAACAGGCATCTGTTGGGTTTCGAGTAACGAATGGATTTGAGAATGTACTTTTGCAGGTAGCACAGAGGCTAACTGAGGATTGTGATTCGAGGATTCTTGGGTCAACAGAGGGTACGGTTTCGTCAATATCGTTTGTTAGGGACGTGTTGGTAAGTCAAAATTTTTATTTTTATTTTTATTTCTTTGCACACCTTCTCCAATGCCTTCCTTTCTCAGACGAGGGATTTCGATATGAAAAAATTTTTCGCGAAAAATTCTCCTTTATCCTTTGGATCGTCAAGTTTGATATCTTGTCGATATCTTTGCATATCTGGCGTCGTATCTTGCATTAAAACGGCCGTCGCCTTTTTTTCACATGTGAAGTGCAGCTCCGCTTAGCTCTTGCTTTTTGATAACAGCTCCTCTGGAGCTATGAGAGCTCTTCGATCTAGCTCTCATCGCGATCTAAAGGAGATGTCAGAATGGGGTGGGGATCCACTTTTGGCATCGCAACTTTTTTTCACAAGCTTGCGACCGGTCGCAAGAACAAAAATTCTTTTGCGAAAAAATTTTCATCCCATCTTTTTTGCATTTTTAGAATGTTGAAGCGGCGGGGCGGACCTTTCAGCTGTGTTGCCTGCCATCTGCTGTGTTTGTTTGTGTTTTTTCTCTGTTGTGGAGCAAACAGTCGCCATCCAAGCTGCCATATCCTGGCCCTTGCTGTGGAGCATAACGGTGGCTGGCAAGCCTCCATTCCAGCCTATCATCGTTCACAAGACCTATGGTATACAAGCAAACTTACTTGGAAAAAAGAGTTGAGGGTGGTCATTCTGCATGTCTTTTTTCCTTTCAACACTGTCATGCGAAAAAAATAAATAGCATGGACTTGCCGAAATAGGACGAATTTCCCTTTCGGAAGGTTCTAGCTTGCTGCAAGCTCTGTTTACCCAGCGACGCCAAAAGTCCCAAAAACCTGTCAAAGGTTAACGGATCGAAAGCTTCCTGCCTTTTTCTATCAAAGTTATCTTACTACGTGGACCAACGCAATGTCGTCTCACCAGGCCACCATCATTACCGTGAAGCTTGCATTCGCACGGATGGCTGGCTATTATCGATATTTGAGTTTTTTGTTTTGAGGTCTTTTTTTCGACTTGTCCAAGCGGATAACAAGATCCGAGAGGCCCGCCTAATCATCAGATGATCGCTGCTTGTCTCTGATAGGCGAATACCTTAAACTCAAAAAATTCCTTTTCTCATAAAGAGCCTAAATTTGGCCTCCGTGCGCTGCGTTCAAAGAAGAAGTTCTCGATCGCCATGGGTCCGTGGCCCCATCATGATGTGGAACCGAGGATTTTTACCGATCCACATTTTTTTTTTTTTTTTTT
>LDUD01000135.1:252046-262899 GCA_012184295.1 Dactylella cylindrospora
TATTACTTCTCTTTCCTGTTATTGATATTATCGTGGCGAGAATATTCTTGGAAGTTCATGCGATCCTGTCGACGATCTAAAAAGAATAACCCTTGATCTTGCCTTCTAGGTTTTTCTTTCTGGGATGGCTGGCAAATGTGAATAATACCAACCACCAGTATTACCACCTCTTTGTATCCTTTTCACTTAGAAACTGCCGGTTACCCTGCACATGTACCTCGCCTCCACTGAGATGACATCGCATTGATGAATAAAACTAGTACATCGACAATACTAACTTAACCACCAACCCCTGCTTAACAAATGGGTTTTCTCTTGACTTAGTTCCCGTACACTCTGCAAGCACTTCCACGGGTCCTCGAAGAAAAATGGGACAGCGAGGAGTTTGCACCCTATCGCAACGATTTCCCACCCGACCACCGTCAGGATCCCGACGAGTTTCTAAAGCACGTCCAGGAGCTTACGAAAAATGATGTCAAAATTGCTTATTTGAAGAACTTGCAAGGTAAGCTACAGCTATAGTTACGAATGGAAAAAGGCTATTCATGAAACGATAAAGAAGAAGAAAAAAGAAAAAATTATTCCGACCAGTCAACTTTGGACGGTATATCTCGTTTGCAGGTGAACAGTGGGTTGGTTATGCAAGGCGTGCGGTGCGGTGCACCTCTGAGCCGTGTTGATGCATGGTCAGATGGATTCCCAAAAAGAAAAATGGGGTGATATATTTTTTCCGACTACTCAGAATATCGCTGTAGACGCTGTTATCTGATTTGTTGCGAAAAAGGCACCCGCGCCATCCTATTCGCCGCATACAATGTCCGAATTTCCCACCCACACACCTCCAAGTTACCCTCTTTTCGCTTTCTTTTGGATACGTTTTTTACTATGTATATCATCTCTTATACCCTCCATCACGAATATGCAAGACAAGGATAGGAAGGTGTAGTCGATTATCGAGGAAGAGAAAAAGGCCTTCCTTCCTTTCTTTCTTTCTTGCGCTATCGTCGGTTGGTGTGGAGGGTCGAGAAGACGGCAAAAAAAGAAAAGTTTTAAAGTTTTTTTTTCTGTCTCGTCGAAGATCGAGGAGCGCCATGCGAAATGTACATGTAAGGTGAGCGTGAGCTTGCGACCGCGATGCAAGGTGGTACATCATGATCTTTGGGTATCTTGAGTCCTTATCGGCCAATAGGCACGACGCAGTAATCGCTCCACGCTATCATCCCATGGTCATCGTCGCATAACCTACCCCCCAAAGAAAAAAACACACATTTTGCTTAGATTTGGCATTAGATAACACTATTCAAAGTATTGGTCCGGATTATATGCAACTAATACATATTTTTTTTCTCAATATTGCAGGTTACCTCTGGCTCCAAGCCTATCGTTCCGGCGTAGTCAAAGCGCCTATATACCCGGACGTCATTGCAGCTCTCAAGCTTTGGACGGAGGATAAAGGCCTCAAGGTCTACATTTACTCTTCCGGGAGTGTACTCGCACAAAAGCTGTTCTTCGAGTATACGGACAATGAAGAGCAGCCGGATTTGAGACCTTTCCTGTCCGGGTACTTTGATACTGTGAACGCCGGGTTAAAGACGAAGAAGGAGAGCTATGAGGTTATTGCCCAAGAGACCGGGGTACCAGTTGAAAAATGGATTTTCTTGACGGATAATGTTAGAGGTAGGCTGTTGTTTCCATTCAAATTTTTTTTTTTTTTTTTCGAGCTCTTTCCATACTGGAAGTCCGGCGCAGACAAGGTATTTTTTTTGTTGGGACACGAAAGGTATCCACTCGTCTACGAATACCTTTGAAGAAGGTAGTTCACATGGCCTTATGATGGGTGGATAGTAGCGGTGGTGGTTGCTAGGGGACGAAATTCTCGTCGCCTTGCTTTTCGATACATGTTGTTTTCGTGGGTTTGCGAAAATGTTGGAACAAGTCAGCCCATGGGTTGGATGGGATGGGATGGATGGATGCCGACGTGCTTCCCAGCTCTAAATCCGGGGCTCGGTTAAGTTCCAACGAGGCTAAGCTAGCAGGTACCCTTTTTAGCATTCGCCAAAGGCATGCTACCGAAGGAAACTTGCAGCTATTTTTTTTTTTTTTTCTTTCCACTTGGTACACACTTTAGTACTTTTTGATTCTGAACTTGGCCCAGCCTTCCCTTCTATTTCATCCATCCTGGCGTTTGTGGGGTGGTATTTGAGCGTATCAACGCTTTTTGTGTGCCACCCAACTTTGTTCGCGTGATCCACCATTTTGCAGTATTACGCTTTTTTTTCCTTTTTGACGTTTGAATGAGACAGCTGAGCCTGCAGTCTTCTCCTTTCCGGTACGGGTGGAGGCTTAGGCTTTTTTTTTTTTTTGTTGCAACGTTTTTGTTCTTGTTTTCTTCTTCTCGGTCGTTGGCGGAACACCAGCTGGTACAGTCTTCGGTTTTGCCCTCTAACCGCCTGCCTTGCTGCAAAGGTAGAAGGAAGAAAAGGTCCGGTTTTCGGAGCAATCTATAATAGGCCTTTTCCGGTGGATGAATAGAGAGACTTCCAGACGCAGGAGGGTCTATTGATGAATGCAGCAGACCGGAAGTCCTGGCTAACGCCACCAGAGGAATATTTCCGGGGATAATCCTTTAACCGTCTCTAGGTTAAAGGCTGCTCTTAATCTTTTGCTAGTCGAGATCACCATCAGGCCTTACCTCTACCGATCGTGTAGGCGGTTTTTATTTGAGATTACACGGAGCTCTCCTGAACAGCTGGTGTTTCAACACTTCGGCGGTTTCCTTTCTTTGTCCTACTCGATTCGGTAGACAATTTCGTCTGGTTTTAGAATCTGTTGGTTTTTTTCCTGGGTTCATTCGTGATCACACGGGGCACTATGTGTTCTTTACGCTTTGCTGTCTTGCAGCATGCAACATTGACGCGGTGTGATTGAGTTTGATTGGGTTCGGGGGGCGGTGTCACGAGCAGAATTACTTTTTCGTTTGGGAGGCGAGATTGCCGATGAAGTGAGGAGTCGATTTGGGTGTTGGAGTGGGCGTGGTGGGCGTGGTGGACATGGTGATGATGTTATTTTGGGGCATGGTTGGATGTTGTGATCTGAAGCATGCCCAACTGTTATGGTCGAGCTCCAGCTCCAGCTCTTGCAAGTTGCGGAGCTTGAGCTATGAGCTTGAATATATTTCTTGACTGGGGAGCTTCGGAGGATCCGTGCCGCGCGATCGGTCGTGGCCCTCTCTCTTCAACATTCTCTGCCTCATATCCATCTCACCATAAGGCCACCATTGCTTTACTTTCACAGCTTCTGACCATGTCTCTTTACACCGAGCACCGCTTATCCTTCCTGTTTTTCCCTCCTGGAGAGAGCCCGCTTACTCAAATCGCCACTCCATCGACTATTATATACTAACAAGCTCCTCCTGGATCCAACGTTATAGAAGTCGAAGCCGCAACCGCAGCAGGCATGAAGGCGAAGATTGTGGTCCGTGAAGGGAACGCTCCGGTCTCCGACGAGGATGTAGAGAAGTGGGGTGGGGTTGTTACGGATTTCGTGAAGGATGTTGAAGTCTGATTGAAGGACCTTCGCTAGGTATTGTCGTTCGTATGTATTCTGAAGTTTCTCGGGTGCTGGAAGGGAGTGTAGCGATGGGGTTTGGAGATTAGGTTCACGCCATTGTTCTGCATTACTCCTAACTTCAGCAATGCTGATGGGCGTATTGTAACTTAATGAGACATACCGCTCAATAAAATAAACGATGATTTGTAACTGGTTTATGGGGTTCCCGGCTCGGCTCCCCCTCTTCGTGAGCTTCAGCTACTATTAGACTCGGTGGATTTACTAAGTGCGGTATATGAGGTTCGTTCTGATGATAGAAGGAAGGAAGGAAGGAACGGCGGAGGTTTTGTTTCATTTTTTCGCTACATTGCAATAGAGGCATTCTATACAAGCTATGACCATCCCATATATTCTCTTGCGGTATTTTTAAGGAACATTTGGCGTAATATTTGGGAACAACACCAAATTATTAGTTTGCCAACATCAGTTCGCTAGACGAGGCTGCATGTTCGCAAACTACACCAAAGGCAATAGGATCCTTCTGTACCGGGTATCATGTTTACTTGCCCCACACTTGCTACCGTGAGGATCCTGCCGCATGCCATCTAGCCAAATAATCTCGTAACAACCAAAATTATAGTATCAGTGCACGTGCACTATCGTTCCATACAGTTTATATCACATCGAAACAAGAAAAGAGCTGAGATTATCCAAATGGATCTGACAGCCTCTGATTTTCAAGTCGCAGTTCTGCGGCTGCGGGGTGAGAATTATTCCTATTTGATTAAATACTCAAGCCGGATGCCTAATTACAATCTCGACTTCGTGGTATGGGGTTACGCATGAACAGATAGCTCCTGGGAGCTTCAGCAGGCAGATTTCGCGCACTTGATCATCGGTAAGCTCTGGAATAAATAGCCTAGGTTATACCTTGTACAGCAGCTTATTGACTCTTTCTCCCCGATATTGTAGATTACAGGGTAGGGCAAATCAGGAGCTTTGTGTAGGTAACTACTCATGGACGCCAATTGCAAAGCTTGATAAGACTTGAACAAGTTGACGGTTTTATGGTAGATTTGGCCGGTCGAATATGCTCCTCAAAGACGACAATCCCCGGTCGATTGACCTTTATAATAGGATAGTGTCTGCCTATGACGTACCCCGTGAAATCTGGGACGAGATGCGGTGGGTGTCAAATGGTTTCTTCAGATGGCGCCAGGATCGGACAATTCACTGCAAGTCGACCCCCTGTCAGTTCTGACTAAAAAAACATGGTCTCATATTATCTGGTATTTTTTAGACACCCGGTTCCACTTTCGCGTCAAAATGTGTTCTATAGAGGGAGAGAAGCTGTCCCCTGAACGTGTTACGTGGGGATGGCACGATATGGGGTTTTTCACTAACTGGAAGCAAGATGGGTCTCGAAGCATATTGTGCCTGGATTGTCCTCCTGCTTTCGTCGATGATGTCCGTGGGTCATTAGATGGCACCAACCCAATTTACGGCGCACCAGACGGCTGCCCGTACGCATATCATCTAGGTATCGTCCGTGGGGTAGTAAATTTATTCAATGCCTCCCTCTCGGGGGTTGAGGGCGTTATGAGAGAGTTGCAAAGGGTGCTTATATTCCCTTCTCATAAAAACTCCCCTTCCAGACTTGGGATAGTAGCTGACAGTGGTTCTTAGAATCGAGAACTCAAAGGATCTACACCCGGCCTTGACTACCTCTATACTCTTTCTACACACCTGGCCGAATACCGGGATAGCCTAACCGTGGCAATGGAAACCGTATCGAAAATCATGAATCAACAGAGAAGGAAAAATGGCCTTAAAGCCCCCAACCCTCCCGTACCCTCCGGATCCGGAGACAATGCGGTGATTTTGCTGAGCGAGGACCAAACCTTTCACGAGACCCACGCGGTGTGGGTGCATAAAAACCTCGCATTGCATCACGAACAACTATTTGGGCTCAAACGTCGGACCGAGTTCCTTCAAACCTGGAACCAGAATGAAATAGCTTTGGTACTCCCCCCCAAAAAATCCAATAATCACGACCTGAGCCTGAAAAACTAACATCATGAATTAGGCACAAAGCCGTACGATAGCCGCCAATGCAGTTGCCGATGCGGCCGCCATGAACGTAATCGCGGGACTCACAGTCACGTTTCTGCCAGCGACGTTTATTTCGGTAGGCATTCGTGATCTACGATGAAGAAATTAAGGTCGCCACGCTAATAATCTGGAATCATCGATAATAGGTGGCCTTTCTAATTAGCATGAGTCTCTTCGGTAATAGATCCAATAGATCTGAAGTGGACTCCGCGGGGTGGAATGCTTCCC
Source organism: Dactylella cylindrospora (assembly GCA_012184295.1). Taxonomy (NCBI): domain Eukaryota; kingdom Fungi; phylum Ascomycota; class Orbiliomycetes; order Orbiliales; family Orbiliaceae; genus Dactylella; species Dactylella cylindrospora. The sequence continues at coordinate 257,936 of LDUD01000135.1, forward strand.
CGGAATTGTGGATCAATTGGGCGATTGCTATCGTGCTAGCCGCTTTCATCGCTCTTACGTTAATTTTGGGCGACCGCGTCAAGAGATACTTTGGCATTGTCTGGACTCTCTTGGTTGGTCGGCGTGTCGTGGGGTTTTGGGGGTGACTGGATTTTAGTACATGGGTGTATTTCTAGACTTTTTAGCAATCTTTCTTAAATTGGCCTTAGACTAAAGCTTCAAAATAGAGCTTGTATAGTTTCCTCTCTCTCTCTCTCTCTCTCTCTCTCTCTTAAGCAGTTTAGCTTGGGAATTTATTAAATAATATAAATACCATCCTGTGAGTCTATGGGTTCAGTTAGAACCTTCTGGTTGCCCTTTGATAAAATCAAAGAGGGTAAAATTTGCAAAAAAACATCATCCATTCATTAGTATATTAAAAAAAGCGGGCAATTGCCCACTGCCAGTTAATAAAGACATTGGGTAGTCAAAAGAGAGATAGAAGAGAAAGAAATCGGTGCTATAGTACAGCTGTATCGTATCGTCCTCCATATTCCCTTTCCTAGCTACTCCGATCCGTCGACCAGGTTGGCCAAATTCGTCTTTCGACGATAGCTCGATGCTCGAGTAGAGGAGTAGTGACCCCGAGTCCCCTTGAATCGATGTGTTTTCGCCAATTTTTTTTCGTTTATTTTATTTTGGACATTTAGTAAAAACTTTCTACCAAGCTGTCCTTTAGGGTGGTGTTGACGTTTGATGGTGCTTGTCCTTCACCTAATCTGAACACGGATTCGATAACCGAGAGTTCGGTTGCGGTCGTATCCAAGCCTGTGATGTCACGGCCCCGTCAGCTGTTGTCTGCTTCATATCCCACCGGAATTCCCGGCTTATCAATGATTGCCATTTATCACTTACCAGTCACCGCCATCCAATCGTTAACCACCATTCCAGCACCAACAACCGCACTACCGCGGTTTATACTGCCCGCTACTAGTGGAACTTGCAGTAAACTGCTCAATTCATCCTGGTCTTGTATCGATGTCTGCGGATGCACGATCCCCCCTTGGTTACTCAGGATGCAATAACTTCCGGTCAAAACGTTGTCTGCAATTGTCTGTCTGAACACCTCAACGCCCAAAACGTCGGATATGAGTTCTTCGGTTTCTCTTTCAATATCGGGATGCACGAGGGCGACATGATCGTTGCAGCAAATGACGTTCCCTAAAGCCGAGAGTCGCTCTTCGATTCTTTGTATTTTGACGGATTCGGGGATGGAGTTGCGGAGGTGCTGGAGTTCTTGGTCGGTGGTAGAGGTTGGAAGGAGGAGACCTTTGCGGTTTCTGAGGGAGATGAGGGCAACGTTAGAAGGGGAGAGGTTGGGAAATGGAAGGGGTAGATACCTACCCTGCTGATAGTCTGCCGATAATTCTTGTTCCGGCAATTGTCGTGTGGACGACGGGTATAACATCTGCTAGCTCGGCTTCGAATACACTATATGATAGATGATTTTAGTAACCGCATCCTCGGACTAGTCACTTCATCCCCGGGGGTTTATTGGCTCTCGCCGATTCCCTCTTCTTATCTGTTTCCCCTTGCCAAACGTGGTTCTGCCGACGTACCTGTAAAAATTCTCAGATCCACCGATAGCCACGAGAGCATATGAATTGGTCAGAGTGGCGAAAACGCCAACCCTAGATAATTGAAGTTAGTCAGTATGCGTTCTAGGTCGATTTATACTGAGGGAAATTGCTTGAACTAGTCGATGGCGGGGTAGTCGTACTCATTGGAGTTTTCAAACTATTCATCACGAAGGTTAGTCGGGTATGTAAAGGGGATATGGAAAGACGCAAGGCGACTCGGCTTACTTGTGCGCGAACAGCCATTGTGTCGTGTGTATAGTGTGAGGTTGCTGTTGAGGTTGAGATTTGGTGGTGAGGGGTGTAGTGGGGGTTGTTCAAAGTTTCTGTGGAGTAAGGTTGGGCGGCTGTATGTTCCCGGGGATCTGGGAAGGGAGGGGTGCGATGGAGTGGGAAAATAAGATTGAGAGATTGAAGGAAAAGATGATTAAATAAACAAAAGAAGATGGCGATGAGGTTAAGATATACCTCCAGAAGATTATCAAATGAATGTCGCCACAGAATCTGAGTAATATATGGACTAATATTTTTTTTCTCCTCTAAAAAAAATTAGTAAAAAAAAATAGTACCCACACTCAGCTAGCCTTCTTTTCTGGAGAGGGGTCGGATTAAGGTTGCTTGCGAGCGATATAAATTTTGGAGTGTGCGGCGGCCAGTGTCTTTTCCTTCTTCCGGCTGGCAGAAAGCCGGTTGGGTGCGCTGCCTTGGGAATTGGTTGGCTCGGCTGGCATTCAAGCAGGGTCTCCTTACTGCTTAGCGCAACCCACCCGGCCCTCCATTGGCACCCACCCACACCTGCTCAGTCTTGCAGAGTGATGTGACTCAATCCTAACGTCGTACGGCAGCTACTAGCTACCTGGAGCATGATAGCTCTGTCGCAGAAGGAGGCGAAAATTTTTGTTCAGGGTGCATAATGTAGTCATGGGTACTGAGGCTATGACTCTGAAAGCCATAGAAATGCATCTTAGAAATGCATCTTTTGGGGGGAAAAAAGGCTCCTCCTCCTCTGCTGGGTAAGATCGGGTATAGACGCTCGCGGGAAAGATTACTTGGGTTGGCCTGAGCTGAGGGACAGTAATTTGCTTGCAGCCAATTCGTCATGCGCGGGGCGTGGAAGTGTTTCTGAAAATCCAAACCGACACGCTGGGTCATGGCAGGATGTGTGTCGCCCCGAGCCGTCGGTCTGATTAGGTCGAGCCAAGGTATGAATAATAATGATTCAGAATGGCAAACTTCTTGCTAAGAGTATAAATACCAACCCCGGCTGCCAATAACCGTGACTTTAACCTCGTCCGAAAGTTTGCATTTCGGGTGTTTCTATTCAATCGGGCTGAGAAGAAAGATGTCAATACAAAAGGGATTTGTGTTGCCCTGCTTAAAGGGCCTACGCTTGGAAATTTAAGGATCCTAGGGTCATCGCTGGATCAGCCTGGTGGCCTAGTTGGTTATTATGGAGAACAATGGCAAGTGACTGGAGCAGATGAAACGTGAATATCGTCGGTTCTGACTCTATACCTTTTTGGCTTTATCGGTTGCTCCTTTCTCGGACCGGGCACATCTGCAGGTTTGAAGCTTAGCAGTCTTGGTGTCACCATCGTGTGTAGCTATAGGTTGCGGGGAAACCCAAATTAGGTTCACTTCTATCTGATAGACTTTTATCTTTACAATCTCGAGAATTGGCACCATATGCCATGGGTTCTGACAAGTATATATCAATCCACCCCAGCTAGTTACTCGCTGTCGTAACGACGAAGAGATAGTTTCTCCTGTACAGTCGCCGTTGGCTATTGGGTTGGCCAGTGCAAAGGGAGGCTGCATGGTTTTGGCTCCATGGATTGAGGTGATGCCTATAAGGCTGCAAAATCTAAATATTCTATTTGAAGCTCAAAGGATCACTGCAGTATATCGGATGCGGCCTTTTTGTGCAATACAAAATTTGATGTCTTTTGCGAACCTTCGGGATTGTCTGTGTATGCTGATGTGGCATATAGGATATCCTTAGTTGCCATCTCTGGTACTGGTGTACTGGTACTGGCGAGTGTCACTGTAGCCCCGAGTACATTAATTGATACCATGATGGATCAATGCTGCGAATAGCAGAGTTTGGCTGTGATCTTTGAGTATACGCAAAGACGTAGCATGCATTTATCCCGAATTTGACAGTCCGTTTCTGGGTGCTATAATCATAAGCCTGGGTTGACGGTTAATTGTTGGTTAGCACACTGGTCAAGGGCGGAGGTGAATCTGACCAATATGTATACGGAAATATAATTGAGAATAGAACGTTGAATACTTACAGGATCTCTTCCACTCCCGCAGTACCTAAATAAAGATCATTCGAGTAAGCCATGTCGATGCATGAAGAATCTGAGACATATCTATCCCAAATGCCGCTCCGGATAAGAGAAGCGGATAGATGTATCACGAAGCAACAGAAGCGAATCCTAACAACTGGGAACAGCCCGGATGAGATATAAGGTAGAAGTTCGTCTCCGTGCTGTCAGTTCTAGGATTTGCATATGGGATTTGCGAATAACCTGTATAGTCCCGGGTAGTAGACTTGGTATCGAGCTGTCGAGCTTCGCAGGGTGAAAAGGAAAGATCTAGGCCGAACCCAAATATCTAAAGAGCTTATCTCTTTTATTTTTACGGCTGGCGTCGGTATTCTTCTGGAGGTCTGAGTGAATAGAAAATCGCGTCTATCGGCCTTGTTTGGCAATCTTCTTATAGTGTTTCGGATTTCCTTGCTTGCGGATGCTTTGCTGTTGCCCGTGAAGAGGTCGAAAGAATAATTTCCTCCTACGCAATTAATCCCAAAGCACGGCAACCCTTGAAACGTTCCACCAGCACCACACATTTTCTTCTTCCTCTTCCTCTTCCCACTTCATCCATCACCACCACCACAAAATCTCCAAAAAATAAGCATCCTCAAAATCATCATCATCTGTTGATTTTTCTTCTTCTTCGCAGACACCATCAACTCTCTTCCATCACATATTTCCCCTAAGGATCAACTACTAAGGTACGTGTATATACTTCTACATTATTTTATTACATCAATACCCTTGACATCCTGCTCGCGGTTTTGTTGTCGTTGCATAACTGGTTGGTTTCTTTCTCTCTAAGAAAAATTGTCATTCGACACTTTGGATTTATTTAACCCTCATCTTACGCCCTCTACTCCTCGTTATTTCCTTCAAACATTAAAATTCTACACCATTGAAAGCACTTCCACCACTATTCATGATATCCTTTCCTTCGGCAAAGCTATTATTGTTGCCGTCAGGACTCAAGGTAATACCAGATCCACGGCAATTGCCTCCTACAAAGATCCCACCTCTCCCCCCC
>LDUD01000135.1:262943-287758 GCA_012184295.1 Dactylella cylindrospora
CACGAGGAAGTGCAGACTATACTGTCTTTGAGGCTGCTCTATCCTGAATTATTTGTTAAATTATAATTCACGTTTCCATTATTTGCGTTCGAGAGATTTGGTTCTTGCTATTTCTTCTCTTGGGAGGCCAGCATCAGCCGTTGAATTTCAGCTGGCAACATTACGTTGCAATTGCATTTGGAAACCGCCTGGCCCTTTCCCACCATCATCCACACACTGAGTCCTGTTCAATTTGCTTCTCTCCTCGAAGTCCCAGATCTTCTTAATTTGCCTGATCGGAAGTATTTTTTCTCCAACATCTTCGACGAGTGAGTAATCACGTCAGTCGATGATGAAAGCATAATCTGAATTATCCCTGACTTCCACCTTCAACACATACACTTACCCTCATACATTGAGGCTCCTACACGGGAACCAAATTTCGTTCCTGGTATTCTTCTCTTTTATTTTCTTCAATGTATTTCCTAGTCTTTGTCTTACGGCGTTTTCTTCCCTTAGATGAAGTTCTAAGTCAAATACCCATAGACATCTGTGAAGCCGCTAACGAACTGCCTTTAGCTTTAGATCCCATCTTCCCCTTTAGCTTTAGGTCTTCTCTTTTTTTTTTTGGATATTTTTTTCGGAATAAAAAATATCCCTCAAACTACAAGTAAGTTCATCTTTTGCTTTCGCTTGGATCTATCATCCCAATAGCCTCCGTTCACGTCTTGCCGGCATTATTTAATGTCGACACGGGTTTTCCCTGGCTGGCCGTTTGCCCGGCATTTTGGGAGCATCAGCCAATTGCATGCACGGTCACACTTACGTTCATCGCTCTCGCTTTTTTTTTTTTTTTTTTTGCTCGTTCTGCCACATTCAAACTTTGCACCGCCGTCTCTTCTTTCCCTTTTCCATGTTATCCCCTGCCAAATGCCCAGCTGGCTCTTCCCTTTCTGGTTCGTCCCGTCAATTCCTGGCTGCTTGTGCGCCACACCAGACCACACAAGGTTCAAAACAACAAAGCATCAAATCTCATTTTTACCCCCAAATTTCCTATATTGTACACTTTTGCCAACATTTTTACATCTGTACCTTCTCGTCATCAGAAAATCTCGTCGTCTCTCCCAAGACGATTCGGATTATCGCGTCTAGGTTTTTTCCCCGGACGAGGATAAACAGGTTGAGTCCAGGGTAAAGATAATGCTGCATTCCCCTGCTTTTTTTTTCATACTAGTATTGGCTGGAATGCGAGCATGTTAGCGATTTTGAATAGCACGGCATTGGTAATGTTTTTTTTCCTTGGACGTTCCACTTTTCAGATATCTATCACCGTGGATATCTGGCCTTGGGTTATTTGTTCTACTTTATTTTTGTCGTCTCCCCGCTCTCCTAGGTCTCTAAGATGTGGGCCTTTTGGGTACTGAATTTACACGTTTTAATTCTTTAGAAGTTTCGTTTCTACTGGTTGGAGCACAGAACTAACACCTTTCATCTAGGCGATGGCCCGCCCCAAGAAGGACACAACCATCAGGGCGTCTGCTGAGCCAACTTCTGGCCAACATGAGCAGTCTGGTGATGGCCAACCTCAAGGTGAGACTGCGAGCCATGTACACGCAGAAGAGCCAAAGAAGCACAGTGCTCGAGCACCAACGGTCCCTTTTCAGATGGTGACTCGAAGAAGGGTTGCAAAAACGCAACCTACGAGTAGTTCTGCTGAACAGGCACCTCTTTCGGAGGAGCCGATCACGGTCGGAGAGGATTCTCATCAAGATGCGAATGTCGCCCAGCCGGTTGATGGGAACATAAAGAAGGAATCTGAACCTGTTGGGGAGGGCCCCGGAGTATCCGCCTCAGAAGTCCCCCCCTCCGAGCCAGGTGTCGAGGAGACACCTCGACGGTCCTCGCGTGTTCCCAAACCAGCGTTGAAGAAAGCCCTAAAACTCCAAAAGCCATCGATGATAGTTACCCTTCACCTACCGCCTGAAAAACTTAGGCAATTTGTCGACCCGGCCCCAGAAGCCCCAGTGCATCGAGAAGAAGAGGTTACACCCTCTACTCAGCGCAAAAAGCGCCTAAAGATGGTAGTTAAGGATAAGTCGGCAACACCAATATCTCCCCTCCACCCGCCCCAATATGTCAATTCTCCACTGGAACAGCCGAAGGTCGTTCCGCCGGAACCTGTTACGCCAGTTCCTCGCCAAAAACGACAAAGAAAGACAAAGGAGGCTGTTTCTTACCAGGAGGAAGAAGTCCCAGAAAATTCAGAGCTTGATGACGAACGTCCTATAAAGAGGCGGCGAAAGACTAAGAAAGTTGTTGAAGATAAGGCGATCGACGAAACTATTGAAGCTGCTCCAATGACACCGATGAGTACCGAGCCGATACCGCCAAAGGTTGAGGTACCGACTCCGGCCCAGAAAGCTTCATCCACCACATCATTGCGTGGCAAAAAGTCGAAGAGTCCACGGTCCGAACAGGAGCCGGCACCGGAACCTGAAGAAAGGGAACCAACTCCAGCAGAAGAGCCAGTCCAAAAGAGACGAGGGCGTCCCCCGAAGTCAGAGGTTCTTAAGAAACGGCAACAAAAGCGTGGTCCAACGGTCAAAGACCCTGTTCCAGAGCAAATTTCGATATCGGAAGAATTTAGGGTACGCCTACCGCCAGGTTATACAATGTCTGATTTCCTCATGTTAGCAAGGCATGCGCAAGAGAAAAACCTCAAATCTAAGAAGAAGGCTATGAGGCGATGTGTGAAGAAAGGGTACCGTGTCGACCGTAGAGTTTCCAAGGAATGGTGTGCCCAGCGAAACCAGAAACTGGTCAACCAAAATAAAAAAATCGATCGTCACCTTCGCCGCGCCAATATCGCACTCGTCGACCAAACTATCAATGCAGTCCACAGTTCGCCGGAATACGTTTCCGAAAGTGGGCCTGCTGCCCTGTTTTACGAAGCGGGAATTCGGGAGGCCACGGAACACCGAGACAAGTTGATCCAACAGGCGGAAACAACTTTTGAGCTCAGAATGGATAACGAAGGCGTGGTCCTTGAAGCCAATAAAATGTTGATTCGTCGCCAGTTCATAAACTCGGTTGTTGCAGCTTTAGAGAAACTCGATGCTCAAAAGCGCAATGTTACAAGACTTATCGTGAATTACAGCAAAGACCACCCCGAGGAAATCGACGCCATAATTGAGAGATGTGAAGAAACTGGTGAGGAGACCAATAAGGCCATCATCGACGCTGTTCTAGATGCGTTCCCCGAACATATTAATGCTATGTTGGGTGAGGTGAAGAGGAGGAGAGGGCTTGGGCTCGGTGGCAAACTTCTCTGGTGGAATAATCCACATTGGGAGGCGGAAGATATCGAGATGGGAGACGCTGAACCCGAGGACCCTCTAATGGCCCAGTTCAACATCAACGTTATGGAATCTGATCTGCGTGATGGAGTAGCAAATGACGAAGCTCGGCCAAATCGCCCGGAACCCTTGCTGGAGCTACTAGAGGTCGTAGATAAAGAGATGAGCGAATTTATCGTCAAAATGGCAGATGCAGAGCATACGGAGATAGTTCGGCATAGGACTAGGCAAGCTGAACAGATCCTCTTACTCCTTGCCTCTACTGCTGCAGAACAGGAACGTCTCCCAGAGGCAGCAGTTCCTTCAGCCACCCCACCAGAAGAACCTCCAGCGATAGATTTGACTGGGCCAACGGAGGTATCTGAACCCAGGGAACCAAGCGTTCCGACAGAATCGCATGGCTCAAAGTTCCCAACTCCAGTTTTTGAGGAGGGCATTGAGATTCCAGTTGCGATGTCTTCTCCCTCGCCTCCTCCTCAGTCCATTGGGGGAGATACTAGTACCGACGGAAGGTCTACTCGTGGCATCGTTGAGGAAACAGCCGAACCGGGGTTTGCGTTAAGTGGACCAGCTCCCCCACCGGATGTTCTTAGACCATCACCATTCCCCGAAACTGAAGTCCGCAGTAGATTTGCGGGAGGCGGGGAATCCCGCCGTTGGACAGAATCGAGAATGTTTCCTCCACTCGACAGAGGCGTCTTCTCCCCGCTACAAACACATCATCATTATTTACCAGGCGTCAGTCCTCCTCCACCACTCAGCGCTGGTTCCAGCACTGCTTCTTTGCCACCACCTACTGGGATGCCAAGTCCTAGCAGAGTTCTTCCGTCACCAATCCCCATGACCCGTTTTCCGGCAGCCTATCAAGCCGTTTCACAGCACAGTCCGAGTCCACCAACCATGTTCAACACGTTAGCCCACGATCCCAATTCTATGCAGAGGTTTCGTGGACCAGAACAACCTCGATAAAGGATCCCGATCTTTCAGGATGCCGTCCAAAATGCGAACCAGCTAAATCACTAACCCACGAATACACCCTAATTGAAGAGCAAAACGAAGCAACCTAGCAAGCCCGCCCTATGTATGTGTCTCTCCCAGATCTCATGACCGCGGAATAGCCAGGCTAACCCTTTTTTACTTTAGCTGCATCTAAAACCCTTTTCTCCTGAAGACCTGGAGGGTGCTTCTAGGTTGCAAAGTTTAGCTCGCGACTCGTTTCTGATCTCAACCTTCTCCAACCGACATGGCGAACGAAATCTACGTCGCAAATTTACGATTCTTCCTTTCTATCCCCCTTTCCCCCTATCACTGCTGATAACTCTTTTACTCCAATAATTGGTTCCTTTTACTGTCTTTTTCTGTCTCTTTTTCAAAGACATGCATATTTTCAACGGCGTTTTATGAGGCGTACGGATGGGAAAAAAAAAACCAAAATCTTTGTTTCCATACAAGAAAGGGGAGAGGTACATTGACTAAATTTCTTCCTTCTGTGGTCTTTCTATCTATCTCTTATTCCCTTTAGTGGACATGTTTATAGGCGATGAAGGTCTGTCTTAGAAGGACCTGATAGTATTATATTTAATAATGTATGCAAGCGTTTAGGGGGTTTTACCTGGCATAAGGCTTGCTGAACTCTCTTCTTTCAGTCTTCCCTACTTTTCTTTTATGCTGTACCATATTGCTTTTCATATTTGTCATTATTTTGTTCTTTATATCTTTCTTCGTGCCGTATCGGGCCACTCGTTTTCACCCCTCCCTTGAAAAGAATCCAGATGTGTTCTTTTTTTTAACATAAACTACAACAGTCTTTGTTGATATTTTACTTGTTCAAGGATACCCTCATCCCCTTGTATAGTTTTTTTTTTTTTTTGTCTTAAGGTTGATGTTTTAGACTTAAAGAAACAACTTTATATGTTTATTAGTCTTATATCCGAATTAAAACTACATTAACGATTCCATATTCTATTTCGAGACCTATAGCTAGTGGTTGATGAACATTTAACTGTAGTATTGTATCGTCTGAGGATTGATATATAGAATTTTGTAAATTTAGTATTTATAGACTAGCTATTATAGCGGGCTCCCTTATCCGCACCCTCATATAGTAGTGAGGATGGGGAAGACAGGAGAGTCTGCTCTATCGATGCGTATAACTTACATCGTTGGACTTTCAGCAGTATGGCAGTAGTGGAGGGCTAAGAATACATTACACTGGTAGCAGTAGTACAGCATGTTAAAAAAGGTCAATAAAAAAAAGAGAGGGCGAAAGAGTAATCTTTAAAGACAGACTTAAGGCATTTTTTCATTTTCAAGTGGAAAAAAAAAAAAGGAGGAAATTGATTTTTGAACATGACCAGCAGGAGGTAGTAGGATGTAGTAGTAGTTTTGACAGAACCATTTCAATGATGAATATAAAAAAAGCAAGAGAAGAAACTTTTTCCCGTCGAGAATGCAAGGGATTGGGAAATCGAGAGAGGAGCATTGCTATCGTCTGACGATAATGGGTCTCTCGAAAAATCCCCTTTCAATTCGACCGTGGTGGGGATCAATGCAGCTATGCAGGTGAATAAGGGAGTGATGTAAAAGAGCAATGACAAATATTATGGTCAAAAATAAAAATGTAAAAAAACGCCGGGTGCTAACATGAATATAATCCTTCTGTAAGAAAAAAAAAAAAAAAAAGGCAGTAGCAGAGATGATTGAGAAGTAAAAATGATAAGTTGAGTTTTGTAAAAAGAGTGCAAAGAATTCCAAAAATATTAGAACGAAGAGCATAAGATTCATGAATATAGAGTATCGCCGTCACTTAGTCCGTCCGTTCCGCACCGGCAGCATATCCCGCATGTTCCGGTATCATAACCTCCCAAAAAATCAAATCAGGGTATCGCATCTCCAAACTCACATTTCAAAACCATCGCAAAACCATCCTATATCCCCTTCGCCCTCTCCTGCATCCTCTTCATCGCCTCCCTGTGCATCGCATGCATGTCCTTATTCCTAAACCTCTCATCCGCGATATTCTCCTTAACACCCTTCTCGAACTCCTTCTGCCTCTCGTGAGCGCTCATCAACGCGTGCTCCTGGAGCATCAAGTTTCTTCTATCCTGCATTGTGTTCTTCGTCCTCGCGCTGATGACCTGATCCTGGGCTAGAGATTCCCTCCAGGCTCTGAGCATGGATTCTCGTCGGTCCGCCGGGGATGGCTGCGGAGGCTGGGCGGGACCGGTTTCGAGAGCTCCTGCTGGGATGAGTGGGCTGAGAGCGGGGGATGATCCGGTGTTGAGTTGGTTGTAGTAAGGGTTCATGCTCATTGGTTGCATTGGGTGGTTATCGAGAGAGGTCATGCGGCCGGATGGACCAATACCGCTCATCATGCTGGAGGCGTAAGTTGTTCCGCTGCTATTACGCTGGGGAACCAGGTACGGCGATCCAGTCATCGAGTGGCGTTGGGGAAGGTAAACGGTGGAAGAGGCGGGAGAAATGGTGCTTGGTGGGAAAGTGGGGACCTGGGTTGGGGCTTGGCTGAAGGTGGAGCCGTTGTCGAGGACAGGTGACATGCTTGGAATGGCCTTGAGCATGCTTTCTCTCTTGGAGAGGAGTGTCTCGCCCATAGATTGCTGAGGAAGCTGAGGAGTAGGCGATGGATTGGACTGGGGCAGTTCCATTTGTTGGTCCTCGGTTGGTGATTCAACTAGAGGTTGAGAAAGAATTGGCGATGACATTTGGAGTTGGGCAGAGCGGATGGATGGAGCAGGGGATGCAATGACGACGGTTGGGATTTGTGGGGAGGATGGAGCTTGGATGGGAGCAGGGGTTTGAATGATAGTCGGTTGGGCCTGAGTAACAGGGGCTTCGCGGATTGTGGTGAGAGTATTGCTCCTGCTCATTCCATGAGCCTGCAAGGTATTCACAGTGTTGCTCCGGCCTAGTTCTGCGGATGGCGGCATGACTCTCTTCGATGTAGCTCCTTCTTGTAGCTCCATAACGTGGACCGGGGCAGCAACCTCTTGGGCAGCAACCGACGAGTTAGGTTCGATAGCTTCAATATCATCCATCTGAGGTTCGTCCGCTGGATCCAAGTGCTTAGCCCATTCGCTGACTCTGTAGGTCTTGACAATTCTCGATGGCGGGCGGACATGTTGTAAGCTTTCTTGTCGCAGAGGTGTAGGAGGAGGGAGTGGCGTGCTCTTCGAACTCTTGCGGGATAGTGGGCGTTCAGCAGGTTCGGGTACATCCTTGGGTGTAGCAAGAGTCTCCGGTTCTCCCTGACGGAACGAACTGGTAGAACTCTTACGAGAGAGTGCACGTTCTTCGATGGATTCGCCAGCGGCGCCGGGGACAGTCAGCTCCGGTCCAGACATGATCGATTGCCGCCTTGATGGTTCCCTCTCTGGTTCAGGGCCTGATATCAAAGACAATCTTCTCGAAGTTTCTTTTTCAGCTTCTGGCGTCAGGTTCAGTGCAGCATCCAAGACGGATTGTAAATCAGACTTGTCATCCTTCACGTCTTCAGCAGTGCTATCTGGAATTCGTGGAGAACTGATCCTCGATGTTGGCGACAATGGTCCATTAGACTTGTTGGAACGAGTAGAGTTCTTCCTGCTTAGAGATATAATAGACAGTCTCTTTCCAGATGCCCATGAATTGCGATGTCCGCTGAGGGAAATCACAGATCGTCGTTTTCCATTATCTTCGCCGACGAGTGGAACTTCCATATCTGAGCGGTCATCGTCATCGTCGTCGATAGTTCCTGCGACGGAAGAGGCGGCATCATCGTGGTGTGGGATCTCCTGGATGTCGTCCAAAGCCGGGATTGAAGCAATCGTCATGGCCATAGATTTTCTCTTATCGTCCCGGACAGAGTCTGCAAAGGTCGCCAGCGAGGAAGCATCGTCGTCGTCATCTTCCTTCTTAGGGTCGACAATGACGGTATGAACAGTTGTGATTCCAGGGACACCGTTTTGGGATTCCGCGACTGGAGAAGCAGGTTCTTCGACGTCACCTTTCTCACGGATCACAACCGCAGGAGCAAAGAATCTAGGTTCTGGCATTTGGACAACCGGAGTGGGCACTGGAACTGGAGGCTCGGTGGTAGCATTGACTGGGGTAATTTCATCTTGCTGGGCACCTGGTTCAGTCACTGATATTGTCGGTGGTTCCATTGCAGTACCAGCAGCCTTCTCCAAACCAACCATTTCGATACTCTCGTTGACGCCATTTTTGGAGCTTTCGCCATCGCTAGAGTGCTTTGAACTTTGACCTAATCCAGAATCACGGCTAAGGTGCTTTCGCTTATCTTCAGAATTTTCATCCTCGGCTGAGAGTTTCCCTTTGTCACCGTATTGCTTCTCCCAAAGTTCACGCTCTCGTTGGGCAGTTTCTTCAACTCGTCGTCCATTCTCAGCTTCCATAGCTTCGATATCAGCCTCACGTTGTCGGCGAGCTTCTTCACGCTGCGATCGCTTTTCCTTGATTACTTGCCCTGGTGCTAGTTAGTATTGTTTCACAAATTAACAACTAATCAAATAAACTTACAAAGCTTCATCTGGGATATTATTCCAAAGCAAGTGATGACAACAATAGCTGCGATTTCAACCTTAATTCCTCTGGTCATAGGGAAGGTGTCCGTGCCGAGGGGGAAGATATTATCGTTCAAACCTATATATTCATTAGTACACCGAATTCAATGAGATCGAGACACCAGAGTTTCCAAGACATACCCCAGACATAGAGCCAGAATTCCTTCAACCCAGCCCTTGAGAAAAAGTCGATCCCGAGAACCGTAACTGTGGCTCCGGAGAAAGCGATGGAGAAAATCATGCCATAAGGACGAGTTTTGTGATGTAAGGCAAGACAGAACAGTCCAATACTGAAGCAGAGGATGAACACAATTTTCTCCCATCCTCCTTTAACCAAACCACCAGGCTGCAATACGAGGACTAAGAACAATCGATTAGCATTATTCTATTGGATGGCACTCCGAAAAAGAACTTACACCACTGAGCGAGGCAGAAACCACCTAACAGACATGCTAGCACCTCAGTAACTTCAGGGAATATCACAGCAAGACCACCTAATATCAAACCAGTAATTGCGATAGCCGCAACGTATCCACCTTGAAGGGAGTTCGAAACTGGTGGGTTCATAACGTAGATGATAAGCACAGTGACACCCAAGCTTGCCAGGAGAGCAGTGCTTAGGAAAATATGTATCCTGTTAATGAAACGCGGTAAGTATTAATCCTTAATTTGGAAAAAACTTTACAAGGAACCCTTACTGTTTGTGTCTAACACCTGCAAGTGTGTACGGGATTCCAGCAACCAATAGAAGGAAGCCAGCGAATGCGAAAGCTGGGGTTAGGGGCGGGGTATATGGCAGTCCATTTGGATCGGGAGCTACCGTGGTCTCTTGGGCCTGTCCATCTCCGGTTGTCGTAACTTCAACTGCTGATTCTGTAGGCTTTTCATTCGTAGACTCTGCACTTGCGGTCTCGCTGGTGGATTCAGGTCGACTTTCTTCTTCTGTCGGACTAGGAGTTGATCTTTGTGTCGAAGATGGCTTTTCAGTTGGTTCAGCCGATGCCTCTTCGTCCGACTGAGATAAAGATGGTGGGTTCTCATCATCCGGTGTCGGTGTTGGTGTAGTGGCTCTCGTCCTCGATGGAGTTGGCGTTTCTGACGGTTGATCTTCCTGTCTTTTCCCTAACTGTGATGCCAATGCCTCCGTATCTGATATCCAAGTGACAATAAATCCCCTCTTTTCGACAACTTCCTTCTTATCTTGAATTGCATAGCCCGAGATTGATGAAAATATGCTGCACAAGGCAAGGCCGACGGGAAGCCAACTTGTCGTCCTCATCTTCAAAAAAGGTATCCAAGGAATGCCGTCTATAACGTTGAAAGGTCGATAGGACCGCAATCCTAATTTTCCCCGTTAAAAGATTAGGCTAATCGTGCTAGTCGGAACGTTGACGTTTATAAGTGAGTGTATATATATAGCAGGTACTGATCATGAAACTTGATACCCGGAAGGACATGCTTTTTTATTAGCATACCCAAGTCGTATGATAAATGTAGATTGAATTTCGCATCCGCATGCTGGAAGCAGAGGCGGTTAGCCAGACTTACAATAATTAGAAGCAATATCTATTAAATCCGGAGAGTCGAGTTAATGCATTGGGGTTTCAGAATCAAGACGCCGTGATAATGTGGGAATGGAAGAAATGGAAGAAGAATAGAATGGATGAGGATTGTGTTGTTCCTGGGGAATTCCTGTGTTATTCTTTTTCCGGCGATGCTGCTTTGTGTTCTGCTGCTTTTGTCTATGTTCGAATTCGCGATATCTCTAGAACAGCCATATATTATTCGTTTCCCTGTACACCCTGCCACTTGCTTTTCGTTCAAAAACACTATAATGATCTTAAGGAATGACTGAAGTTGGACTTCTCAAAAAAAAACGAGTGAAAGAAAGAAAAGGAAAGAAAAACCAATAACGAGTGACGATCCACTAAACGACTGACAGCATCTGCGAGCAAAGCTAAAGGGCTAGCACACCATGCGAGGATTGTGTAGGTGCAGGGAAGAATGAAGCAAGGGAAGTGGTGAGAAAAGAAAAAAAGGGAAAGAAAAGAGAAGAGAATCGACTAACGAATCTCAATCCGTAGGAGAGATTTTGAAAATAGAACACTCTGCGACAAAGAGCATGCCTTTGCACTGCAGCAAATAAAATGAGATCCGGGCTATTGGATCGAGGAGCGCGCCTCTCAAGACCCAGTGGACGGCTGCCGTGGGGTGGTGGGCACGATCACTGACAGAACAGCCCACCAGATATCGGACACACTCCCCAAAGGTGCCCTTTTCCCCTTCTCGCCCCGGTTTTCTGATGCAAAGGGCTTGGACGTCTGGCAGTCCAAGTCTCGACCTTGTGTAATAAAAAGATTATCATTATAAAGCCTATCACGGTTAGATATTGGTCTACGGCGTTCGTCATTGGTCGGGGGACGTGGATTCTGCAACGAGAACCAGCCTCAAAGGTTGGTGGCCCACACACCCACAAGGACGAACAAGGATAGCTGCTGTTATCGATCAAGAGAACGCGGCAGATGTTCGGTCTTGGGAGGGGGCAAGGAAAAGAAGTCACCTGCAGGAACAGAAATTAAACCAGTCCGGCACCGCCCTTCGAGGCCTGGGTACATTGTACGGCGGTCGCTGGAACTTGCCCTATGTTGGAGGGACACACCGCGGGAAGACGATGCCCTTCATCGCTCTCGGACCAATTTACTCTCTATTTTGAGGTTCGTATTCGGGATATAGATGTCAATCCATCTTGACATCACCGTATCGTTAGTATCGTACGAATCACTTTCCACAAACCAGGCTCCCCGCCTGACACTAGGGATCTGCGTTTTTGCCAGGTTTTCTCTCTCTCTCCTCATTCTTTTTCTCCTCTTTTCCGTTGCTCAAGGTTTACAACTGACAGGCTTCTCAGCATAGACAGCGTAACCGAGCTGACGACCAATATTTCTGCCTTCCCCCCAACAATTGCAATTAAACACTCTCGTGATAAAATTCTCCCATAGGACCGCCAAAGTTACACAACCCTTTCCCCAAATTTAGTCATTGTTCTTTTCCAGGCGATATTAAACAACCCCTTACCCCTCTCCTGCTCCTGCTCAGCTGCGAACCGACCACTTTTTTCTTCTTCCCAATCGCATCATGCAGCGAAAGGAGAGGGGAAAAAAGAAGCAAAAGGGTCGGTTGGCTGTGAACGAGTGGGAAACCCCATGTCCGCCAGGGCTGTTAAGCGAAATTGGACAAAAGTAAATAGAGAGTCAATCGAAACGAACCATGCCCACGGAAAAACGTGGGTTTTCCTTCCCCCATCGCTTCCCTTGCGTTCTGAGCTCACCCCTTCAGGGGTCAATTTAAGATTAATATCTGGGCCGTCTCCCTCTCGAGCGAACAGTGGCTCGAATCCACCCTTCGAGGAAAAAGTATCAATGGAAGGAGTGAATACCCCACTTAGTGACAAAGTGAAAAAAACTAATAA
Source organism: Dactylella cylindrospora (assembly GCA_012184295.1). NCBI lineage: Eukaryota > Fungi > Ascomycota > Orbiliomycetes > Orbiliales > Orbiliaceae > Dactylella > Dactylella cylindrospora. The sequence goes on from LDUD01000135.1 coordinate 275,327, forward strand.
ATTAATTTTTTTTTTTTTTTTTTTTTTTTTTTTTTTTTTTTCTTGCACGTCAGCAGGAAATGCCGACGGACAGCAGGGCTAGAAAACTCAAGGCCAGGCAGGCGCGTTCAAAAAAACGCCTCTTTGTCAAAGATCTTAGATCCTGCTTTCCATGGCTTCACGTCCGGCAGGGCGAGAACGCCTCCTCCGAACGCGGTATGCGGGAAAGGTGATCCCGAGGAGAACAGACCAAAGAGAAATATGCATGTGCACGCAAGAAAAAAGTATTTCGCGCGACCGAGACCAACTGAAACGAATTAATTGGACGATTAAGTTTCGGTGATACTATTTTTCGCACCTTCTTGACGTTGAACGTTTTCTATAACTTGCTATACTATTGATAGTTTTAGCGAGTAAACAAGTATTTTGCTGGGTAAGCATATTATTATATTAATAACTGCTGAACGGTCTAGGTTTCTTGTTGGTCCAACAATTGCAACAGGTTCGATGGGTACACAATACATCATACGGTACCAAGCGATGATAGCGGGCAGCAGTATGCCTGTGCTCTGCATCAAGAGTCAATGAATCAGCACTATCGGCTCAATCAACCTGGTGGAATCCTGACGAGAGTTCTGTCTCAACTCATGCCAACAACATGCACACCCCAAGCGATGCCCAGGCAGGGCCAGGATTGTTATTATTTTGTGTAACACGCGTCCGCTGGCCCGATTGGCCTGATCCGGGAGCATCCCAACACATCTCTGCATTCTCTTCGTGTCGCCGTCATACGACGGATACCAATGGCTACTTACTACCAAGTAGTTAGTTGCAATCCATGACAGCTATCCAACAAAAAAAACTTCAAGAAAAGAAAAAACAAAAGGAACGAGATCCACTCTCTACAGTTCTCCACAAAAAAAAAAAAAAAAATAACGAGATCTTACACTCTCCATTGTGCAATTACCAATTCTCCAGCCTCGCTATCCCCGATTATTGCATTCCCCAAGTTCAAGGTCAAGGTGATGTTTCAAGAACCCACCGATTGCTTCCGCTCCCCACCCCTTCCATGCTAAAATTGGGAAAGAGTTGCTGTTTCTTTAATTTCATTCGGGCATATTCCTTTTTTTCTCTCCTTGAGCCCTATGCCGAAGATTCTTCGCGGCAGCGTCCAACCGAGCGAGAGAAAAACAATTGAGAGGAAAAAAGTACAGTGTACCGGGGTTTATCGATACGAATTAGAAATCACTCTAACCAATTTTTTTGGATAAAATTAAGTTTTATCTTCTGTCAAAAACGCCCTCACAGTAAGGCCGGCTGGCTCAATCAAATGGCTGGCGGGCGAGATCGCCAGACGGCGGCACCTACCCGAAACCATTTTCAATCCATGACGTGTGCTAGAACAGCCACTTGGGTGCTTTTTGCAAATTATATACACATGATGTGGGTGTGGTGATACTTGTTGTAACTGGCTCTCCACGATTTATTCTGAACGCCGGTTGTCTATCCGGTTCCCGTGAATACCGAATATCTATTACTCCCAAAATCTTGCAATTTGATACTAAAATCTTTGCAGCTTTCACGTGCACACTCCACACCGCCCTTTTTTTCCCCCTTCTCTCAGCAGATCTCTGTTGCCCCAGGCGGACGTAACTTTGATTGAATTGATCCGTTTAATGAACCTTTCCAGTGAACCGGCCAGGGCTATAACTGCCCATTATAAGAAAACGAGAGAGAAAAAATAGAGAGCCTCCTCCCGCAGCCACCCCGTTCCGTGGAATGTACTTGCACTCTGCAGGAAAATCGCTACCCCGGATTATAGCTCCCTGATCAATCACGAATAATTGTATACAGCGCTAGAGAGTAAAATAAAAAAAAAAACACACTAAATCTTCAAGGTTTCCAGAACATCCATTCCTCAATACCTCGTAAAAAGATCAACGTAAAAGTACCAGGCACTCACAAACTTCAGTTAGATCCATGGATATCAAGTAAATTAAGAAACAATGATCTATACTACCCCCCGCTAATAAAAAAATCTACCATGCCATGTCAAAAGTTTTTCCCAACAAAAACCAACAATATTATGCAATTATAACAATCCCATTATACCACGCAAGGGAGATATCAATATAGTAACATGACAATATATCACCAATAAACCAAAAAGGCACCAAAGTAAACCCATCATCAAAGTTCCTTCTCCCTCTCCCTTCCCCTCTTCCCGCTCATCACCTCCTCCACCTCCCTCAGCTTCCCCAACTGTATCCGTCTCCTCTTCCCGCACCCCAACCTCTCAACTTCATAAACACCGATCCCCCTCCTCCCAACCACCCTCTCAATCGTAGGTACCACCCCATCATCCCCGAAATCCATATCATCCAAGTTCAAATGTCTCGTAAAGTTATACACCATATGCAGCACGAACCCCAACCCTCCTTCATCCTTCTCATCCATCCCGTCCCGGTAAATCCACGGATCTAGCGCGGTGGCACTTAACGGCGCCACCACCATCTTCCTCCCTTTTCCCTCAGCAATACCGTCGCCGCAACTGGTAATGTTTCCAACTTTATAAACTAGTTTCTCGACCTTCCCGCCCATGAGGTCAATTGTCTCAATCTCTCTTCCTTTAGCTCCAAGCAGCCAAGTAGGCGGTTTGTACGTCTTCCACCAAACCACCCCATCCACCCCGTCTATGCTCGACAGGTACAACTGAGCGGGTACAACGCCGCCTTGATGGAATACCCCCATCAGCAGTCCAAAAATAGCATTAAACCCCAGCCACGCGCCCAACCACCGTCTTTTCCATACCGGCGATGCCGGCAGGGATATCGAGGAGAGAATCAACGGCACGGTAGGGATTAGAAAACGAAGTTCCTGGTGTTTGAACAGCGAAAGGGTTAGAATGCCAGAAATGGCGGATTGCAGGGGAATCGATGTGAGCAGGGTTCTGAGGTTGATGGAGAAGAGGAGCGGGATGAGAGCTGGGCCGAGGAGCTGAGGTAAGTTTGCGAGGATGTGGGTGTAGTATGGGTGCAAACCGTGCTCTGCTAGGTTTTCGATTGAGGAGTTGTAGATGAGGTTGTTTAGCGGGGTTATGATGAGGTCATGGACGGTTAGGGAGAGGACCGGTTTGAGAGTATATACGTGGGTATCGAGGATTATAGCGGATGCTGTGAAGAACAGGGCTGGAATAGTAAAACAAATGAAAGAGAGGGGGCTGCGAGGTAAAACAGTTAGCTTGTGAAAACATGATAACGCTAGGATACCGTGAAATTGAAGACGTACTATGCGACGAAATGCTGTAATAGTGAAATCCCTGGCAGAAAGAGGAATGCGGGGAAAGTAATTCGATTGAACGTGCCAAAGACAACAAAGGCAGCGAGCAGCACGCAATTCCGTATCGACGTTCCCTGTCACCATTTCCTGTTAACCCCAATTCTCTCAAAACCATTTCTCATCGAACCACCAACCTTCAGAGCAACAATCCTCTGCAAAAACACCAAGCTCCAAAGCACCACCACCGTCTCCACCGAATTGGAAAATGATCTAGTCTGAATGCTCCAAGTCACCCACGAGCTGGCCGTAAGCAGCATCCCCATATTCGGCTGCGTGGCCGATCCAAGCTCCAGGAGCGCCCAGTCCTCTCCGAATTGTCAGCATTTCCCCACTCCAAACGTAACCTCCCATTTCTGCGAGAAAGAATCGAAGGAACACACCATAGACCATCGAGAAGAAGTAAAACAGCACTCGCACGGAATAAAACAACACCGTGGGACTCGGGTCGCCGTTCGCAATCCATTGCAATACCGTCATAGGAGCAGCGTATACCGACAATAACGGGAAGTAACTTCGTATCGGGTTCTTCGAGGTGAACTCCCATGTCCGAGTGACATTCCAACCGAATAGCTCTCCTATCGCAGTTCCAAGTTGACAATGTTAGCAAAACCCCACCATGATGCACCAGCAGCCAGTTCGGGTAGTCTGCAGCAAAGCTAGTTGCAAAAGACGAACAAACTCGACTAAGACATGACGTACCAGCGATAACCTCAGGGCCTTGAAAATGCTCATCAGGGTGTATATACGACGGCGTAAGAGCAAAGTACAGCCGCACAAGGGCTAAGCAAAGATAGAATCGTCTCTCCCACGCCATATCTGTCGATTCCTTATTATCATCGGGTTGTATCGAATGTTGACAAGATTATCGTCCGCACCCCGCGGAGAGAGAGAGAAAGTGGAGTATATTATCGTTCCGAGATTTGAGGAAATCGCAAGGATCCTGCTTATATGTAAGATGTGCCTTTCCGGCGCGGTGTAACGTTTCTTCGCGACTGGGTTTGATACCGTCCGTAAGAAAAAATATCCTCGGGCGTTCCTGAATATTTAGGGAAAGGGCGAAAAGAAAATAAGACGGGTGATGCGACAGGTGGACAGGTGATCTGGTAGCTATCCTTTGTTTTTTTTTTTGTTTTTGTTGGGGGAGAAAAAACCCGGCCTCAGCAGGCGTGGAATGTAATATATATAAAAATCCTGCGAAAGAAATATGTATATCCAGATATTAAAAATTATTAAACGGTACAAAGGGTTATAAAAATATGGTTGGCAAGGCACGGTCGCGGGGAAAATTGGGGAGGGGGGTGAGTCTTTGTCGTTTTTGCGCTCTCCTGAAGAAAAGGATACTCTGGAGCTTCGTTGCGGGTGTGGGCAGGGGAATGCGAATGAACGGAAATGCACGGTGATATCAGTCAGATGAGCAGGCACTAACCATGTTGAGACGTTTGATAAGATATAAGAAGAGTGGAGCCCACTCAAATGCTACCAATCATTCCTGCTGATGAGTATTCGAGTCACGTTGTTGAGGATATATAAAAAGGATCCAGAGATATCTATATTAAAATTGAAAATATGCTATTGTAGCTTGTAGTCATGTCGCCAGCATAGCCGAACCATAATCAAGCTCAAAAACCAGGTACACCTGTTGGCGAATGTTTCGGAGCATGTCTGCGGTGGGCATCAGCAACGAGCTATTCAGCGAATAGCGGAGGTCACCCGACCTCACGACAACACCTGGCAAGCAAATGCAACAGCTGACCGCATACCTCCACCCATCACCGCCGATATATATAAAAGACTGTCTCCTCGACGTTGACGTAATGGAACTGCAGTACTGGTAGCGGTGATAGGTTGTATTCTTGTTGGGGACAATTACGGGGTCACGTTGTCTACAGCATGTCATCTCGAATTCATATAATTCTCAAACCTCTTCTTCCAGTTGATTATCGCCCCCGTATAAATATTTCACAATTAGAAAGGAAACGGAAAGGAAGAACATTGGTCTCTCATGCCAATGAATAAAGTAAAAGGAAAAGTAAAGGAAAAAGGTTGAATAAAATTTTTTTTAACGATTTTCCATTATCAGTACAATAAACGTCATATCCCATATCATTCCTCCCTCATAATCATAATTTCATTTTTGCCGTGTTAATGTCAAAGAAAAAACCCAGAAAAAGAAAAGGAAGAAGAGGCTATTTTGTTCACTCCCATCCACCGCCATGCCGTTTATTTGTCCATCTCTTTGGTTCGGTTTCTTTTCGGTTGGGGGATGTTGGAATTCTCAATTGTCGATGAAATGTTGGTTTGCATTTCCCACCGTGCTCGGTCCTCCTCGCATGCGGCCATTCAATGTAGTTGAAACTTTAGAATCAATCATCGAATATCGGTCAACTCGGGTAATCGGGATTCATTGTCGAGTTTTGGAGGGAATCGGTTGGGATTTCATTATCAGGTTGGTTTAATCGACATTGGGAATCGGCATGATGGTATGACAGAGAGCGAGACGTTTATTTGCTAGAGGAGGTAAAGGTGTTAATAACCCATACCATAATCAATGCATTGGAGGTACTAGGACGTCAGCAACTTACGATCTGGCTCTCGTCTTTCTTCTCTTACGCTTTAATCTGCGAACGCGCTTCTTTCTCCACTTGGCTCTCATCTTGTCGGTTTCTGATCGAACAAGTCAGTATTAATTGTTAAGAAGGTCGATATCAATCGATGGTTGATGTATTGAAAGTTACGTACGATTGGACTTGATGAAAGTTGAATATCGGGTGTTTTGGTTGGTTGTTGTAAAAGGAAGAAGGTAGAAGAAGAATGGATGAAGGTTGGTTGAAGGTATACCTACCACCACCTACCACACTGTTTCGCTGCCTGTGGGGCAAATGCCAAGACTAAGGTTTAGCCCTACATCACGTGAGCAACAACAAAAGCAACGCTCGACAACACATGTTGCCCAACCCATTCAAAACGGACGTCATAGTTCTTCGGGGCTAACTTTGCGCTCGTAATTCTTTCTCCAGAATAGCTAGATCCAGTTATCATACTTCCACAACCATTCTAGGGCGAATACATTCTTAAACTTCAAGCTTCATTGCTAGTTCACTTCTCTCAATAACGTGACCAAATTCCCCAGTAAACCTCAAATTCAATACGAAAGAGCCTCGACAGATCCCCTCCCCGAAATTCCGTACTCTCGACCGCCTGACCTAGATGAAGATGCATACTCGAACAATCACTCCATCAGGGTAAATAAAACTTGGGATCTTATTACAATAGCTCGAATCCTCGAATATATACGATCTTGTCAATACTTTCACCGCTGCTTGGAGATTAAGACTATAAAATGAGCGGAGGGCAAGGATGTTTTGGGTAGGCGTGCTGGCGTGCTTAGTGTTAGCTTGGCCGCCCAATATACTAGCAATAGAGATCGGGTATTATATTTATCACATCGGCATCGGATCGGCTGGCTGCATAAAGGGACCCTTGGTGGCTTTCCCGGCGCTCTTGAAAATCGGCCGAGTTTAAGGTACGAGGCCAGTGTAATACATGTAGAGTTACACCGAAGCTGTAGAATGGCATGTTTCCATATCGATATTTATTACAAGCTGTTAATTACGTTAACCAATCAGAGAGTTGTCACTAAAAACGAAAAGGAGAGTTGGATAACGAGCTATAACCATCGCTTCAACAGGAATCTATAAAGCAATGCTCTCCCGCTTCATCCATCTAAATGCTGCAAAATGAACACAAGATCCCCACAACCTTTACAAGGCTAAGCGAAAATATCCAAAAGCATCGCACATTAAGAATGTAAAGAAATATCATCATCATTCCTTAATTCGCCTTTCGAAAAATAAATCATAAAATCCACCGAACTTCATCGAGTAAACGCGAAATATCATGTGACATAACCTCCTATATTCGATGATTAGTCTCTATCTTCGATCTTGAGTTTCAGGTCCAGCGGGGCAATCATACCTTCTCTTATCGCTTATAGCTACGTCCTTTCAGTCGACATTCTTAAAATGCCCGGTAAAGAACCCTGAAAGTCCAAATCATCACCAATGCGATGACCATCGCCAACGTCAATCCTTGCTCCGTCATTAAGAACTCCATCACCTTATCTCCACCCTCAATCTTCACAACAGCCTCCTTCACCTGCACTTGGACCTCGTCAATAGGCATCTTGAACGTCCGTTAGATACCCTCTTGATTAGGTAAATCCCCTATCGGCTAGGAGTGAAGGATCCTCTAGTGGATTCCAGATTAGGTTCTTTAAGTCTTGTCGGCCGACGGAGGCGAGTAGGAACTTGGGGAGCACAAGGCTGGTGGTAATCAGCAACGGTGGGAACAAGAGACTCCTCTATGGGGATAGTCCGGCTGATGGCGAGAGGAATACGGAGGTCTTCCTCATCTCCGGTGGGAGGATTTGGTAAGGCGCCACGAGGAGAAAGAGCCGCAGTCGCGAAAGGTGCGACAAGAGGACTACAGTTCTGTATAATCTACTTTGGTTTTTCAGTTCCGTCCCGGCGATTCCGGAATCGGCTTCGGCCCGTCGAGGAAGCTAGCGTATCTAAACAACTCCATTAGCCTCGATCGCTCTAGTAGCATACAGATGCGACAGAAGAGTTCCGAGTTACATTAATCCAGCTATCCTTCACTAAGTTCCCCTTCTGCGTCTAGGTTTACTGACGGATAAAAAATTCCAGGCTGTATGTTACGGCGTGACTATTATCGCCCGTGTGCCATCATCGAGCACCGTGATCTCGAAGTAGTTCGCCAGTTTCGTAGAATCCAGCTTGGGACCAAGCTGTTTACTTTCAATCACGAAGAAATAAGGAAAAGAAGCGGAATAAGGAAGAAATCGGCGGCCTTGTTGCAACAAGAGGGAGGAAGACAAAGGTGTTCTGGGTGAAACGGTTTGCGTGTTGTCTTCCGCGATGCTTTTGAGTTGCGGTTGGAAAGGCAGAATGAACCGTCGAAGCTAATGTAGCGGACGTTAGATATCCTGTGAAGGATAAACCGGGGAATGGGTTCGCGAAAAAAAGAAGAGAAAAGAAATCTCTTCAAGGGGTGATACAATATGATGTATTACAGGAAGGAAATCAAGAGAGCTTGAGAGGATCAGCCAGAGCTAAGAGCTGCGGGAGCTGGGATATGATGGGATGAGAGTGAACAAGGTGTGGTCGAGGGATTTTTTGGTTGGAAAAAGGGTCAGCCTGTTCGCCGTTGGATGATGCAGGACATCAGTCACAGCGAGAGGGCTCGTCAGAAAGCAAAGCAAGTTGGTACAAGTACTGCTGCTTGTACCAAAAATGCCCCGTAAAAACAAGCATTTTAAGGTTTTCCTCTCGCTGCACGCTGCGGGTGGGTCCCCTAAAGCATGGAATCTTTCTAAAGCAAGGTAGGTGTACTTTGGGCAGTACTTGCAGTGATACCCAGCAGCCAAGCAGCCCTGCATCGGCGCTGGGGAGTGGGAACAACAAAATATGACCTGTTCCGTTTGAACAGGCCGGATGTCACTTTCAAGTTGCACATTGGAGCTCAAAAAAACGGCTCTTTTGTTTGCACAGCCCCGATGAATATGGATCGATAGGCAATGGAATGGAAAGGAAGAAACCTTATCATTCCCCGCTTTTCCACGCGGAATCTGGAGTTGAGTATTTCTCTGTGTAATATTAATTGGTGTAGCTTGAGATCAGGTCATGTCGGGTTTGCGCGAAAAGCTCACCGTCGCTGCAGCGATTGCTCACTAATAAGAGGCAGGTATCTACTAAAGTAATAACAGTATGACAACCGGTAAAGCTTCCGCTGAGCAAAGTAGTCTTTTTGAGGACTTAGATAAGTAAGTATCGTATGTTGATATCCGAAATGCAGCCAGAGAATAGAGGTGGGTGTTTGAACAAGGCATTGCGGTTCCTGTTCTGCTTTCAAATTCAAGGGACCAAAAGTGCATGCATGTTTACCGTTCGATATGCAACAAGACCCACCCAATCAACACAAGATCCGAGTTCAATAGTGGTGACCGTGCCCGCGAATTCCAGGGACATCGAACTAAAGACAGATACAGAATACTGTACCTAGAGTTTGATGTCTCTTCTAGGTTTGAAATTGATATAGCCTTGCAAATCAGACTGAGTCCATCTGATGTTGCATTGTTCTTGAATCGGGCTACTAACCCTTCGTAGTGTAAAATCCCCTCAACCATGGCTACCTGTATGTTCAATCGACCTGTCAGAGGTGTCATCAGCAGCACTCAATCAAAGATCCTTTAGTTAGCAGTAGGAACTTACATCTTTGTAGCTGCACCATGCGTTTGTCGCTGGTATTTTTGGCATGAGTGAAAAGGATATCCGCCCTCCTTCGCAGGATAGATCAACAAGCTCGCTTGCGGGTCCCACCGGAACCGTGGAGCTCTACGCCTAGCATAATAAGAATATACGCAGGGTATTCCATACCCCCGTGCTTCGGAATACCCCAGGGCTCTTTGACTTTGAACCCCGAGCGTGAAATTGAAAGTGGAGCCATCGTCCAAAGGTGCACCACTTGCCAACACAAAAACGTCCAGCCCTCTTCGTTCATTGTGATGCCGCATCGAACTTGATAACCTCGCCTTCCATCCTTAAAATATCCCAAGCTGTCTGCGTGGGGTCCTTCATGATAGCTTCGACCAGATCAATGACCTTCCAGGCTTCTTTCCACTCCCTAGCTTCCCTCTCGGAGTATGGTAGTGATGAGTTTCTAAGCTCATCCTCGCGAGCGAACCTGCTGTGGACCTCGCTTGCGTCTTTGATTCTATAAACGTATGCGGGACAGGAATCTCCTAAAGGTTTCTTTGCCATCTGGTAAATGAGCTTTAGGATTATATTCTCGCATCCGACTCTTGGTTCCCCAATCCCAATCAGTACTAGATTTTCTTTCCCACCGTTCCCTGAAAACCGCTCTAGTAGTGTCTGTCCGCGAATGATGATGTATACTGTCCAAACTTCATCATCTGTGAACCTCGTGGGGATTATAACCATCTGGTGGTCTTCGAAGTCTCTCTCGAGCATGAGGCCTATTTCGAGCGTTCTTTCCGACCTGCCGAGTTCTTCGAGGAAGAAGGCTGAGCAGATTGTGATTGGGATGGGTGGTTTGTGTTTTTCGTTGAGCTTGCAAAGGTGTGCGTGTATAAAGTGGTGTTTAAAACGGCTGGGGTGCCACCGGGCACTTGTGAGGTCCATGATTGATGTAGGATGATTACTATAGTGGATGCTCAGGGCTGAGTGAGATGTGTATTTGGGTTAAGTACTAGTAGATGGGTCTGCGAATTCTTCTGGGGTTTGATCCAACGTGATGGAGGGGGTTAGATGTAGAGTTGAGATGGTTAAATGTAGTGGCACAGAGTCCTTTTGTGGACCGAGTAGTAATGTTGGATACGATTTAAACATATTGATTGGAAGCCACGTGATTGGCGCGACACGAGATGTCTATACAAGGCTACAGTTTTCTTTTGGATAACACCACTTGGAGGTAATTAAAGCTAAATATCACACATGGAAGCAAATGGATAGTCTGAGATAATTTCCTCGGTAGTAACTGTAGAGAGATCCATAGCAGATTTGTAACATCTTTATTTAGTCCATTGCATTAAAAATTGATGATAGCGAACGTCAGAAACATTTCCAGAGATTGAGAGAATGGATCTCCACAACGACGGATCTATTTGGACAAGCTAACTGCTGGTAATTGGATATAGAATTATATTTAATCTAATATATATTGTAAAGGCCCGACTAAAAACTCAAAAAGATAGAAGCCAAAATGAAGAACAAGGTCGTAGCTTCAGTTCATGGTCGTAGATTCCACCCGTATCACCAGACCCATTTTCTAGATCTATAGGTCGCAATAATTCGATACCTGCAAGGCCCGAATCGAAGGACTTTCGTCGTTTATCGCAAGAGGGATATCGAATGGTGGGAATCGGTTCGCTTAGCATAGACAGCACTCTAAGCACTCGCAGCAAGCTTCACATGCACAACATGCGCAGAGACCGCAGCAGCTATACCGGATCTTGTTAGCTCTCGTTATCCTTAGGTAGTTTGTTTTTTATTCCCATGGAGGAATTTTGTAAATTGAACCATTGTGGCCTGTGGGATAGGGATAACTCACAGTCCGGCAAGACAGCCACCGCCTCCAGAACCACCCTGGTTGTTGTGCCCTCTGTTGTCGTCGTAAGGCTGTTGCTGATATTGCATACCTCCTTGGTCCTATTTCGTCGAACGGAATTGTTAGTTAAAGTCAAACTAGTACAGATTTCCAACTGTCGGGAAAATTCGAGCTAGAGTCTTTTTGCTAGCAATTCTGCAATTGGAGGGCTCGCTTGACATACTTGAGGATAGTAACCTGGCTGGGGTGCCGGTTGGCCGTATTGAGGCGGTTGATTCTGGTAGCTTTGCTGAGGATATGATGGTTGCTGGTTATAGTAGTCTTGGGACGACATTTTGGAAAGATTTCGAGGTTTGGTTTTTGAGTAAATGGAAATTGGGATACGTGTACGGAGGTCGATGTATTGATGAGAAAGAAAGAAAGTTGAAAGTTTAAATGATTTCTAGAAGCCTTTGCGAAGTATATTAAATATCGCCCGCAGCGCCTTCCAAGTCAGTCAAAGTGCTGCTGTGCTGTGCGGTCCGGTGGCCGTGCAGGGGGGCATGGGGGAGCAGCAAACAAGGTTACGTGCGAAAACAAAAAAAATCTAAAAATACTATCCGAGGCAAGCGGAGATTAATAGGAACGTTGACTTACAGAAATACCAAAAAACAAATTATATGCTGACCGCAGAAGCCAAGGTTATGGGTACAGGAATTGAATAAAAATCGCGAGAGCAGTTCGGAAAGAAAAATAATTTGTCAAAAAAAGATGGGAAACAAGCCGTTTTTATAGATCGTTTCTCAACTTGGGCCGGTTAGTGGCACTGGAACGAGATCCGCAAGGGGTTGGTAAGGACTATCCACTTGACGTTAAGGGTCCCAGCATGCGAATGGTAGACTGGCTAGAGATTAGATCCACATTGGAAAATTAATAAACTGGGTGGACTGGTGTCCTGGTCGGGTCGAAGCTAATGCAATGTAGGGAAAA
>LDUD01000135.1:287790-298199 GCA_012184295.1 Dactylella cylindrospora
ATCAGATGATTTAGCTTTAGACTTCTCTCAGATTTCCGGTCGCGAAAATGAGAGAAAAAAGTGAAAAAGACCGACTGCGTGTGAAAACGTGCATGCATACATTTCTAGAAGCGGACTCATGCATGAGCAAACAAATATTTCCCATCATGCGGGCCATATGGACGAAAAGGCTGTTCTCTTCATGGTTGGGGAACAAGGCCCGAACCGACACCCATAAACGGATCACCAGATTCCCGGGATATTTTCTGGAGATTCGTATATTATTAACGTTAGGGCATATCGGTAGAAAAGTTACCGTCTCCCTTATAATCACTCGCAATTCAGTTCGCACGAAAAAAATCTTTTTCTTTTCGTATCTGACACGGGAGAATAATGCTAGCTTCTAACGAGCGCTGTTTCGGCATTTTTATTCAAAATGAAAAACCATTTAGCAGTGTTTTTTTTTGTTTTTTTATGACAATCGTATGGAGTATACGTAATCTAACCCTGGCTGTGTAGGTTCCTAACTGCGAATCCTGGCGTGCCAACCCAACGAATTCGGTTAGCAGAAGCTTGTCCGTGGCTCCACCGACCAGTAAGCGCTCGAGAATAACAACAAGCTGTGGCGCACCGGCAGACATGTGCCGAACTAGCGCATGCCTAGAATAGAAGGCAGCTTCTCAAATGAGTGGCCTACATGACTTAGGCATCTGACGAACCAGGATGCTGGGGTGGATCATGAGGCTTGAGAAGGGTAAATGCAGGGTGTGAATTCGAAACGTTACTTCGTACTTCGTATGTTGGGAAGTAGCTAGTCGCCCATTGCTGGCCTTTTTTTTTTTCTTGGTCCTTATTTTAATTCATTTGAATATGGAAGGTTATGGCTGGCAGCATGATGCTGCATCCCAAGTCGGTTTCGGTGTTGGCGTTTTGCGTTGAGGATGTGGGCCTGGCTTGAGGTTTAGCCCAACAGGGTACAATTGGGCTGGAGCATATTCAGCTGAGCACCATAGCCATATATCCGCGGCGAGCTCGCGAGATATACTAGGGGTTTGACTAAGAACACGACAATTGCATACGTGTATATGGTGTTTACAGCCAGCCTAAGTATAATTATAGATATCCTTATGAGCAAGCAGGTTTTCAGTTATTTGTGCTTGCCCGCGGCATGGGGACTGCATAGTGTCAATTATCAATGTCGTCAACTGGGTGGCAGTGTTGGCAACGCAAACTGGTGTCCGCATACAACAGATTAAACTGCGGGCCCGAAGCATGCGAAAGGAAACCGTGCATGGTTTGTGCGAAGTTGAAAGCCAAAGGCTAGTCGAAGATAACAAACGTAGATAGCATTTATCAACTGATAAGGGTGGGGCAAGTAACCAATCGTATGTACTGGTATCAGCTCATATATTTACAATAAAGCGATCCAAATATGTATAGAAGGAAGTTAACGGGCAGAGCGACATTCCAAATAACCGACATGCAAGGGGTCTAATATTTAAGCTTTAGCGTGTAACTGTAGTCGAATTGCCCCCTGCCATTGTTCTACTTGATATGTTCTGTCTGGCATAAATCTAGCACTTGACGCAGTAGTTGATGCTAGGAAACCATTCAGCATTAGCAATAGCTCTCTACTACAAATATGATGGCATCAATCCAACAGAGGTGACTTACTTTGGTGGGAAGGCACAGCAATAGAAACCGCCACTGCAGAAACCACACTGTCTCTTGGCAAGCTTGACATATTCTTCTGGCTCAGCATCGTAGAATGGAACTGGGTTTGGGCTGGCGGCGACAAAGCCGATCATGGCAACAATGGCGACGAGAGTGATCTTCATTGTGAATAGTCTATAATTAAGTTTAAAGGCGAATAGTTAGAGACACTGCTCTTTTGATGTGGGTTTAAATGTCGGAAAACCAATTTTAAATGTTGGTGGTAGGCTTACTTGGTGGCTTGGGAGTTAGGCTCTGAAGTATGGGATGGCCTTTGGATATTTGTATGCTGTTAAGTATACGGGATTTCCTGCTGATGAAGCGAGTTAGAATTCAGACCCATAGCTAAGGAGAGATGATCTGATATTTATACAAAAATGCCCTCTAGTCACGGGAAAATAGAGTCTAGAGATCTGAAGTCTCCCGGGTCTATCGGTGAAATTTCGAAGTCTCATCTGATTAGCTCTACATGGAGATTGTCAGTATAATGTTGGCGATAGGGTAAAATGACGCGGAAAAGATGGTACTGATCCCGAAGGCACCTTGTCAATAAATACGATCTATATGTTCTATGATATTGGGATTTATTGTTTTGATTGGCTTCTTATAAGCTTAGTGTCATGCAAGGCTGGTACGATACGCCTCCCTGAAAATATGGTTCCCCAGATCTTCCTGGGGTTTGATAAGGTCTACATGGGAGACTAGATACATACAGACTTCACTAGTCACACAGGGTTTAACTTGTAATTACTATAATTGATACTTCTCCGAGTACAAGCGGGTTGGGAATTCACTCGCTCGTTAGGCACCCGATTACAGCTTGCCGATTGTTTATCTAGAGGAATACCCCAAGTTTGGGGCCATATAACGAATCTTGTTGCACATGTTGTTAATGGTTGTCAAAGCTCAATGCTAGGAAACTGCAATCCTGCTCCAACAACTCCTATACCAATCTACTTCCCAGAATCATGGCCATCAATCTCAACTCCCTTGTAAACCTATCCTCTATTTGGGTATAAGAGTGCTGATTAACAGGTCCAAGTCGACGTGGTCGGGCCACTTCCCGACCCGAAACTCGTGGATGCGACCTTATATTTTCGAATCTACAGGATGTAGCCTCTCGACTGCATAGGCGATGAAACAGCATCCACCGGTGGCCACGGAATCACCCATCCCGAACATTGTTCCTGGAAAATGCTTGTTCTCTCCTGTACACAGTTACTTCTGCAACACTTTCGACTAGTCAATGGCCGCGGTGACCGGATCTTGGCTATGCTATAGCTGAGGCTGTTAACATTGTTCTGCAGGTTGACTACTTGTTTAGGAGAGAATATTTCCACTGCCCAAGCCCTAGCTCGCTCCTTGGGTAGTATTTAAAGTTTATATGTTATACGAGTTGCTAGGATGACGGGGTGGCGTTCGATTAAGCGGCAATATGCCACTCCGCAGCACGGGCCACATTTAAATTATGCATCTTCAACTACCGAACTTTCCGAGACCGCTCGTGGAGGTGCAAGGAGGTCGGGTCAAAATGGCAATATTGGCGGTGTACCAGCTTCGGTATATGTGAAGCTGCTAGGAGTCAGCTAGTCTGTAGGTAAATAGGCAAGTAGTTAGCCGCTCAATTTCTATCTACTAGCATCAACCAAAGGTCAAATTTAAACAATGAAAATTGGCAATCACTTCATTGAAGGAATAACTTTAAAAATAGCTAGCTAACGGGTACAGGCGTCCGATATCCTCCCTCATAGCAACTTCTTGAACTAAGTCAACGATATAAAATCTGGGGTACTATATGACAGTTCGTACGAAACAGGCTTCGATCCGGTTTCCGCTGCCCTCACTTTATACTCTGCTCCCACAAGGGGCTACATACAGGGAGTTTCCCACCTCGTATTCGGAAGAAATGCCATTACAGATCCTTTTGTGAGGCATTTGGGCCCTAGACCTATCGCTACGGCTAAATGGCTAGGCCCCGCTGCCAAACTAAAACTTGGTATTTTGCACACTTAAACCCGAAGACTAAAAGCACAACCAACAGATAAATAATGAAGAACTTCGAAACAAATCCCCGAAAACATACACGGATGGCGGCTCCGTATAATAAAATTGTTGATACGGATAACTCGGTACCGTACTGTTGTTGCGGTCAATTCGAGTCGCGGCCCCACTTACGTATGCTTGATAACGGAAGGGGCTCTCCTTTGCCAGACTATGAAAGTCAAACTTCCAAGAATTAGTCCTGGACTCGGATTCATCCTACAGGCAAATATGGCCTTTAGTCGGCCGAGAAACCAAAGTCGATCAACAAGGCAATCCATGAGGCTCTGGATGAATACGCCCTGAAGACTTTCAATTTCCAACACACCCAACACCAAGGTGCCCCTTTCGACGCAATGCAACATTGGGCGCCTGGGAAACAACCAAGAGATGACTAAAGGCTTACCTGTAAGGCTAGTCTTTTCTTACATATGGCTATCCTCACCTGATATGGAAGAATCTTCGGGTTGTTATTGACGGAGTTCTCCAGTCCGGTTGCTCCCATATTCATGGGTTCTTTGGCGGACTGTTAGTGGTTTATTCCGGCATGTTTAGGGCTTCGTTTCTTGAGAAATAATTTATAACGGTAAGCCTGTTACGTTGGGAGGCTGTGCCCCCTATCTTGCAAGGGCACTGACACAGTTTCCGGGATCGTAGATAAAAGGATAACGGACACCATACTGCGATAACTACATATTACAATTGCTAAAGAAGCTATTATCATCCATGCGGGGTATTGTGGATTTACAATACTATACTATAAACACTGCAACTTTTATTCATACATCGTTCTTATTCCTACTTCTATACACCAATCTCCGGTCTCGGCCCCACGAAAGGAGGGATGGTTGTTGGCAGATCATAAGGGTCCTTCAACGAGTAGCTATAAAACTTTGACGCTTTGAACACCCTCTCAGGCTTAACGCTTAAATGCGTCTCGCCGGTACAATCCTTGAACTTCAGCCAGTTGCTCTTGATGGTAGCATTCGGACCAGCAACAACTGGGTCGTTGACCCTCTCGAAGTATGAATTTTCAACGAGGAGTTGAGTGTGGCCTCGGGCGTAGTTTCCATAGGAAGTGACGTTTAGGAAATAATTGTTATACATGTGGCAGTATTTAAGGTTGTCGGCCGAAGGACCTCGTTGGTTGGTGGAGTTGAAGAAGTTGTCGTTGATCTATATTTTCAACAGTGAGTATTAAAGCTCGAATAGTTTCTGACAGTCCTGTTACTCACAGTCATCTTGGAGATAACGTTTGGTGTCCAACCAATACCGAATGCCTTGTTGTGCTCCGACAGAATGCAGTTTGAGACAGTGACATAGTCGGTGTCTTTCCTGAGATCAATGAGACCATCTCTCATCCTCGCAAACTAATATCTCTGTTAGTACGCTCGCCGTCTTTCTATTTACCGAAGAAGCTGAAAGAGCTGAATCCGGTGAGTAACCCACCTTGACATGGTCAATCCAAATATTGGTGCCAGTATCCACCTGAATACCGTCCCAATCCTCTCCCTTGCCGTTATAATCTGTGGGATCATACGTATCGCTAACCTCCAAGTTTCTCAAGATGATGTTACTCTCATTCTTGATTGTGAAACCGCCGCCGACAATATGTCCCGTCTGACCAACCCCAATAATGGTCTTTCGACTCTTAATGGGGATTTCAAAGCCCTTTGGCTCCGAGACGAGGGTTCCCTGGACTCGGATAATAAGGGGTTCGGTTGCCGCTGCATAGCGGATAAGATCGGCGTGTGTGGTGACCGTAACGATGCGACCGCCTTTGCCGCCGTAGGTACCTCCGTTGAGAGAGGCGAAGCCATGAGCTACATCTTCACACTGCGCACATCCCTCCCGTTTCTCGAGTGGCCCGTGAACGGGGAGTGAGGTGGCGAGGATAGGGAGGAGGGTCAATAATACGGTAAGTTTGAAGTGCAGCATCGCGACAGTAGGAAAGATGTAATTTCCGCAAGGCGATCTACTTGGCTTCCGCGATTAAGTTGGGATCGTATATGCTATCAGCTCTATCGGCTGGGGAGTGATCTGGGGTAGCTAAGCATTATCCTCTTCGAACCATTGTGGCGGTTTTTATACTGTCGGCCTTCAGCATGTGGTCTGAGCAATTCCCTGAACAAATCCATCCTCGTCGTTGATCACCAGCAACTTCGATCGCAATCTCACCAGCTTCAAAGAAAAAAAATCTCCCAAAGCCTTCCCCCCTGCCAGCTTCCAAGACGGAATAACTTGAACCGTTTTCTCCATCCTTTCAGAGGCGGGCCCAGCGCATATTTAAATTGTTCGCAATGAGCAAGTAAAAACTCACATCACATCGAGCTTGGTCGTAGCGCTGACCCCCCTCTTGACAATCTCAGATATTCCGCGGCTTAAGTTCGGTTCGTGCATACAACCGACGATTTTTTTCGATGAGTACAGCCAATGCCCCTGAGATTCGCAAGGATAGTGCTACCAACGAGACGGGTCAAAATAACCCCATCAAGGCATGATCGGAGCATCTGCTGTCCTGGCCGATGGGAACCTTTGTTCTTGCAAAGTGTGGGTTTGGTAATCTGGAGCTAAAACCCGGTAGCTCTATAGCTATTGATGCAAAATCCAGGATCTTCGTTCAACATTGTTGCTTTGATTTTTCCGTTGCGTCAACATGAACGCTACAGAAGCTGGGGGAGAAAGTGTGTAATTTAGGCAGATATGCAGACAGGTGCTCCGAAATCTCGACGGGTGGTTTCGCAGGTGGCTAGCCCTGTTACCATGGGATGAAGGCGAGCAAGCGAAGAGTTAGGCTAAAGTTCCGGGTAAATTCGCAACTGGGAGCTACGTATGACTCCAGATTCTGTTCGTTCTGAACCCGGAGAAACCCTTACAATATAGACACCCTTTTCAGGCATTTACAAGCTTCTCCAAGCTCTGAAGAAAGTAATTCTTTCTTACACATTTGTTTCCAGGACTTGTGGGGTCTCCACACATTTCTTTTGAATTTCTGCATTTCTCTTTAGCCTAATTCCCCGCAATATCTTTGGTTCAATTGAGCCCATGCTAGAACATAAGTATGAGGTTCGATTGATTGCACTATTTACTTGATTTCTACAGACTATTACGTTAAATTCTCATTCTCAACGCAGTTTCGAGTCCTATTGCTTCCTATGACTGAAAGCGTCCAGCTAATGAGCTCATCATGACTTCGAAGGTGGTCGTCACGATTGCAACTCGTCGCGACTCGGCGATATTCTCACCTGTACCCTATATCAATTCAAGCTACCTCTACAAGCCCGAGGTACAATATGTGCGATTTCTGTATAGTTAAAAATATTTGATATTATATTGCGAAGTATATGGTATACGAATCAGAAGTCTAGCCGGCCCAGACCGCTCTGTAATGGCCGCTGGAGCCTCCTCGGCTTACAACAAAAACAACACTATAGCCAATATCTCCAACACTAGTTTGTTTGCTTAAGATATATGGAGAATATTTTCCCTTTCTTTAATAGATCTCGTAATACAATTGAAAATTCCGAGCTATGAATACTGCCGTAATGAGTATCTTTACCCCTATTAATATAAGCTTTCCCTTACAGGATTTTATTTCTTGCAGCGACCATTATATCGTTAGCACCATAATATATATTAACAAAGACAGGTATTAGACATTTTCTGGCGAGACAAAAACCCACCCGCATAGTGATGCCGCTAGGGCATATTCCATACCCGAGAAATTATCGAGATTGAGAGCGCAAGGCCATGCTATAGTATTAGTGGATAATCTATTGTGATTGTCCTTCATGACTAAATACCTGAATGGGAGGTATTGAGAGACCTGGAGGCTCCATAATTTGAGACTCTTATTTGACCTCGAAAAGGCGTTTGATATTGACCAAGGCATGTAAATCTATTTTAGCAATTGAAGAGCGGGACAGCTGGCAGATGTTCCTCGTTGCATTGATCGCCCTAAAGTCTTTCGTCGGCCCATGAAGATCGGACCAAAATGCTACCTTACATATTTTCTATATACATAATACCATACCCTCTCGATAGGTCAAGTTTGCTGAATATCTAGACGATCTGGTTAAAAAATTTTGCAATATATACGTAATAACTAAAATAAGTCCAAGATATCATGCAAGTACAAGTTGTTACAAATACCACAGAATCCCCCCCCCCCAATAGACCTGAGAGGAACTTCATCCTGCTTTCCATCGCCAAATTCCCTCAAAATTAAATAAACATCCGAGAGGTAAGCAACCCTTCCACCCCACCCTTCAGAAAACCCTAGAGCCTTTGTTACTTCCTAAGATCGTACTAATACATATTGCCTCCAATTTAGGAGATATGTCCCAGGATAGGAAAAAGATCCCGCTCCTCCTCCTCCGATAAAGTCGGAAGGAGAGGGATCGAAACGCCCGAGAACCGGTCCCTCTCCTCAACGATCCCTACCTTCCTCTGGGTATCGTTGTACCATTTGCATCGACACTAAAGACGGCGTGTTTGACGCACTTCGATGCGGGCATGAGTTCCACGCAACCTGTGGTTCGCGGTTGGCCGTCGCCATTGGTACGCGCTCCCTGTGTCGTAGCAGGGCCGGCGTACCCGGAGGCTGGAGCCGGACAAGAAGGCGATGGCGAGGGCGAAGCCACCCTGCAAAGTCCAATCCATCATGATGAGGGCGAAGCCACCCCGCTCAGTCCGATCCATTATGAGGAGGGGAGACCATAGAGGAGTGGGATGTTCAGGGTGAGGGTGAGGGGAGTGGTGAATGGAGCGGGGGGAACGGTGGTGGAATGGTGGGGGGAGTAGGAGAAGGGGAGGGAGGGAGAGGGGGCCTAATGGGGATGTCAGACTGTTTTTTTTTTCTTTTCTTTTTTTCTTTTGCTTTCTTTCCCCCTCCCCCTCCCCCTCCCCAACTTCCCAGTACCTGTATCGCGCGTTCTTGGAATTTGTAAACACCCCTCCTATCATGATATAGTCGCGTTAAGTCATGTTTATTACTCAGCAATGCACTTTATCTACCCCCCCAATCCGTTGGCTTCTTAGAATATTAAGAAGAATATAGTATTGAGCCTAGAAGGCACAAAGGACGAACCCACTTTGTGTAGGGAGAATATAATATTGAAACGAGAGTTCAGAATTTTGGAAGTGCGACCTCCATCATAATATAATGTAATAGGTAGATAAACACTCATACATCAAGTTTGTAATAAGACGATCAGGATTGAAGATCAGGATTACCGATTAAGATCAATCCAAATATCACGATCCCATTCCCCCCAGCAGCAATTACAATTCCACAATCCTCTACTCAGTTGTAAACTCCTGAGGCGCCGACAGGCCGTCAGCAGACGTAAAGCCTCGGATCTCTCGTTTTCCAACCACCTTTCCCTATCGCGCATCCAGCTGTGAATACGTTCTAGCTGCTTTTCCAGTCGGTCCAACTGATCAATGTAGCCGAGATTATCTCTCCCATCCCAATGAAGGAACTTTCCACTCCAATCTTGAAACCGCCTATGCGGATGCCAGAACTCTTTGATCTGCGTCCTTGTCTTGGTGCAGGCTTTAAAGTGGATCTGGTAGCATCGCCGCAGCCCTTTTGTTCTCCTTTGATCTTCTTTTGTGCGAAAGTTGCGATGGAAGCGCTGGAGGATTGACCTTGCCTCCCGGATGATGTGGCAGCAAGGGAGGAGGGTGTTTTCGTTATATTCGAGATGGTCGCTGCGTTCGTCTAGGAAGCGGCTGAGCAGGTTCATCCGGTGAAACGCCGATCGCCTTGGGGGCTCACCGGGTTTGTTGCCGGTGACGTGCATTACCATGTCGAATGTCAACATTGAATACATGGTTTGCGCGATGACATCGAGATCTGGGATTACGATTGTTTTTGGAGGTTCTTTATTCTCTTTCTTTACTTGCGGCGGCTTTGCTTTCGACGTTTTAACCTTTTGCGTCTTTACTTTCAGGGGCTGTATTTTCCGCGGTTGCGAGGGGCCCGCCTTAGGGCTGTCCGCTGCGGTATTGTTGTCCTCCATCGTGGTAGGGGCTCCGTTGGACATCGAATTTTATTATGATAGTATAATGATACTATAACGATAGTATAATGGTGATAAGTAGGTAAACAAGTAAACGAGTTGTAGGTGGGGGTAGTAGTCATACAGATATAGAGGGCGTATGCAAAATAATTTGTTGATCCTTCGCGCTTGATAAGCTGTCCTGCTACGGAATATCCTCGATGATAAGTTTATTAGATGTAATCCACGTGGCCATGCAAGTGAGCTTGGAAGGCTGCAACTACGCTTAGGGTTTGACCTTTAATGAAATATTTGAGGCACAGAGGAGATGCACATATGCGAACTACATAGAACTAGGGTTGACTAGTGGCTCTAGATACCTATAACTAGTAGTCTACATGTTGCTAAAGGCCAAAGCGATCAAGCTTGTCGGGGTTTCCCTTCTCAAACGGGTTCATTGTATAGGTTCCTGGTAGGAAATCCTACGAATCCCTATTAATATTATCCTCCATCAGCAAAAGATTTGTTTTACTTTGCTACCGTTAAATAATTATAATCCTAATAACAACAACTAAGTAATTTTAGATATCTGTTACACCTGTTCCCGAGGGGTATAGGCGACCTCTGAAGTAGTTAGTTTTACGTTAACTAATATCTTTTTTTTTTTTTTTT
>LDUD01000135.1:298227-310242 GCA_012184295.1 Dactylella cylindrospora
ATTCGATTAACTTGAAAAATTACCATTCCACATTAAATCTTCGTGGTACCTCTATCGGGAATATATTATTTCCTCTCTATATGTAGACATAGGTATTAGCCGCCAATTAGCATATTCTAAGGATCGCGTATGTTAGTGGAGTATCGGGAGATCAAAGCTAAACCTCAATTCGGGAGTATTAACAGCAGCAGGTAGAGCAGGTGATCATGCAGATATTCTAGAAAATCGTTCGGCTATATCAGTAAATTTAAAAGGTGCCAGCTAACCACCTCACAATTAGAGCATTACTCTATAGTTCCCCCCCTCAAAGCGTCCTCCGAGTCGTAAAAAAAAAAAAAAAAAAAAAAAAAAAGACACAACCTTAACTCGAAGGAGCTGATACAATTATAGTACTATTTCAGGCCTTGGTCACTAATATCTCGGAATCTATCAACACAATATAACAGTTCCACATATGCTCTCGCACAATCAAATCAAGTCTCCGATCGCAGTTGTCAACGCCATTGTGCAACTACCCTCCAAACCTGACCAACCTCATGCTAAAGTTGATGTTGTTACCATGGGCATGGAATTAATTCTAGCTAATTCTATTGGCAAATTTCTAGCAAATCTAGCTTGGCACTCCAGCCGACGGAATAAAGAGGAAAATCCAGCTATGGCATCGTATCCGAGTATTGGATAAGCCACGAAAGTTTCACGTGTTGCTTACTGGTTTTCGGGCCTTCGAGGGAGCATTATATCCTTGAGAAGTTACACAAATCAACAAGTCAATTGTGGCCATTTGGGGCCAACTGCCAGTTCGGGTAACCCTTATAAAAGATCAAGCTGACTAGAACTCAATCTGAGCAATCTTAGTGCGGAAACCTAAGTACGTACACCTCTAAATATTTATATATGGTGATATAATGCTTAGATACTGAATTGGAATTATTCACACTGAAAAAACTACCTGCATTTGCCCTCAATTTCTTATAAAAGACGGCTCGTCTAATCTCCTCGGCGCAACACGATCGGACTTAAAAAAAAAAAAAAGCTCATAGCATCTGTTTTGATTGGCTGAAGCCTAGAAAAAGCATGCAGGCTTGTAGGGAACGCCCCTGGAGGAAGATTAAGTGCGGGGTCGCGCAACATGACCATGATGATAAGACAGCTACGCGGAGGCGCCTATCTGCTTGTTTTCACCCTCATATTTGGTCTCTCTTATTCTCAGACCGACACCTGGACCATAGTTAGTAGCTTGTTCACATTACGTCTTCGATCGATAATTTCTTGTTCATCACCCTCTGCAAATTCTCTTCGCGGCCTCACGGCTCCCTCACGTAAATTAGCTGATATAAAATGGATCCAATGTCTGCATTTGCCCTTGCAGTGAATGTGGTCACAGTTATCGATATCAGTCTCAAGATAGTGTCGGCTTACAAAAGCGAAAATGCTGTGGACTATACCCAACTTCAAGAGTACGCCAGTGGCCTAGAGGACCTTTGCGGCCAATTTGTACCAGCTATCCAATCTCCGAGTGCAACTCCGCCTTGGCCAACAGGAGACAGCTTGCGAAAGTGTGCTGAGAAGTCTATCGAAATCTCCAAGTCCCTTCAGCAGGAGTTGACTTCCTTGCAGCCAGGAGGCTCCAAGCTCAAGCGAGTAGTAGCTGCCCTAAAGAACCCATTCTCTCAAAAGATTAAGAATCTTGAGCGCGACTTGAGGAATATCCAGGCTGATCTAGATACACGGCTACTACTTGACTTGCGGTAAGTTACTCTGATTAAAGGGTTCCCGCAAACTATAACCTTCCATCGAGATCCTATATAAGATTAAGTACTAATCCGAGAGCTTAATGCGTAATGCACAGAAAAGGAATCGAATTTAATACTTTTCAGCAAACGAAGCAATACCAATCGCTCGACAGTTCGATTAAATATCTGCTCACGAACTTTTGCAGAAATAATACTAGACTTGTAGACCTGATTCATGCCGAAAATGAGCAAACTCGGCATGCCATTATTAATGAACTCCGATCTTGGAAGGCGACAGGAGAGCAGAAAGAGCTATCTGATCGCAAGAGTAGGATTCTAGAAAGTCTCATCCATGGCAATCCCTTTACGCGGCAAAATGAAATCAATGTCCAGCACGATGGAACTTTCGAGTGGCTCCTCAAAGATCTTGCTGGTGGTCGGTCGGATTTTTCAGATTGGCTTCAACGCGGTAACGGCATATTTTGGATCCAAGGTAAACCTGGTTCTGGAAAAAGTACCTTGATGAAATTCATCAGCGGATCCAGTGATGTCTTGGAAGGCCTCAACGTCTGGGCGGAGTCGAAGACACCTCTTGTAATAACGTTTTACTTTTGGTTAGCCGACAGCAGTGGGTTGCAAAATAGTTTCAAGGGCTTTCTTTGCTCTATACTGTATCAACTATTGCTCTCGCACTGGGTTCTAGACGAGAGCTATCTTGCTGATCACCAGCTACATAGGAAGAAGAGGCCAGATAATTGGGACCTTATTGAGTTAGAGAACCTGACGCAACAGGCCGCCATTGAGATATCTACAATTGCGCCTATTTTTTTCATCATTGACGGGCTCGATGAATGTAAGGAAGATGACTTCAGGAAAGTAATCGGAATTATCCAGCAATTCGACTCCAATTCCAATCTCAAGTTCTGTGTGTCGTCACGCCCAGAGGGAAGGATCAAGACCCGACTGGTAGCAAATCGGGTACTAAAGGTGGAAGAGTATACAAGGAAGGATGTTGAAAAATATGTTACTGATGAACTTGGGCCGCTCCGGAGACAGAGTAATTTTGACGATAATGGCTGGCAGAAACTAGTCAATGAAATTGTCTCTAACTCTGACGGCGTATTTCTATGGTCTATTTTGGTATCGAGGGATATTTGCAAGGGGATTGAAAATGGAGACAGGAGCAGCCAGATTCTCGAGCGATTGCGGAAACTACCAACGGACATCACCAACTTGTATGAGGAGATGCTCAAGAGAGTTGGAGGGAGCTGGGAATTTTACAAACACGAGGCGGCTTCCTACTTCAGGCTCTTACAATACAGTGAATATCTTGAATTCCGGGAGCTGAGCTCAAGACGGAAATCTTGGTCCTGCATCCCCCCTGGCCTCGGGGGATACATGCCAATTTACGAACAGTTCAATGTCACGAACTCATCCCAAACTATAGAAGAAGAAATTGAATTCCTCAGCAAGATCAAGAGGAGGATTGATATAGTTTGTGCAGGGATGGTAGCGGTAGATGCTGCCCCCGATAGATCCATAGACATTAGTGGGGGAGTTACCAAAGAGGAATTCTATCTCCGAGTATGGGAGGGAAGGGTTCGTTTTGTTCATCGGACAGCTAGTGACTTTTTTAAGGAAACTGGAAGGAGTATTTTACATTTTTGCACAACTACAGGTATTCAAATTTACACTAGCTTAGTCGACAACTACATTAGGCTTCAGAGGCGAGGCTACAGGCCAGATTTTAGCATTCCCGAGGTCGTACAGATCATTCGCAACCTGGAATCGGTAGAAGGTACAACGGAGGAAAAGTTGAAGTTTCTAAAATATTTCGAGGGATCAATGTCCTCACTACTTTCTACTGCTGACGGAGAGCCTAACGATAACTGGGTCTATGATCTATCGGAAGCTGCCGTAAAGATGAATAACAATAGAGAGCCATCTTTCGACTTCAATGCAGTTATTATCGAAGCCGCCCCGAATGACGTACTGGAAAGTTGGATCGATGCACTTCTGACATCAGCGCATATGGTGGGAAAGAAGTTAAACAAAACGTACAAAGATTATCTTCTTTTCTGTGGGGCCCTTTGGCGCCGCTCAACATGCATCAGGAAATTGCTCCTGCATGATGCAGACCCGAATGCTCTATTCTATTGGGGTGTGCCTTACCGAGGAAAGACGTCCCCTTGGTTGATATTCATAGGGCGAATTCTCATGCGGACGAAGTCAGCTTCGGAGTTTTTCGATATAATAAAACTGTTTCTCGACAGCGGAGCAAGCCTTGATAGTAAAACGGTAGTCATGAGAACCGTGGATCCGGCATATACGTCATCATTTTCGGGCTCTGAACTATTCAGGATCTCAGATAAACATAGAGCTTACTTCCTTGAAGTAAACGCACAATATTTGCTCAGAAAACTCTGCCAAATCCTCCCCGAGGCGACTGATGCCTTACTCCGTCAGTTGAACTCGCAAGTGCCCCTAGCTTGTCTGCGGCTCATCATGTTACGTCCGGCACCATCTGATTATTCCGTCAACAATTCTGAAGAGCTGCAAGCAGCCATGGGAGGGCCATCAAGTGCATCTAAGACAATGATACATTCAGTTCTCAATGGCCTTCAATTCGATCGCAGTCTAGCTCTAGAAGTTCATCCAAATATGAGCGATAACACGCTGGATGAGATATACTGGGATCATCGTAGAAAGCCCCCGTATAGAATAGAAGAGGAGCCAGGATTGAGGGAACCATTGGAGACGGTTAGCGTTGTTAATTGGGCTACATATCTCAAGGAGAGAGGCTATTTGAGAGATAAAGATGATCCAGCGGTGGGCGATGCACCAATACCTATGTTTGATGGTTGTTAGAAGTTCTGTATTAAGATTAGATTCCAGAGACTGACTTCTCATTGAAAGACTGATCTCAATATGACAAATGTAAACCCGACTACTATGATCTCAGGTAACCAAGATAAAATAGATAGCCCGAGAGCATCCAACAGATTTTATTTTAGCGCATATCGCCTGATGGTTAGAAGCCTAGAACTAGAAGGATTAAGGCCAGCAGAAAGCAGCTCAGTTAACCGCTACAATCTTTGCGCAGGCGCATATCTCAAAAATTGTCTCAAGATCGTGCTGCATACCGACACGTTAGCTAAAATTGGATTTGACATCTGGGAGCTACCAGATTGGCGGTGGCACCCTCTTGTCTATCGCAAGTATGATCTTTGCTTAGCTCATGCTCGCTTACGATTCCGAATCGTGGGCTCACAATCCGCATTGCGCTACCAACATTCAATCATACAGCCAGCGTTTTGTTACATTTTATAAAAATTATGACCTAGATAGTAGATATAAAGCGAAGAAGCGAACTGATATATTTAAGTAGTATAATATAACCAAAGGCGACTTCTACATTTTATAAACGCCTCTAGAATTACAGGGTTTTAATTTCCCTTCTATATGATGCAACCGCACATGCGGGGCACCCACCATATATCAGACCCCGTTAGCAACGGCAATCGAACCGCATCAGGTTTCTATAGGAACAATGTCGAAATTAGCGTCTATCACCAGCTTCGGGTACCACAGATAATAGTATATCTACTGTCATGTACTTAGACTGCCCCCCTTGATCCGGGTTATGCTTGATAATTGCAAACTATTCCCGGGACTACATTGCGAATGTCACAAAGTAGGAATGTTTTAAATCATGACGACCTATAAACCTGATTAACAACTCGACCTCTAGCGTCGAGCCTAATCTCCAACATTTTCGAAAGGAACTGGCTCTAAGCATAGGATGATAAATCTTATTCATTAGGTTAGAACTCATTTTCTTTTAAATCCTTAATAAATTCTTTTTTTCCAACTCTTATTATTGATTCATGTTATAGAATCATATTAGTGTCATGCGACGTACCGTGACGACTTTATAGAGCATCTAGTACCCGAGTCTCCAGACTCGGTTATTTGGCAATTTGCTGCATGGCCGAGTCGCATGCTTACCCTGCTTCTAGATGAGCAGTGTAACATCGTGTTCCAGCGGTGTGTTTACAAACTCCATCCTGCTGTTTAGAAGTACCATTTCCACGCACCAATCTCTTTAAAAGGGAAAAAAAAAAAAAAAAGACTCCGAACGCTTGTCAACATGTGTGTATATACAACGCCTCGGGTAAAAAACGTTTGAAACGCCAGTACTGCTGTAAATTCCCAACCAATGCTAAAATCCCAACTGCCGCAGTAACTGCAATATCATCTATATTCCTTGTTCCCCGGCTTCTACCTCCATCCATCTCTTTCACCTCTCCGCCTTGCTTCTCCGTTCCTACTGTATCTCTCCTCACTCCTTCTCGTGTATTCCTCGTTGCCATTCGAATAGTTTCTATTATCTCGATACTTTGCAGTGTTCTGCTGTGGTTGCGGCTGCGGTCTGGATGGCTTTTGCTGTCTTTGCCCTTGTCCTTGAGTTTGGGTTTGCCCATTTTCGTATCCTTGCCTGCGATCATCCTGCTGCCGGGGTATTCGTTCCACACCTCTTACCCTCCCAGTGGCCCTTTGATCATTTTCTCGCTCTCTTTCCCTTTCTCGTTCTCCAAGCCTGGTTCCTTCGGCGGTGTCGTTCACCATTCTAATACTCCAAGACTTGACTTTGACGGTCCCCTGGGCTTTACCCTCACTCTGTCCCTTCTCCCCGCTACTTATATAGCTACCATTCAATATTCCTTCCACATCTTCGCCCCATTTGCACCATCGCTTCACAACCTCGTCAACTCTCCCAACACCCTCCCGGCTTCCAGGTACTGCAAACCACTCTTTATGCACCCTCCCGCACTCTTCGCAAGTATGCGGTCGGTTATAGTACTCATCTCTCAATTCTAAGTGAATCAATCTCTCCACACGGTGCGAGTATGGCACTTTCTGCCCAGGACTAGGCGCTGGCGGCGACGTTTCCCCCGTGGTGGATGGTTTCCGCGACCCGCTACCAGGTGAGCCGGATTCTGGTGAGTCGGTGAGCGGGACGTAGGGATAAAACCGAATTAGCTGAAGATTGTATCCGCACTGCTGGCTCCATTGGTGTAATCTCCTCTGCACATTCTGGGCACGTCCAATTTTTAGCAGTACTTTTTTCTCTCCATTACCAGTCTTATTTTCGTCATCTTCCTCGTCATCGACGGCTCTGAATAACGCTGCGGAGCCTGGGTCAGTCTTGCTGTAGCTGTACTTTCGCTTGCTTGTTGGTGGCGCTAAAGTTGCAGCCGCTGGTTGGGGAGGAGCACCGGTGTTGTCTTTTAGGAGGAATATATAGATATAGCCCGGCATGTCCTTTTGGGAGATGGGTTTGCGTAGTTCTGCCGCTATCATTGCTCGGGTTCGGGTTGAGAGGTGAGATGGGAGCGGTGGGGTTATTGATTTAACATTCGGGATGCAGACGGATTCTTCGCCGTCAGAGTATTCATCGCTGCTAGAATCGCTGTCGGATAATAGCACTGGATTTGCGGATGGTTTGGGGGGCCGTGTACGGTTTGGTTGCTGTGAAGCTGTCAAAGTTGGTTGTGGATGGGGAGGTTGAGGAGCGTTGGTAAATTTTATGTGTCCCCCGCCTGATGAAGCACCCCCGCTTGACGTAGCAGTAGAATATACTGGATAAGGCGGTCGTTGGTCATATCTGTGAAATTGCATCGGTGGCGCGGATGCGTACTCCTGCTTCTGAGGCTGTGGCCTCGGTCGTGCGTTTTGATATTGCTGACTCTGTCCATGGGGCCTCGCAGACCGCGAGTACTCTTCATCAGTGATACAGCAAAACAACTGAGCTAGCAGTGACGGTCGTTGCTTTGGTCGAGGGCGAGGCTGCGGTCTCTTAAAGTCATTATTCGCTGGGAATGTGTCTCCCGGCGCTTCCTCGATAGCTCCCATTCCGTGACTTGGCCGTACCCGCTCAGGCCTGGACGGTGGTGGACGGCCATGTGCTGAGTTGTATGTCGAACCGCCGTTCGCTGTACCCATTGGCCTTCCGTTCTGCTGACCCACACCTTGATTTGAAGCACTACCTTGCCCATGTAGAGCATCCCAAACGGCCTTCTTGCCTTCCTCTCTTCTTTTCGCATCCTTCAACATCTGGGCGTCTTTTCTGACAACGGTCTTCTTCCTCACTACCATAACCTCGTCGTCATTAAGAGGTGTATCCCTTCGAATAATGATCTCTGCTTGATCGGGTCCAACCCATCCTCCTCCCGACCCGGCTCCCCCACTTCCCGTTGAATCCATGCCATTATTAATTTCGTTCCCACCGTCGGCACCTAATATCACCTCCACAAGCGTATCTAGGCTACTCCGTCCTTGTAACCTTCTAGCTTTCTGGCTATCGCTCCTTTGCAGTACTACAGTGTCCGCGGCTTGGTCTTTATGCTGCCAGCAGAAGAATTCTTCGGCGGGATTTATTTCATCGCTATCGCTACTATTGTTGGTTTTCAAAGATGAACCCTTGGGGGCTTTAGCGGCAATGCTTCGTCGGCAAGGTTTGCCGGTGCTGACTGAGATTCCACGACAGGTGGTCGCTGGGTTTCGACTGTCTGCTCTGCCGATTAGGCGAGCAGCTAGGACTTCGGGTGTTGTTGAGTGGTAGGGCATTTGAGGCCGAGGGGAGGCCCCTCCTTTGTGAAGAGAGATATTTAAGTGTTGGAAGTAACCTGCTAGAGATCAATTACCTGGTAGCCGAGAGGGAGTTAGCTCCTAGCAACGCCGTGAAGTTGTGTTGATCTGTGCGGAATAGGAATAAGGGTTGATGCAAGGCAAAGGTTGATACGGGAGCAGTGATTGATACGGGTACTATTGTTGATATGGCAGGCGAACATTGAGGGAGAAATCACTTACCATCTATGTTTCTTGATCTCGAGTCATGAAGCCGAAGTCAAGAGCTGACGATATTGATACAAACATGAATAGCTAAAACAACAAAACCTCTAAATCAAAGCCATCCCGGAATTTGAATCCCTCTAGGGACGTTCCTCCTTGAAATAGTATTCCCTCAATCCCTTTCTCTCCCTCCCAAAGTCTCATCCGTCCAAGTCATCGATGTACAGCAAGCATGCAGAAGGGGAAAAAAAGGGCGATGAGCTGTTCCAAGGCTGCACAAGGCTTAAACAAATACAGGAAAAGAAACAAAAGAAGAGCGGCTACTGCGAAAAATGGGCACCAACACGTCAATTTCCACGTTTGGGCTGTTTCAACCGTTTGCAGGGAAACGCGACCGCCGCTGGTTGGCTGGCCGGTTGGGAGGGATTGTATGGATGGGGGAGCCACAGGCTTAGGCAAATGCAAGGTACAGCCACAGAAGCTATTCGCCACATTTTAATTAGCATTCCTATTTCTGTTCAGCCCCGCATTGCAGGGGAACAAAAAATTGGTGTGGTGGGTGCAAGGCTCGAGGAGGTATTGTCAGGATCTAGAAATATTTGAAATGGTGAGGGGTTAGGATCACGGTGAGAAGTTATCGATAGTGACGGGAAACGAAAAATTTACGACTCGAAAAGACTACTGTCCTGTAGCTGTCCCATAGACGCGGTTCGCATTCCTGCGTCGGAATAGATACCCCTGTTAGCATGTATTAGTGCTCGTCGTCTATGCGTGATTGGCGGTGGGGGTTTGTCGCTGAGTTGGTAGTGACTTTGTGGTGGCAGGTGTGTGGCATCCTCGTGATGATAGCATTCGAACAGGTCACTTCGCTTTAGAGTTTACTATCGATGAAAAACATCGGGACCATGAGAACTTTGTCATTCAGACCATAATATCATTTCACTACCATCCAATTCCTTTTGGTCACCCTCCTCGTACCCTCTTTTTATCCTAAAGAAAAAACTAGAAAATGTATTGTATGATGAACAATGATAGGAGGACGAAGTGGACTGCAATAAGAAACGAAGCAGAGAGACAGTCGTAAACATGTGATACCTATTCGAAAGAGAGATGGAGAGAACGCCGGAAAAAACCCATGTAGAATTTATTTTTTCACTTCCCTATAATCCATGAACGAGGAGAGAGAGGGAAAAAAGGGAGATAAGATTGACAGTAAAAAGTCGTATCTTCGCGAGAAAGCAAAAGGAAACCATTGAAAACCGTTAGACCATTGTTCCTTCTTTTTGTGGGATGAGAAGGTGGATGCCAAGTTGATTACAGATCCTGCAAGGAACCAAATAGCGAACCAACAAAGATAGTGTGAGATGGCAAAGGAAAGGTCGAGAGTGCGTAAAAAAGGAAAGGAAAGAATAAAAAGTCCTCCGCTATTCGTAGGCGTTCCTTTTGAAATTCCACCACCTTAGGAAAATATATGGGTTTGGAAAGGTATATAGAGGAAGGTTTTTAGCGACTATTCCACTTGTTAGCAGACGCTGGATACAATTTCGGAGATGGTTCCAATTTCATTCAACTTACTCTTCAGCCCATTCGTTCTCACGACGGATCTGGTCCTCCTCTTCTGGGGTGAAATCATTCTGAATGTTGAAGGTCTTTCTGATTTCCTCCGGGGACTTGCCCTTGATCATATTTGCGACAGTCTTGCAGCCAACGTCGAGGAGTGGCTTGATGTCAAGGTAATTTGCAGCCTTATGCGGTCAGAAACGTTAGCAAACGAAGCCGAAAGAGACAAAAATCCCAGCCTGTCGGTCATTAGGATTCTAGAACCTACCAAAATGATCTCGAAGAGCATCTCCTGGTCAACCTGCATGAACTTTTGATCCCATTCCTCAATGTCGGTAGACTTTTTTCTGGAGTCGCTATCCTCATCGGTTGGTGGAGGTGGATCGTTCTTGTGGTGCTCGCACCATTCGATAACCTTTCGTAGAACAGCATCGTTGACCTGAGGATGAAGAGAGCAATGTTAGAGCGTGTTTGGGGGCAACCTGGGTTGGAGCTTCGGGGACCGCGGTCTTGGCGACGCGAGCGAAGCTTGATACCCAAGGGGGGTATGCGAAAGGGCAAAGAGGGAACTCACGTTTGGAATTGGAATTGATTGTGCAGTGAAATCACCGCCAACGTCCTCAAGCATGTTCTTGATCAGAATGGACCTCTCGGCGACACCCTTGTCTAATGGGAGATGACAAAGACGCAAAGATTAGTGATTCGAAGATTTGCCGGGAGTTTTGAGAGAACTGACGACCGAGAAAGATGCCAGATATCTCCGGGGAAGAAGCTACGACAACTTACCAACAGTGATCTCGACCTGGTCGGACGAAAGTAGCTTAATCTGATCCATACCGACAACTTTGATGGAATACGAGTAAGAAAGAGGGAAAGTTGCTGGGTAGTTGCAGCTCCAGAAGAAACGTTGTTAGAAAGGTGGGGAAGTAAGGTCGGAAAGTTGTGTTCTTAAACGTGTGAGATTGTGGTATTCGTATTCAGGAAAGATCTATACCTGTTGTTGATGCAGGCGACGAATGATCTGGAGGGGGATGGATGACAGGAAGGTTAAGTTTGGAAGAAGAAGAGGTGGTTGATGTGGTTGTGAGTAGATTAAATGTGCGTGTGAGTGGGATAACGTTGAAATAGGAGCAACGAAAAAAGGTAGAGCGAGCAAAGGAAGGGGAAGGATGATGATTATGTGTTTGCAAGCGGTGGCAGCTAGCAGCAGCAGCAGCAGCAGCAGCAGCAGGTGGGTGTGTGTTCCTCAGTCAGTCAACTCAGGTCAGTCAAACAAGCAGGGTGGGTTGCAGCTGAGCGTCGAAAGAGCAGTTGGTTGTCTGTTCCAAATTTGGTGGGATCCTTCTCTTAAGAAAGGCTAAAGCAAAGCAAAAAAAATAAAAAAAAAAAAATAAAAATAAAAATAAAGAATATCAAGCTTGCCCAGATGATCCTGCAGCACGCTACAAGTTATCTCTTCCCAGATTTAGCTTTGACACAAATAAATTGAAAGAGATGGACGGGATCGGTATCTTGAAACGAATATATATCTCCGTCTTGAAAAAAAAAAAAAAAAAAAATATTAATTTTTTTGTTCAATTGAGTGATACGGGGGGAAAAGGTTCCCATGATTATATATACAAGCCAATGCGGCACGGGCTACGACATTCCCTCGTATTTTGAGGTTTGATCATGAAGGAGTAATAATGCTTGTTCGCATAATCCGCCCCGCTACGGGATAAGATGATACGCCTCTACTTGAGAATGACTGAACTCTGGCGGCCTGTATGTACGTCCCTCAAAGCTAATCGGAAGCATAGCCAGGTCTGGGGGACCTCCCTGACAAAGAAACACCTAGAAGCCCACACCGAGAAAAAAAAAAAAAAAA
>LDUD01000135.1:310269-396113 GCA_012184295.1 Dactylella cylindrospora
CATACTGATATCCATTGACCACTGGTGATTCAGATCAAATATCCGACCCTATGGTTCATCCCCTCCCCCTGTCATTGATCCTAAAGCTAAAGAATCGCATTGCTATCCGAGTGGCAAAATGGTGAAGGCTGACCATTCGGTAGTCATCATCCACTCATCCAAAGACGCAAACGAAAAAAAAAAAAAAAATACCCACACCATGGCCCCTCAGGCTTCCCAGGCAGGCAGGCCATGGCTCACGTAACGTTCTTAGGCGGGGTTACGTCTTTCCCCCGGTTGCGTTTCTGGGAACCTTTCCCTTGCCTTAATCTTAAAGTGGGCCAGCAAAAGCTGGGCATAGTGACTCAAGAATAGGTATCATTTCGGGTTCAGCCTTTTAGGCGCCTTGCCGCCCGAATTTTTTTCTTAGAACACGGAATTCCTCGTATTGCATTGCAGCCTCTCAGGATGCTCATCTTATTAGCGTTACTGTTGGTATTGCCCACATAATGCGACCTTGTGACGGATTTGATTCTTTTGATTATATTCGACCAGACCAGATCATAAGATTTCTTTTCTGGGCGGCTCGAATTTTATTTGGTTTGTGTCAAGTTGGTGACGGAATAGGTTCGTTTGTGCTTGCCACGCGGAACATCCTCGCGACTGTGCAGCCTGCGCCGCTGCTCTTTTGGAGTGTGACCTGGCAACACCCAAACCCGAGTTTACATACAAGCTCCAATCAAGCCCATTGAGTCGCTGTAGCTCGAAACGATATCTTCACCTCTCGCGATCCCATTGATGATTTGAAACAAAATGAACAAACAAATAGGTTCGAGGACATTTTAATTTCGGGTTGTTTGCGGGTTCTCAATCCTGCGCTTCTTTGAAAGTTTGATTTAAAGCGTACAGTTCGGATCCGGGCGTTCCAAGGATCCAATAAAACCGTATTGGTAGCCGTCACAGATCTAGAGATCCCGCCCTTTCGCCAGACACTGCCAGCACATTTGGCTATCCGATGCGAGTCACCCGTTTGCCGGGAGCTTCGGACCAAGAATGGAGAACCAAATTTTTTTTCTTTTTTTTTTTTTTTTTTAAAAAAAAAGTTTTCAAATCGGGCATCGGGGAGCATATCTATCTCCACAAGGCGGGTTACTTACAGGAACCATCCGTCGCTAGATAGCGATTGAATAGATTCCAAAGCAATCCATCAATACCAAGACCAGCAGCAAGGATACCTCGATCGCCGCCTGGCCGTTAGCTAGGAGAAATATGCCAACAATGCAATGTTTGATTTAAGTCAGCTCATCCACGATCGTATTAGTAGTTTGGGGCTGGCAAAAGCTGAGATCCTGCCAAGCTTGCGCATCCAATTACAAAAATTCGTAAAAAAGGTTGACATAAAATGTACAGATCGAGATTGTATGTACAAAAAACTCCGTAAACCCATAGACCTTATGGTAGCTGGTTAAACGGCTAGCTTGAATAGTGTCCGTAGGCGGCATTCCATGATCTATGTATCCGAGACCTTGTATACAGCTACTACCAATGTCTCATCTTGTAGAAACCTGGGGTGCTTCCATAGAATACTTCCATAAATCAATGATGCTCTTCTCCATGTCCATGCCCGCTTTCATGCCCGTGACTCTCTGGCGGAAATACGAAATACTCTACACCGCAGTAGATTGCGAATGCTACCGTTGCGATGCCAAAACCGGGGAACAGCCCTCGAAAGCGGTTGGCTCGGGTGAAAGGACCAGTGTAACGCCATGCCTCCCTATATAACAGAGTCAATTGTTAGAAACAGACTTCCTAGAGAATATATGGACGACAATTGGGTATCGAGATTGGAATTTATAGCAGGGTCGGAGTAGGGTACCGTCTAGCCCATGGATCTGGGAGATTCCGTCCGGCGCGGAGGAGGGTTTGTGGATTGAATTTGTCGACCATGGTTCTTGTAAAGATCCAATTAGTACTAGGGAGATAATTGGAGATGAAGCTAGGACTTACGATGTGTGTATAGGCCGATGCTGTAGGAGACGGCGTAAGGTGGATTGAATGAGAGGTGATTGGCTGCTTCGGTGACGGTAGTTGCCTGTTCGTCTGGTGTTGAGGTTTTGGTGAGAGGCTTAGTCAGCACTGAATCTTGGCAGGCAGGACGTCCTCTCCGAATTAACAACAACGGCCTCTCGCACGTCGGATTAAGATTATCTGATCTTGATCACCAGACATCAGATATCATCCCGACAACCATTTCGACCGACAGTTGCTTAATCACCAGAGCGAGACGATTCAATAGCGATAACTTCTAATCATATTGCTAGGCGACTGAGAATAAACCGAGAATTAACCCCACAATAAACGCACAATTCGAGGCCTCGCGAGGATGGTTGTCGCCTGTTGCTGAACCGCCACCACCGCCTCCTTCTCACCCCCCTCTACTTTTTCGAGACAGCCTCATGGACAAGACACCCTATCCAACCTCTCCTCTGATATCGTTCCAATCCACAATCCTTCCTTCGAGATAACAACCGATCTCTACGCATTCCCATCAAAACAAATCAAGCTCGCGCCAAAGATACCAAAATGCCTCCAGCTCGAGGCAATGCCTTCGGGCCTGCAATGCATACCCCATCCCCGTTCGGGAATCAGCATTTAGTACATACGAATCCCCATCATGCTTCCCACCATATGGCCCATCACCAGATGCAGCCACAACACCAGCAGCATATTCAACACCAGGCTCACCACCCTCAGCACCCCCAGACTCAACATCAACAGGCAATACAGCAGCACCAACAGCTCGTCAATGCACAACACGCCGCCCAGCAGGCACAGGCTCAGGCAGCCCAGCAACAGAACAACCAGGCCTTACAGCAAGCCGCCGCCGCTGCTGCCGCGACGTCGATCAAGGAGGTGTGGAAGGGTAACCTAGAAGCTGAGATGGCTGTCTTGAGAGATCTGGTGGAAGAATATCCGTATATTGCAATGGTAGATCTCACTAGCTCATCTTGTTCAAGAGTTTCTGGGTTAACTAGTATGAAATTGATGATAGGATACGGAATTCCCAGGCATCGTCGCCCGCCCGATTGGTGGCTTCCGTAGCAAGGCTGACTACCACTATCAGACGCTCCGATGTAACGTGGACTTACTCAAGATTATTCAGCTCGGCATTACCTTCTACGATGAGAATGGCAAATGCCCGGAACCCGCCTCTACCTGGCAGTTCAATTTTCACTTTTCTCTCAGCGAGGACATGTACGCTCAAGAATCTATCGACCTGCTCACTAAGTCTGGGATTGATTTTAAGCGTCACGAAGACTACGGCATCAACGTCTCGCAGTTCGGAGAATTGCTCATTTCATCCGGCCTTGTTTTACTCGATAATGTCAAGTGGATTTCATTCCATAGTGGATACGACTTTGGGTATCTGGTTAAGATTATGATGTGCCAACCTTTGCCAGCAGAGGAAAGCGAGTTTAGGAAATACTTGCACACCTTCTTCCCAGCTTTATATGATATTAAGTATCTCATGAAGACGGTGAAGTCTCTGAAGGGCGGGTTGCAGGATATTGCAGATGAAATGGGCATTCAGAGAATCGGACCTCAACACCAGGCGGGCAGTGATAGTCTACTCACAGGACATATCTTCTTCGCCATGAGAGGGAGGTACTTTGAAGGTAAAATTGATGATGAGAAGTACTTGTATGTCGTCCTTATCCTATGCCTCCCCTTTCCTTCCCTCCACATCACTCTCTACAGTATGGCGGCTAATAGATCTACTACGAGCAGGGGACAAGTTTGGGGCCTTAATGGCGTCGGAACTGCTGGACCAGGTCTCAATTCAATCAATACTATCGGTGCTGTTCACTACACAAATGGCCAGGCACAAGGCCAACCCAATGGCGGACATGTCCCATCTACGCCCACCACTTCCATGTCTGCAATTCCAAACACTGGCATGACTCCTGGGCCTATGACACCACAACAACAGATCAACCCCTACGCTCAACCGCCCCAGAATAGCCAGCAGGGTGTAAATCCCATCAGCAGTAGTGGGTTCCAATTCGGCAAGATTGGAGGGATGTAAGGAGATGAGAATATGCGACATCTATAGACTAATGATCGTAGGATGACAACGGGGAAGAGGCGGGATGAAGTTAAGAGGGTTGACTTTTTTTCTTTACTGCTTTCTTGGCTCCTTGCATCTGGCGTCTTCCTATAAATTTTGCTCCTTCTGCATCCCTTCTTCGCCTGCTTTCCGGTGTTTCTCTTCTGTTGCTTGTCAACCAAAAAAAAGTTGGGCCATATATCGGTGGGGTTTCCTGTATTGTGAATTTTGTCTATGATATGGCTTTCCATCTCTATCGCTATATCTTTGTTTTCTGGCATTGCATGTAGTTCCTTCCTTTTGTTTCTTCCATGGGCTTCTTAGTGTTTTCTATATGAGTGTTTTCTTGGTGTTTATGGGGTGTATAGTGCTCGTTTTCAAATGGATGGCCTTTGCTTTTCAAGTTTCCCTTACCCTGGTACTATTGTAAATATTCTTCATATTGGGCATGGGAATTCTTTTCCGCTTCTAAACTGATAAATCTAATTCTACGAGTCCAATGCGCTGTGATACCTTCTAACGCTGTAGTTTCTCTACGTCGGATTCAATATTCTGGTTGCGGCATATAATTATGCAGCCTGGATGTGCGCAACCAACACGGTCTAGAAAATACATGTCGAGCGTTGCCAAGACCTGCAATAAATTTTGTCGCGAAAGAATCCACCTTCAAAATTTCTCCAACTGAAAGTATCCACAACGGAATCGTCACCAATCTTCTCCCAATTGTCGTTTCTTTCAAAAAGACGAAAGCGACAAGATGTCACCCGAACGAGAACGGAAAAGAAAAAGAGACGCCAACGGCCAGCCAAAGCCCGTTACTCCATCCAAATCACAGCATTCCTCACAATCCGTCAAGGTCAATACGCTACCAGCGGGAAGTCACCCACCGATTCTTGGTAAACATCCCACTCATGTTCCTAGATAGTATATAACGCATGCTGCGATATCGATCCGAAGCTAACAGTTATACCGATTCCAGCATCGGTCCATGGCGTCGAATTACCGGACGATTTAACCTTCACGGCATACTCTAAGAAGGTGAAGAGTTCGAAATATACCAGCAATGGGACGGCTTACGAAGCTAGAGAGAAGGAGTATTGTTTGAAAGGACAGACTGCGAGAATTGAGTATGAGGGCACGGCGGAGGGGGAGGATGGGATGTCGTATGTTTTACTGCCTCCACTCGACTGCATTATTTTTGCTAGGACTGGATTCTTAGGGAAGAGTGTGGAAGACTCTGAGGAAACAATCGCTGACGAGAGCGCTGGGCGGATAGGTATTATGTGGGAGTATATGACCCAGCGACGGAGAGCGTGGACCTTTACCCGGCTCCGCTGTTACAACTACGGAGGCATGTTAGAAGGTTGAAAGAGAAGGAGATTCCAGAAAAGGCGTCCACTGGAACAGTACGTCCATATCTTCTCTTATCAGAATACCATTCCCCTAGATCAAGTTGGCTAACACCATACATCTAACAGCTCCTCGATTCCCGTCAAGCACTCTCCGCCGCCTTTGGCAACCGTACCTCCAAAAAGGCCCTCCTCGACGAACAGCTCAACGCCATTACCTCATCTACACTCGGTTCCACCGCTTCGTCGTCTGTCGTGTCTGCGATATCTTCTGCGGTGGACTCTGCAACCGCGTTGCTACCCAGCAGCGAGAGCTTGAAACAGGGGCAAGGGAATAGTAAATACATACCGCCGGTGCACGGAGATGAGGATGGAGTAACAGTGGATACCGTTTACAGGCTGGAGGAGATGGTGGAGGGGAGGATTTTGGACAGGTGTATTGTTGGAGAATGGGAGAAGGGGGTTAGGGAGGGTACGGATGTGCAGTCGACGTATGCATACCTTATCATATTGGATATAAACAGCTGGTATTGAGAAGGTGCTAACATTATAACTATAGAACATCACCGCATTACGTTACCCCTCGTATCGCCGGTATCATAGACTCGGAATCCAATGTCACCAATCGTCTAAAGATATTGCGGTATATCGAACACATGATCCAATTCCACCGCTTGTTCATTGCCGCGTTCAACCACACCCTCTTTAAGGGGAAAATATATGACACATTCACCTCAGACGATAAAGCCATAACCAACCACCTAATCGATACCTTTACTGACCCGAAAAACCAAAACAAGAATGATAGACAGCTATCAAAAACCAAGCTGACAAAGTTGTACTGCTGGTTGCTGATTCTGTGCTTAAAGGTGGAGGAAGATGCAAAGATGGATATTTGGGATTTGGTGCAAGATTTGCAGATTGATAGGAAGGAGGTCGAGATGGCTGCGAGGGAGGTGGGGGCGACGGTGAAGCAGTTTCCGGAGAGTTATTTCAAGATGATGGGTATCGGGAAGGATGAAGCGAGGGAGCATAGGCATGTATCGTTGAGGTTGCCTTTGGTGTTTCCAAGGAACAAGATGCCGATGAGGAAGAGGTGATGTGTAATATACTATTTAAAGACTTGAGGGTTCCAAGGTGTATTTTTTGTCTTCAATCTAGAGCATAATATAGACTATAGAATACTATCTTGAAATTAGAGCAAGATGGATTGAGATTTTGATATCTATAGAGTCCAAAGGGCAATTCAAACGCCAGGAACGCCTGAATGCAAGATAGACACAAAGCAAAGCGAAGCAGAAGTACAGCAAGATGAGTCAGCTAGAAGAGAATATACCAATATATACATTAAAATGCTTTCCTTGAAATAACCCCTCCTCTCCTTTGCTCCCCACAACCCTCCGCCAAACGCACCTACAACCCCTCCTTCTCCTCCCTCTCCTTAACCGCCTTCTCCACATCCCTCAACAGCGCCCTCAAATCCCCATCCGTCTTGCCCGCATTCTCCGCCTCCCACTCCATCCCCATCTGCAACACCTCCTTCGAATCCTCCAATTTCCCCATCTCCTTCAAGCAAAGCGCCCTCCTATACCACGCCTTGACGTTATCCTTGGGTTTCAACCCGCAGCTCATCTCCGCGTCGCACATCCCCTCCGCCCACTGCCTCATCGCTATATTCGCCTGCGCCCTGTTGGCGTAGATTATCGACGCTTCTTCTCGGACGAGGGCGGATTGCTCCCATCCCGGTCTTCCGAGGCACATTTCCAGGCTGTAGGTGTAGAGCTTGATGGCTTCGGCGAAGGCTTGCTTGCGGAAAGCGGCGTTGCCGGATTCTCGGAGCTTGTTGATTTGGGCGGAACGTTTCGGGTTGATTAGACCTGGGGGTGGGGGGATGGCGTTGTCGAATTGGAGGAGGGAGCGGTGGAGGGTGGTTAGGTCGGAGAGGGCGGTGGAGAGGTGGGGGATTGGAGAGGTCGTGGGGAGGGCGGAGAGGGATTTGGAGGTTTCGTCGATGGTGATGGGGAGGAGGGTGAAGGAGTCCATTGTAGGTGGACGAGGTGGGTTTTCTTTCTCTTTGAGGGTTTCGTGGGTTGTTTAGATTTGTATATCTAGTATTTATGGTAGATTTGTTGGATCGCGGAGTGTAGATTTGAAGCTGTAGATGCCTGGCGACTTGCTTGGTATGAGAAGATATGCCTGGAGAGGAAGAGTGGTGAGAATTATGGAGAGATAGATATAGGTCAGGTTGACGGGGGCAGCTAGCTCGGATATTCTTCTTCTTATTGTTTCTTGTTGTCGCAGAACTGGCCACATTGAAAGAACACAAAGCCTCTTCAACGCAGCTGGCTGGCTGCCACACCAGAAAGCTATAAAAAGGCCAACCAGCAACTTCTCTCCTTCAAAATACAACATCCTTCAACACCATCATCACCACCTCCTCCACAATGTTGCCCACAATATCCAGAAACAAAATCTGCTCTAGGAATAAATCGTATCTCGCATTCACCTTCTTCATCGGCGCTTCAATTTGTCCCCCGAGCCATAGGCCGCTCAATCCACTCCACAATATCTATTCCAGAATGCCCTGAGCATGAAATGAAAACAGAAAGAACTATCTTTTCGCAACGAATCGACGCCCAATACCTTTTTAATCTGTCTGTTACCAGACCCGAAGGGTTGTAGTACAATCAAGATTCTAAATAGTCGAATTTAGAGAACCATCGTCCAACAACGCCAACTATGAAGACGAGTACAAATTTGCTCCTACTGCCCACCAGCATTATGCAACGGATGAATTCCCATCAACCTCAGCACCCATCATGTAATTTCGGGCATCATCCTCATCCTCATCATGGATTACAGCCTCGCCGAGCC
The DNA here is from genome assembly GCA_012184295.1 of Dactylella cylindrospora. Taxonomy (NCBI): domain Eukaryota; kingdom Fungi; phylum Ascomycota; class Orbiliomycetes; order Orbiliales; family Orbiliaceae; genus Dactylella; species Dactylella cylindrospora. The sequence goes on from LDUD01000135.1 coordinate 318,580, forward strand.
ATATATCCTTCGCCAATCATATGAAAAAGAAAACAGCAGAAGCACCAAAGCGCATGTAGGGAGAATACAGAACGACAACAAAGGTGGTGGAAAATCATGAAATTCGGCAGCTGATCCAGTACCAGATGCGTCACTATACTCATACTAAAATACTATCATTGCACCAGACAAAATTTGGTAAAATAGATGAAATTCTCAACAACCCATGATCCTTTCCGACACATGTTCCTCGAAGTTACTATCGCACTTGATGAGTCTACAGTACACATCGCCAACCGATATCTGGGTCCTTGCACGCAATGCAGGCACTTGGGAGTCTGCACGCCAGGTATTAGAAGGGCGAATAGATGAAATTATATGACCCTGTGACTATATACAACTTTCTCTCATCTTTCCGAATCCTCGAGATGTCACACAGAATGAAAATGATGGGAATGTTGCAGCTCATGATGACTTTACGGCTCTTTCTCAAACCTTTCAGCTAAACAAAATAGAACGCTGGTATCTTTACGAGGCACATACTTTCTATTCCTAGATCAAAGCCGCTGCTGCTATGAAATTTTACTACCAACTCCTTCAACCGAAAAGCTAAAAGAAAGCATCCACTTTCCTTGATATTCTATGATGAACTATTTTAGATTGCATCCACTGTAACTAGAACCACGAAGACTGAACTAACTATACTTCTTTTTCCGATACCTCATGACAAAGGCAGGGAACTGATACCCAACTAACACACCCCAGGGCTAGAGACTCGGGTAGAATTAGATAACCATGTACTCTGTGTATAAATCAAATATATTTTAGTCTCCATGTTTTCCTAGGCATCATTGCTCTTATTTAGATCTGCTAGACAGAATAAAATACCATTTACTCGCATCGATATTGTTATTCCGGAGTATGCCCTTAATTAAGTCTTCCACTGTGAAATGCTGTAGCTTTTAGCAGTCTCCGTGTGGATACGAAGATATCTCCATGGAAAGAGGACTAGCCTTTCTTTTTGGGTCTTCTGGTAGAACCATATGTGTGTGTGGGATATATTCAAATTGCCATACCAACTTTCTTCACGTTTCAATCTTCTCCACCGTGACGTGTGAACCCACAACCCTTTGGGAAACTATATAAACCCCTCCTCCCTTCCTTACTTTCAACCTTCTACTAAATTTTTCCATCGACGTTTTGCTGCCGAATTCACGATGCAACATCAACCTTTCTCAACATCACGCATTACAATTGTATTACCCTCCGAAAAGATCATGCTCGATTTATGACAACCCTAAAAAACCAGTAGACGAATGGAGAAACCAATCCCTCCACACGCGATGAATGGCGAGAGAAGCAAGCGAAGCCCATGGGACGACTATAGATCGATAACGCCAAAGTTTCGAGACAAACAAATTCGCAAATTTATGAAATCACCAGCCTCTTCTTCAGAGGGTGAACATTGATTTTCACAGCTACACATTTTACCAGTTACGGCCGAGTTTATGCCAAATGTTTTTCGTGATACTCGGCAACTATCCTACTCACACTCTGCAACGATGAATATCGACCACTATTTGGAACCTGGTAAAAGAATCAGTCAATGGCAATACATCTGCTCGGCAACTTTATGTCCCGCATCGCAAATGGCAGCATCGAATGATATACTAGGCCGAAAGGACTATCCAGAAAATAAAACCTATCCTAACGATGAAATCCGCTCTACTAGCTGTCCATACATGTAGAACCATCAAGACTATATTCGAAAACAACCCATGAATATTCATCGACAAAATCTCGCCAATCAGCCTGAACTTCCATGCGGATATAATCAAAAAAAAAAAAAAAGAACTACTCACGGTGCCACAGTCTCACATTATGGAAGGAAGGAAACGTCGGCAACTTGATATGCAATATTCAGGAACCAATATGACCGCTCTTGATGAAGCAAAATCAATGCCGGAAATATATGAAAAGACACCCTGGACCTATCCAAAATAGACATCGAAACATTTTTACCAAAAGGCTACGTAGAGATCAGAGCCCCCGGATGATTCATACGATCCGGTGTTCCTCCACGGGAATGTCGTTGCCTGACAACTGCGATACTGCTTACCGAGCAAACCAAGAAGAAGTCATTCGTGCGGATGTACTTTTTTTTATATCCTTGAGAATTCCAGAAGTATACATTATACTTGTAGATATATCCAAAACGACCATGGGTTGGAACAAATAATGTCCCATTCCTCCATATGAAAAAAACTTGACAGTGTAGGAAGAAAGAAAGGAAAGTAAAGCCCCCCTCCCACCGCTATAATTCTTTTTTTGACAAAGTCGCACCAAACTCCTGATTTGTAAGAGACGGGAAATGTAACAAAGGGAAATGTACAAATGAGACTAAAGTGCCTGGACTTTAAATGAAACAAGAGTGAAAGTAATAGGAAAAAGGTGAAGGAAATCTGGAGTACAGTGTACAAGCTGTAATGAGAATGAAAAGGCAAAGAAACAAGGTGCAGTGTGAGAGTACACGATATTGTCCGCCGTCGAGGCGACTATTAGACTGTAACGTAGCCAGTACAATAGCAAGAAACCGAAGGGTATAAAAAACCGATCACTCAAAATAGTGAATCAAGGAAGTCTGTGACCACAGTGTAATAAGTATACAAAAAAATAAATTCCGCAATCCATATGTGCAGCGTAGAATCATAAAACACCCCATCACCTGAAAGGGAAACCAAAAGCAACCCAAGAATGAATGAACAAATCGTCTGGACTCTATATCGTCCGAGTCTTTCTAGCGTGAATGAAATAAAACGGTAAAGGGAAGTGGAACGAGCAAGCGATATCACCTTCCGACTTGATCCCTTGGGCTGGTAGGTGCTCCCGTTTCTCTGGGGGTAGGTTGAGCGGAGTAGTCCGCCGCCATTGATCGGTCCTCGTCGCCAAATTCCGATTCCGCGGTGAATGGGTTTGGTATTTGTATATCCAACTATATTGAAGAGATCATGTTAGCATTCCACCCACCATTTGATATATACCTCTACCCTTGTAATTCGAGAACCGAGATTTGAAGCTTACATTCATGTACCCCGTCTTCCTCAGCGGAATCAACCTAGCCAACCCGCTAATCGGCACCTTATCTTCAGCTCTGCTCCCCACCCTCCCATTCTGCTCTTCTTCCATGATTTCGCCCTTCCTCAATCTATCCAGCACCTCCTCCATCTCCCTATTCTGCTCCTCCAAAAACTCTTCAATCCTCCTCAACCTCCTCTTCGTCTCCGTCCCAAACACATCCTCCGAAAACCACAGCGTTACAACCCCCAAGCTGGCATCCAACCAGTTCCGCCAGTTCCACGGATTGAAAGCTTCGAACAGTTCCTCGTTCACCCGCCCGATAATCTTTCGGAAGCGATCCTCGTCCAGGTACGGCTCCAGTATTTTCGGATATGTATTAGAAAACGCGGGACTGGTGTCGCCGTGGATCATAAAGTCGCGGGGTATGCGGATGATCTTTGTGCTTTCTGCCAAGGGGGAGTGGGAGGGAACGTGAGGGTTCACGTGGGGGTAGCAAGGGTGGGTGGGATCCCAGGCGGTCGAGCTTTCGGAGTGTATGCTGGAAGCACCGTCGCGGCTGGCGTTGTTCGAGGAGGAAAGGGGAGGAAGTTCATGGGCGCGACGCTGGCGGAGGTCGTCGAGTTTGAGACCTCGTTCGAGTTCCAGATCTATCGATTCGGTTCGGGTGTGCTGGAGGGTGTTTGAAGGTCTCGAGGAGAGGTCCTTGGAGGAGGCGACGGATTTGCGGTTGGCGTTCGAGGTGGAGGTGTTTGGAGCGTCGCCGGCGATGGAGGAAGCGGCGGTGGTGGTTGTGTTTGTGGCCATCTCGTTGGAGGGTCGGTTGGAGGAGGAGAGGCGGTGGATGCTTGATTTGTTGTCCTTGAGGGTGAAGCCGGATACTCCAGAATCGTTTTCGGCGAGGGTAAAGGCCATAGCAGATGATTTGTAAAAAAGGGAAGGATAATTAAAGTATTAAAGAAAGAAGAAAAAGTTGGAAGAATCCAAAACTACTTAGTCAAGGAAAAAGAAAAGAAAGACCGTCGAGGGGTTCGAGCACGAACAGGAGCCAGCAGCGAGCAGCAGAAGGAGCAGGTGGTCACCAGTCTACCCGTCAACGTTCCCTTCTGTCACTTCTCTCCTGTTGGAAGGTGTGTGTGTCAGTCTATCCAGGTGAGGCTTGTTTAGACCGGCTGTTTCGAAGTAGTTGAAAAAGGTATCTTCACCGCCAAACTTGCACGGAAAGATACATCCGCCTTGCTGTAGTGTATATTATGCGCCCTCCTTTGTTCTCTTTAAGGGAAGGGAATGGGAAGGGAACAGGGTCAATCGGTCATCAACTGAGCATACGGTCTCCCTGTTTTACCAAGCAAGGTTATTCCTCCCAGTCTAGATACCAAAGAAACGAAACAACGATGGCAAAAAAGGTATCCCGTCGAAGTATAGAATTGTACTCCCAAGTCGCGTACTATTTTCGGCGTGTCATAGAAATTGAAAGAGGATTTTTCTTTCTTTTCTTTCCCTCAAGGAGAAGTCGCTTGAGATGGTTGGATGTCTGAGGATTGTGGTTGGGCGGAGAGTCGGAGGGTAATCAAAGTAAGGGGCTTGACTTCCTTCCTTATTAAACAGATCAAGCACTTGACAGAAGCGCCAACAAAAGTTCGACAAACGAGATTTCTCAGATCCGGGGATTTAAGCAAAAGTCGATGAAATAGAAGGTTGTTAAAAATACAATCGGAGTGAAGTTGCTGAATAATAAAGATCGGGAGGAGAAGAGGACAATAAGGGCATTCTAATGATGATGCCCATTTCTCCCTCACTCTTCCTCCCCTTGTCCCTTGTCCATTGTGCTCGTTCCCGTCTTCTCTCCCCTTCCTTCCTTTCTCTTTCCTCTCCTGTTGTTCATTTGTTACCCAAGTTTGCCCTTTCGGTTGCCCAAACCCTGGCACTTGGCTCGAAACACTCTCCGGACAAACGTGAAGAACCCCTTGGACATCAAAAGAAATATACCAAACGTGATGTACTATCAGGAACGATGCTTATCGATTACAGGATTATATCTTAGTATGGGAAAGTGATTGATACCTTTGCTCTTTTTCATCTCGCATATAAGCCGCCACGACGAATACCCAGTATTCATATGATCGTTATTGGACAATATGAATCTCGAAAGAAGAGGCTCAGTTACTTGTGAATGAGCGCAAGTACTATGCCGCCAGGGATAGCACGGGCAGGATAAAGGCCCAAAGGGTCAAAGAAATTCTTTATGGACCACCAGTGGATGACCTAGATGCCGTGGCGAAGGGGAAAGTGAGGGCACCCGACTAAATTCTAGATCTATCCGTAACAAAAGCTGATTTGGGTAGGACGCTGCATCCCAAGTTTGCGATTCCTTCGAGCGTGTTTAACAGTTGACGCTGTTTATATAGTAAATACATAAATGCTATTTAGGTACTTCGGTAAAAATTTGTGTGCATCAAGAAAAAGGAAAGCGAAGGAGTCCATGCTACGAAATTGAGCAGCGGTTGACTCTAGAAACAGCACTCAAATTTTTTATCGGATCTCACCAATATTTATATGACCTGGAAGTGCAAACGATTAATTATAAAAGTATCACCAAATATATTTTTCGTACAGAGATGATATATATCCTTAAGTACTCAAGCACTTAGTAGTGTTTTCCTATTGAATTCAACCCATACAACTTGAAAGCTTGTCCAATGCCGGACGCAACGGTGTGCAGCGAACACCCGAAACACAACACTCTGCAACACATATTTCCATTGTTGTTTGATGGCACCGAGCTTTCAACTTGCATTGATACCCTCGTACCTAGAAGGTTGCTTCCGCAGCCCTTAAGTCCGACTAAAGCCTAATTTCAAACATTCATCTAATCACTCATTTACATCAGCTGATATCAGGACCTACTTACTTACCTAGGAATGTAGTACAGAAGTAATGATATTGCATTTGCCACCAGGCGTGTATAAAAATATTTGCGTTTTGTTCGCTTTCGCGCTTTAACGCGATAGTATGTGGGCTTAGAGAGCATTTGGAATATGCCTCAATCGCGTGTAGCTACCAATTCGGATATTCACAACAAATCCTGAAATCAGCGTAACAGTAATTGTTGCCAGTCGTCTATCCACTGCAATATAGCATTTGATTCATCCATTCATGCACCTACGCTTCAAGATGCTAGATGCGAGCATCTTATGATTTGTATGGGTTTCCGCTATCTATCGCCGGATGCCTCTTGCTTCATACGCATTAATTGTCACGCAACCTACCGAGAAATGGATAGAATGCGCATCAAGGATCTTAAGGATCTAGTCGGGGAGATGCCCCTGAAGTTGCTGGTGGATGCTTGCTATATATACCTGCTTGTGCATAGGTCCCAATCACTTCTTTCGACAGAATATCCCTCCATAAATTTATTAACTCTGCGCCTTTCTACCTAAGGCAATCTGACTGTTTGAACAATATACTTTGAACAACTACGTCAAGTAGCCAATACGATATTACACAATGTCGGCCTTCGAATCATTGCCCATCGCCTCTGAGCATGAGCTGCCTAATTCCCGGCTAATATATCTCAGTGACTCCTCGTATCTGGGGTCTGATTCCAGCCTTACGCAACAATTAAAATCACATCTGTATTTGCTCCTCGTTTAACTATTGAATAAGAATAACAATTGGGTTAAAGAAGTTCTAACGTTTCCCAGCGATCCCGATAGCGAATCACAAGACCATTGGTCCTGTTTTTTTGGGTTCTTCAATGAGGTCATGGACTCAGGCATTCCAATTATCGAACCAACTTCGATAGACGAGAGGGACAGCAAGATCCTGGGAAAAGGTGCAAACATGATTGTCACTAGCGGCCGATGGGGAAATAAAGCCGTTGCGGTGAAACGGGTGTACCATGGCGTAAGCACGTATGAAAACGCGCGAGAGCTGGCCAAGGCGCGGGTTAAGGCTCTAAATCAAGAGCTTAAAATGCTGTCCTTCCTACCGTTCCGTAGTCATCCGAACATTGTACGTCTCTTGGCGGTTAGCTGGGAGATGGAAGAATCGGGTTTGGATGTATTGGGATTTCGGCCGATGCTGGTCGTTGAGCTCGCGAATCTAGAATACCCAACCTTGAAGGCTCTCATCGATTCTGGGCGTCTAGGTCCCTATGATCTATCCCTCAAAGGCTTCTTGATTTCTGATATTATAGCAGGATTGGAGCATATGCATCGTAATTCTATTCTTCATGGTGATATTAAAACTTCCAACATCCTCATCTTTCCCCAAGAAGGCTTACGACTGACCGCTAAACTTACGGATTTTGGGTCTTGTAACGATAACCTTACCGCTCGAAAAGCAGGCGGAACTCCTGGATTCGTAGGCCCAGAGTATTACAGCAATTCGGAAGAAGTAGTTACAAGCACGTCTTTCCCAGTAGCCATAATGGCAAGGGATGTATATGCTTTTGGATTGGTGGCCTCTTATATTTTACTAGGTAGAGAACTTTCTATTGACCAGCTAGGAAACGATTTGGGCGGTGCGAGGCCTGTTATCGAGAAGTCGCTCAACGATATGTACTCGCTGTCATTCTTTGGACGTAGCGACGACAAGACTACGGATTTTCTTGGGCAAATGGGGCCTAGCATCGATATGAAGAATAATTCAACATTTTCAATATTTCCGAAGGCCAGAGAGGAGGCTGTTTCGAGGCTAGATTCTATGAGCGAACCGATACCAATTCAGCAAAATTTAGAGGCCGTGGAAATGTTTCAAGAGGAAAGAAAGGTAAATACGTGGTCAAAGCTATGAGTGTATCGACGAATCCTAATCAGCCAACAGCCCCATTGGATGTTTAGAAGCATAAGTAAGGATGGGTCTGAGTTTTGGGTCCGATGTACAGAGTACCTTCCAGCAACCGTCTGTTGCATTCCGGCCGCGCTCTTGGCCAACCATCACCACAGACTAAACTCGAACGAACTTGCATTTCTCTTAGAGTAAGTGATACAAAATTTGACCTCTCCAACTGACTAGGAAACGGCGCTGTTCTATGTGAATAACAACGTGCTAATATATCTGTATAGGTTAGACGAAAGCCAAAAGCGAGTGGCAAGGGCTAGGCCGTTTTCTATGAGCACTGCACCTTGGCTGTGGCACAATGTAATTCCAGGAACCCCGTATAATACTAAGCGTCAGCAAGTGTATTATAATAATCTAACAAACTCGGCTTAGATGCGATCGGGCAACAATTTTAGATCTATTCCGGAGAGTATGCAAGAGCGAACGCTCACAAAATTATATGGCGAGATAATGTCGGTCGAGGGCCAGCTGGATGTATCTCCTTCGGTACAACTCTTGTCTTACATGCTCGATTCTAGCATTTATTCCGAGAGACGAAAGGGTGCCTCACTTGCCAGGAGTTTTGCAAAGAAATGGGAAGTAGTGGATGCGAACAGAATGCTGATTCTTCTCAAGATGCAGGTTGGTGCTGGCTCTGGTCCGAACTCTCTGTCCGGAGTCCTCCAACTTGCACTTAATGCTGAGGGAATTACACTGTCAGTACCATCGATACAAGCAGAAATTAAGTGTTTTGTCGGCGACGCCATTTTTAAGATACTTCATCCCGCTATGGTGCATGCCGTGCCGGATTCGAGTTATGAGGTGCTTTTATTGGATATGTTACGGCTCTACTATCAACAACCATATGTCGCTGCATTCCGTCAACGGCCCCGTCCAGTGTTTCCGGCGGGAACTCCCTCAGAGCTCATCATGACTGCAGTTGAGCTCCAATGCGTCAGAAATGATGGAGAGAGCTTTGCAATTCTAGCCAGCCTTCTTCAAACCCTGAAGCATTTAATATCAAACGAGGATGCAATTAACATGTTCAATTTTGCGGCAGAGGAGGGGAGCTTGAAGTTGATACAAGCGCTCGCCCACCCTAGCTTAAAGCAAGTCTTCAACAGCGTGGCTGCGTGCAAATTGGCATGCCAGATCCCCGCTTTATTTGGTCATCCCCAGTGTTTGGGCTTGATCAAGAATGGTTTAATAGCTGAGCCAAAAGGCTGGATGATTTCGACTTTGGTTAACTTCGTTAGATTCACATTTTTTGGCTCTAGGGATCACGATCAGACTCACTCGCACCTGGGAATGGCCCTGAGAGTCTTAGAGGAGGATTACGAGAAGCTTGAGACTTTGATGCGTTCGGATGCGCTCGCTTCTATTGAAGCAATACCTAAAGGAAGTCGCCTTGACACTGTTCCCCAGACACTTATACTGGGGCTGCCGGCATTGCATTGCGCTATTGTCTCGAACAACGTTTTTGCGCTCACTTTCTTACCTGAAACGGCTTCTAGTCTCGACGTTTGGAGCCATTCGGGTACCGTTCACCTTATACATATGGCAGCCGGCATGTGCAGACCATTGTTTCTGGCATATTTACTTCTAAACGACGTCGATCCGAACCTTTTGATGAAAGGAGATGAGGCTGGTCATACCTGTTTACACATACTATGCTCCGAATCCCTGATCAACTTTTTCCGAAGTGTGTGGCTTGAGCACTTACCATTCTTCATGTCACATATTTACGAAGATGGTATAGAACCACCCATAGAAGTACAACACGGTTATCGAAAAGTTTGCATATCCATGCTTCTGCAGAACCACGGGAACGTAGATGCGCGAGATTGGCATGGGATGACACCATTCCTATACACTATCGAAGGATGTGAGGTACAGATTGCCAGCATGCTGCTTGAGGCGGGATGCAATCCGGTAATACCAAACTTCAAAGGGCAGAATGCCCTTCACATCGCTGTCCGAACAGGAAATATCTCCATGGTAAGATTTTGCCTCGAAGACCGCAGAATTCTGGAATTGATTAATGAAAGAGATAATGCTGGGTTTACACCACTCCTCACCGCTGTAAATCAAGGTCATATTGATATATCTAAAAGATTAATGGATGTCGGAGCCCATCTGATTTGCCCAGATTTTCTTGGAATTACGCTGCTTCAGATGTCCGTCAGACTAGGAGACCCTGCGAAAACCGTTTTACTACTGGAGGACTTGTTCAACCGAAACCACGAACTGACGAAGTATCTCTGCCGTGTCAAAAATAACCTTGGCAGAAATGTCCTTCACGAGATAGCCGACATCCCAGTTGCACCGGACTCCGCAACCGAGAGCACATCTGGAGGATATTGGCAACTTTTGATCGAATGGGTTCTCGGCATGTTCGAGGGGACAGTTCCTGAAAATCTTTTGGTTCCAGATGTTGTTGGTCTAGCACCACTGGATATAGCGAGACTTCAGGAGATGCAGTATCTTGAATCGAAGCTCATCAGCGACTACGACGATAGCAGCACGCATTGTAATATTACGTTCATTGGGGACCGTAGTGGATCATTTGCAGTGCTCAAGTCGGATCCTGTGCGATTTACAAAGGAAGTCCTTGATAACCCGGGGATCTTCGCTCAGGCAGATTTTTGTTGCCAGGTTGCTTATAGTTATTATGATATTTTGGATATCAATCTGTCAGCACATATTGCTGCTGACGCCGTTTTTGCCCACGGAGCTAGACATTTAGCCAGGCTAAGCGTTGGCGAGTACTCCCGGCAACTGGAAACCATCCTTGCCGCGTTTGAGAGGCGGTGTATGGCATTTGAACCCAGCCAAGTGGAAGGCTCTCCATATGACACGATAGGCACAGCCTCTAAACTGGAGGTATGTCAATCAACGTTTCTTGGTCGCTGCTCACTTTTGGGTTTTGCACAGGAACGCTAACTTATCGTCAAGGCTAAAGTTGTGGGCGACCCGGAAGAGGATAGGACACGGCGTGTGCTCGACAGCGCATACTTGGGAACCTTCAGAATCCCAGTGAAAACCCTCATATTTGATGAGGAAAAAATCTTTACATCAGAACAAGAGAGATACCTAGAAACCACCCAAGGCAGGCCCGAGATACTAATCGAGCAAAGAAAGAATGAGTTATTGCAGATATATGCATCAATATCTCTGGATGATTATAATGCTTATAGTCGCACAACGACCACACAGACTTCTCTAGGCTCAGGAAACCATTCGCAAGCACCAAGGGTGCTAGAAGTCCACTCTGAGGTTAAAATTATAGCCTATTCTGGTCGCTATTTCGCTGCGAAGACACAAGAAATATTTTCAGGTATTGAGGATGAGTGCTGGTGGGGAGTGAAGCTATTTGACAAAGGTACTACTTTATTTGAGAAAAAAAAGAAGGGACTGGAACACTAATATGGACATTGTGCAGCTAAGCTAGGGAGTGATATCCAAGAGAAGCTGAGAAGGGGATTCCTGTGGTTTAGCCCTAGTTCTTCGAGAATGGATAGGCTGCATACTGCCAGTCAATTCCTTTACAGCAAGGGTAATGACTTTGAAACAGCGCTGTGGCTGATGGAATATCAAAAAATTCAGGCCAGGAAACCGCACCCATCTTCTCCCACTTTGTTCCAAGAGCTTAGCTCGCGTTTCAAAGATGAAGATAAATCAAGTTTTGGTGTAAGGTCAGGACCTGAAAACTACCGTACGCACATATTTAAATTTCGTTTACGCCAGAGGCGCAAGAAAACGAGAAATATTCGGTACAACCTGATGCTCATACCTCAACGGTCTCGTCAAAGGTCGGAGTGGCCGGGGGGATTTGGCGGGTGTCATCCAAACTCGAGTGTACAAACCTCGCTGCCAACGGAGATGAGCGATCGGGTGTCAGGCAAGGGCGAATGCAAGCAAAATATGGAAACCGAGGTACCAGAAGGAATGAGTACGGAAGCCGGGTCCACAGAGATTTCTGAAAACTTGTCTTCCGAGGTAAACGGGTCTGGCGAGGGATTATCCTTGGAGGAGCTTGTCGAACAAAAGCAGATTGACGAGACAATCGCTGCTTCTCGGAATGTTAAGCGGCAACGGGATCATTCCCCTGATACAGAGGATGGTGGTCATGAGGAGGGAGAGTCTTCTCATCAAGCAGGGAAACGAGTGCGGTTAAATTAAAGCCTATAGATTGAAATTTGCGCTTATAGTATAGATTCATTCTGTCTGCACATGCATAGTACCCTATACCCTTTTTTTTTGTTTCTGAGTGTCGTTTTGGTTTCTTTGAGATTTTTCCTTTATGGCTGTTGCAAAAGTTAAATTGATTTTAGGATCCATAATCCGCATAGCTGTTGGCTGTTTATATCTCGAGTCGAATCTTCATTTTGGTGTACATGGAATCCTACGTATACATTAAATTATACGCATCTAGGCCTGTAGCTCTTGTTGTTGTGGTGTGGTGGATAGCCAATGGTGGCACAGATTCTCCATGCATGCATGCATATGGCCTTTTCTGCAGACCAACTTCAGGCACAATTACTCCAAGTACCTTTATTATAACCTTCATCTCCGTAAATGCAAAACTACCTTGAACAGCAGATTAATTGGCAAGTTTGTTTCATGCTTTAAGGAATCAGGACTTAAATAAAGAAGAAGAACAGGAACAAAAGGAATGCGTCCCCACGGAATCAAGTTCTCCATACAGCCGTGCGAAGTCCTCACCGCGGGTACTCCAATAACAATAACCGCCCCTCGCGCTGTCGATCCGCTATCAGCTCAAGATGCAGTCTCCATTCGGCAATGGGGTAGCAAGTTTAGCATTGTTGTTTCCGTCACCGACGAAGTAATCCGAATTTCGACGGATAAATTCCTCCCCGGCGCCTACGAAATACAAGTCCGGGAGCTGCTCGACACCGACAACGGTCGAATTGTTGACAAGGACGAAGAGAAATTTCTCGTTATCCCATTTACCGTTCGAGCTGCAAACGGGAAGATCCCAAAAGAGTATCGTGTTGAACACGCGGTACTCGCCGATGTTGCCCGGGAAGCGGTCTTGCAAGCCCATCACAGCTGGGAGATACCAGCCGGGGCGCGGCGAGTCGAGTTTATAAAGGCGGTACATAGGGAAACCGAAAATCCGATCCATATTACCCTCGCAGAAGGCGGTGCCCAGATAGATCGATTGGAGATATTCCAGACAATATCAAACCGGCGTAAAGCAATGTACGGCACTATCCATGAAACCCTCTGGATAGACCTAAAAAGTACGCCCCTCAGGTCGCATAAAAAGATTGACATCGTTGTATGGCCTGCCATCAAAGAGGAAAGGCTGGGATTTCTGCAAGAAAAGTTTGAAGATCGTGGCAACTACGAATATCCGGCAATCAAGGAATCTATGGAATATATACAAAATTTGAGAACGAAAATTATGGAGAAGCTGCGCGAGCTCAACGCGATATTTCGTCCTAGGACTTCTGACGAATTGACACAACCTAGCGATATAACTATCCGGGCGACCATTCATCACTCCCTGGTGAAATATTTGGCTAGTTTGCCGGAAGTTGGGATTATATTCCTAGACGATCGGAAAGCGACCGAGGACCTTGCCGACTCTATGATTATTTCACGTTCGAACAGAGTGCTCTCAAACCTAGATCACCAAGGCCAAAATATAAACGTTGCTGTTTTCGAGAACGGCCCGGATGACATTGCAAATTTGGCCTTCACCGAGCAATATTCGTGGAATCTTAAAGGTAATAAACACGCCCGTTTAACATCCGCTATTATTAAAAACACCCAGCAAGGAGCCCCCCAAGGGTATGCACCGCAATGCAACTTGTTCTCTGCCAATTCAACCGATAACGAAGCGTTTATCTGGGCGTCTAAAAGGTGCACCGTTATCAATCAAAGCTTTCATCGGCCGGGTGAGACTGGATGTGGATATCTTCAAGCTGACGATCTGCTGAAGGACTGGATTGCACTAAATTACCCATACCCGCTCATTGTCCAAGCTGCAGGTAATATTTGGGACGGAAGTATAGGAGATGCGCTTCAACCGGAGTCTAAATATGTCAGCCATAAAGGCCACAATACCTTGACCGTAGGAAGCCATGACGACGATGCAGAAGAAATAGCCAAGTCCTCAGTCTACCGCAATCCTACTTCCACCCATGGCGACCGCGAGTTACCCGAGCTATGTGCGAATGGGATAGGCGTGTCCGCGGTTGGACTAACAATGTCTGGGACAAGCTTTGCAGCAGCCGCAGTTTCCGGCGTGGCTGCACTTATCCAAGGAGCCAACAATGATCTGAAACACTTACCAGAGGCCAACCGTGCCATCCTTCTCACGAGCAGCAATAGCAAAATAACCGGAAGTAGTTGGTGGAGCATTGTTAGCGGGCAGAAAAGGGACTCTGGAACAGGTACCGGGTCGCTTGATGCCGAAGCCGCCATACAAATCGCTCTGAACCAGATCCTCGATATGTCTGTCGCTACTAGTTGGGGTTGGAGCGGAACCCAGGCTAGGAAGGACGACTTTGATCCGGTCACAAGGCTCTCCGCATCCCCTTATAAGGTGAAAGTTCCTTCGGATTGGCCCGACTATGACCGCGTCATGATCAAGGTGGCATTGGCTTGGAATAGTACGATTTCTATGAGGGACGGTCAACTCGCGAGCGTGCTCGATGTTGACCTCGACTTGATAATTAAAGACGAAGACGGAGATACGGTAGCAATATCGGCATCCTTTGATAATAGCTATGAAGTAGCAGAGTTTATCGCCGAGAAGCACGTCGAGTATTCTATATTCATCCGGTATACATCGGGGAACACCTCTACATGGGCCGGACTAGCATGGACGGCAAGAAATCTGGATAGGAATGCGGATCAAATAGACGTTAGTGGCATTGTGGAGAAGGCGGATGGGTCTGTGGTCGAAGCTGAAAGTGGCGAAGCGATTGAGACGCTGGATACCGAGACATTGATGGGACTAGATAGCGAAGCCGTCGCGACACCAGACACAGCAACAGTGGTATCCCTAGATCACGAAACAATGCCGACGCCGGATGATGAAAACTTCGCCTTCTGGCAACACATAACTGGGAATCATTGGAAAGGAATGAAACCTGGTTGTAAAAATTCGGCCAAGTTCTCCATAGAGAACCCCAACTCCCACCCTTATGATATAGCTCTAGGGCTGAATATGGTCGATATCGGGAACTCCGCCGAAAACCGCTCGGCGATCCGGGTAAGGTCCTACATCACTGACAAAACCGACACTCAGTTCTGCTTAAAAATCGACTCGTGGGATGACACGATGTTCTATAATGCCGCAGTCTCGTGGCTAAAAATCCCGAGGAGCCTTTCTTACTTGCAGTATGGAGACTTTTGGATCGAGCCACCGCGACACTGGGGAGAACCCGGAAATGTCCCTTATCGAATCAACTTTGGTCGAGAGTTCAGCGAACCTCCAATCGTTTTCGTGGGACTGAACGGGTTCGATATTACCAAAAACTGGCGTATTTATATCGAGCCCACCGAGATCACAACGACAAACTTTATACTCAACATCGGCACCTGGGGCGACTCGAAGCTGCACGGGGCCAAAGCCTCCTGGATCGCTTACTCCTCCGATCGCCGCGATATCAAATCGGGGATCATCCGGAGCACTCGGGGCCAGATGTGCAGGGGAAGGCAATTATTCGGCGAAAAATTTGAAAAAGCGCCGGTTATTTTCACGGCTTTGACGGAGTTTAACGTCAATAATACTAAAATCATGCGGGTGAAGGTTTGGACGAATCCGTCGGTTGACGGGTTTGATTGGGAAATTTCGTCTTGGTGCGATACGGAGTTTTATGATGTGAGGTTTGCGTGGTTGGCTTTGGTGATTTAACCTCTTTGAAAGAAATCATTTTGCAAGTTATTTATATCATTTATGCTGAGCTTTTATTCGCTTTTTGTATTTCTCATGTCAATCGCTTCTATTGGAAATCTATATCATTTTAGGGAAATAGTGTTGTCGAGCAGCGCACAATGTTGTATTTCGTAAATAGGAAAGTCCGCTCATTTCGTGTAAGGGCAAGGGCTAGCCAAAGTTGGTGCGACTCCGAGTTGGGATCAACGCTGATAGCACCCACCGCTGGCAAGAAGACAAGACGCTTGCTGTTAGATGCGAAATTCGGGTTTATTCCTGTATGGTCAAATCACAAAATTATAATGTGGTACACTGTTATGTGTAGATGGTACTGCAGTGGCACGTAAAAAGAATGTACAAGGCCAAGGTTTCACACAAAAAGTCCTTTCAGTGGTATGAATGTTGAACACCTGGATAGTTATGACAGGCGATATATAGGAAACGACACGATGTTGTCTCATAAACTAGCCTCACCACAAAATATAAATAATCGCTTCACAGTTCAAGTCATGAATATTACACTATGGAGGAGGAGAATGAGTTTGTTTGAAAGACTTAAAAGCTTTTTGAATTGCTATATAGCATAGTATAAATACAAATAAAATATCCATCCATCCTATCCATATGCTCACAAGCCCTATATAAAACTCGAAGAAGAGATCAAAGATATCCTAATCTGTTCTGAGATATTCCCATTCCACCCATCCAAAATGTTTATCAATCCACAAAGTCTACCCCGTCACACTCAATCACCTCTTCCGAGATGAGAGTTCCGATCGACGGAAAGTAATAGACTTGAAAAAGTGGAGATAGTTATATACCCAAGGGGATACCCGTGAAAAACAGAAAAAACACGAAACAAAACCACACTAAACTCAAATGCTTCTTTAAAAGTTTATATTCTCCTTTTACGCTTTCTTTCATCAAGACTCTTCTGCCCATCCCGGATCTTTCTTACCTATCCGCGATCTCCCTTCACCTAAGCCCGATCTCCCAAATATCAAGATCGCACTTTAGAGTCCACCCAACGTCTAGGTATAAACTTCTCAAAGGCTGTGTCTCCATTTCTGCTAGTCGAGCGTCTTTCAGGTCTTGGTTTCTAATAGGATGTTTCTTTTCTCATCTTCAGCTCCTCACACTTTATCATTTCCTACCCAACCTAATCCCTTTCACCTCCGTTCAAGTATTCATACACCTCGATGTCCCCATCCTAGCCTTTCCAACAATCCTAAAAGCCGTCGCAGCAGAAACCACGTGGAGCCCTCCTTTCTCCGATTTAACGGAACAAGGGACACGATGGGAAACGCGCGCACAAATGAATTCAGGAATGAGAAAAAACTTTTGAATGGGGGGTATCAAGAGAAGAAAAAACTCAGAACAGATTTGGTATGGCAAAAGGGTATAAATGTAAAAAAAAAGGTGGTATATGCAAACCACACGAAGACGCGTGCGGTGCGTGGAAAACCAAGTGTGAAAAAGTTACCAAAAACGATATTTTTTGTGATGAAAACCAGTGGAAAACCCAGAAAGACGATAATTCTCGAAGCGAATCGAAGGAAGCCGAGTAGAATAAACCGCAACGTTGAATAAAACTCCAAAATGAAAAACCCAATAATCGGAAAAATCAAGTCGAGGGAAAAGAAAACCAACGAACGGATTAAAAGAAATACTGAGAGTATTAGGGGAGGTATAATAGAAAAGTGGAGATGTGTTTCTTAAAGGGGTCAAGAAAACTGACGAAGAATAAAACATTAAAAAAGAAGACAAAAAAGGACGAGTAGAAGTTTCGGTATTTTTCTTCACAGGCCTTGGATAGCAAGGTCGCCAAAAAGGTTATTAGCAGAAGATTGCTCGCCGAGAAACTCAAGGTCAGCCTCGGTCAGCTTTTCGTCCTTGCCTAGACCGAAAAAGTCAAACGACGAGTCCAAGTAGGACGTGTCGGGCAAGGACGACGCTGGGAGAGCGTCGGACGCCGTAGAGGCGGCAGAGGAAGTCAACGATCCATCGGTTAAGGATGCGTTTGTGGAAGATGTAAAGTCCAAGCCGAGTGGTTCTCGGGAGCTCAAGGCAGATTCATTGCCGAAGAGCGTCCAATCAGCCCAAAACGTGTCAACGGCCTCAGTAGAGAGGACATCAGACTTGACGAGGAGGTTGTCGCTGCTGTCACCGTGTTGCTCAACAGACACTGCAGGTCTTTGAGGGAAGCGGGGGAGCACAACATCTTAGCATGATGTTGTGTCGTATTGAGGACGGTGGTGGCAGCTGGGGAGTCGGTCTGCATGTCATCTACTGATCTGACAGATGGGCTTTGGATGAGGGATTGTGGAGAAAGGGCTTGGACGTCGGCCATGGTGATGTTGTCGGATGGAATGACCTTTTCTTCGATGGGTTTCGGGAAGGATGGTGGGATGAAACCGGCTGGGAGGTGTGACTTTGCGAGGAGGTAATGATGCTCGAGCTCCTTATACTTGGATTGGAATTCTTGATATTCGAATTCCAAACGAGCGAGCTTTGTCTTCATCTCCTCGTTCTCAACTTCGATTTCCTTCTTTCTCTTCTCGAGGGCTTCCTGTTCTGCCCTCTTGCGTTCCCGCGAAGAGTGGGCGGCGGCTCTGTTTCTCAACACACGCTCGATTCTTCGCTGTTCCTTCTCTGCTTCCGTCTTGGCTCGTTTGCTGTGGACGATATGTTAGTGAGACGTTATAAGCGTCGTGTCTACCAGAGAGTATACATACCGAGGTGGAAGGTTGGTGGTAGGAGTGGGGAGTTCCTGACCCCAGGATTTTCTCTTCTTGGCAGGCTTCTTGTCTCCGTCCTTCTTGTCTTCCGAAGGCGACTCAACCTCTGGCTTTGGAGAAGCACTAGAGGGAGCGGGACTGGCTTCGGAATCCTCACCGTCGCTAGTGTGTGGAGGTGAAGGGGGGACGTTCATGGTTTTGATCAACATGTCGTAGCTCATGTCATCAAGAGAACCCCAGAGAGGGAACTCTGCAGATGTTGGGGATGCCATCTCTTTCTCTTTTTTTCTTTTAAATTTTATAAAAACAAATCTTTCAAGGAATAATCAATACTCTTGAGGCTCTTCTGTCGGATGTAATAAAAAAGTGAATGCGGATAATAGGTTGGGTTGCTTATGTCAAAAGGATGGAAGAAGTGGTTGTTGGAAGGAAATAAGATTTCGGAAAGATGCAGGACTGGGAGTTTGCCTCCTTTTAACGGGAACGGGTGATGATGTTTCCAATCAGATTGTGCCACCCGGTTTTTAAAGGAAGGGCTCAAGGAGTCATACACGGGATGAAAGATGAATAAGGGGAAACCACAAGCGAGAAATAGTAGAAAAGCACAGCCTGCGTAAATGATGGCGTATGAATTTCTTCTCAAACAGAGCTTTTAAGAGAAATTCCAATTTCTGCGATCAACGGGGTCTGTCTGTTACAATATAAAGTTCAGGTGAATGAATGGGGGCGCGTGGTGTGGTGTGGTTTGATTTGCTGGGTTGTGTTTGTATGTGTGGGTGAATGACGAATCCCTCTCTCACTTCCAATTACTTCCTTCTCTTTCGATACGACCTAGTGTACCTCCAATACAAAGGAAAAAAGGGACAAAATTCTATATATATGGATTGGGAGGATATTGCTATGCTATGGGGGGGGTCTCAAGGAAAGTCAAAAAGGTGAGGTGAGGTGAGTTTGAGTGCGAAATTGTATGAGAGGTTGGTGGGAAGGGCTGGGAGGAAGAGAAAGGGACACGCTGTCACTTTTATAACCTGCTCTTCTGGTTCATGGCCTGCCCCCCAAAAGCTTGCGTCGTCGTTGTATGAGTGAGCGAGTGGTGTGGGTGAACAAGGCCCCTTGTCCTCCCTCCCTCCCAAGAAATGCTGCCCTTCGGAACCTTACGGTGGATCCCCATGCAAAAGAAATCATTCTCACCCCCTTGGAACAAGCAATTATGCTTTTTTCACTTCTAGTTTTTTCCAAGGAGGCGTTTTTTCTAGGCTTGGAACTTTAGAGACTTGTACTTGGGCTGTGGGCAATTTTTCCATCGATCGGCTATACCCTTTGGAGTACGTCCGTGTGTGTCTGCGTTTGTTCCAACCAAATGCATTCTTGTAGATGGGCAGATGGATCGTATATGCAACTTGCATGGAAGTTAAAGACCAAAAGCATGTCAGATCCTCTGACATCCTATTCTTTCTTTTGGTAGAAGGGTGTGTATCACCATACAAATTCCCTCAGCTTGGGCTAAACGTTATATTCTGACTGTCAGGATTATTCTTTTATTACATGTGAATCCCTCCATCGATATGAGGATGAGTGTGTGTGTTTGTTGCCTTAATTATTAGGACCTGTTGCACAACACTTCTAGCCGCCACCGCCTGCCCATACAAGACTGTTATCAATAAAATCCTACCGCCTCATCTACCACCGTCTACCAGTTTCAGCTTCGTTCTCTGTTAGAGTTGGACCCGCTTCGCTGCTATTCTCTTGCTGTTGCTATCAACAATGTTATCCGTTGTGGTATCCCCCTTTTCAAATCTATCACGACCATATCAGATCAGCCATCCAGCATTGCCCACGACACCCCCATGCTTTTCCCTTGCCTTCGAAAACCTCCATACCACTTCCAATTACAATTCTAGTCGATCGACTAGCTCGCCTCTAGCTTCTTCCTTCCTAAAACTTTCATGCTGGTAGACGCACCATCCAACTTCCCCTTTCAGGGAATGAAAAAGGCTTCCTTGTCAACCTAACAGGCGAGAATGTACGTCCACAGTGCAACAGGACAAACGTTGCATGAACACACAAATATGTAGGTGTATAGGCGGTAGGTATCAAGTACCATTCTCACAGAGAAAATTTTGCGCATGGCCTTAGTCTTCTGTTTTTGCCTTTTGGAGAAGTGGTATCATTTCTACGCAGCAACATGTTGCTGTAACTTTTTCGATCTTTTTGGGGTAGCCCTGTTGCTATTCTTACCCACATAGAAGCACATGCAAGCGATTGGCAAAGAATTCATGCTTTGGTTGCATCCCCCCGGAAAATCCTCCATCTCAGCCTCTTTTGACATGTACAGTTCTGTAGACGCAGCCGAAGTGAGCTCGAGCTTCGATCGATAAATTTTTACATGTATCACGACGTTTTGAAAAAATGTACCTTCAGCCCTGTGGTACGGATACGATGAAACCCGCTCGTATTAAAATCAATAGAGCCGTCAGCCAGCGAATGAACAATACGGTCAAATACGAAGGGGAGAAATTCCAACGGTACTAATCCCTCACACCCCCTTAGCCTAACCTTGTGAAAGCTATCCTTTTTCTTCCCCAAGTGCATGGTAATCGAGATTATGTATCATGCTCCTTTTGCTTTTTGTTTCGCTACGTACCCCTTCGGCATCGGCGCCGGAAAAACCGTCCTTTCCATGATGTGATCCTCTATGGGGTCTGACAATGGTACAAAACCTTTCCTTATCATAACCTTTTTGGAGAAGAAATGCGGATCCGGAAGTTGCATGAAAATGCTAAGCGAATAGTTGGAAAACTTGAAACATTGGACTAAAAAAACTATTCTCGGGGACCTTTAAATCGGGATTAAGTTGTAGAACAAAAAAAACTGTAGGCATCTATGGAATTGATCAAACAAACAAACTCATTTTTCTGAGATTCAAAGCCTTGGGAAGATAGACCAGCTTGACAATTCACCAAGAATGCAAAAGAATGTTTGAAGTATCCCTGAAGGTACAACAACGGTTGTAGACGTCGAACTGCAGCAGCAGCAGCAGCATTGGAATGCATCTGCATAGACGCAGAGTTCCACCTTGCAGCAGATTGTCCGCAAACCACATCATCCCTCGTCATGTAGATTCGCATTTTACATCCTTTTGTGGAGTAGCGAGGACCAAAGCAAAAAAATGGCTGCAGGACTAGCCAATTGCAACCTGATGGGTCGAGCTGTTTACTAGCAAGTGATATAATTCTTTTCTAGAGTTTCTTTCGATTCGTTCAGAATTTTGGTCATATGATCAAAGAGGACGATTTTTTGATTGAAGAGATCATATTACAATCGCGATATCGTCTTGGAGAAGTTGAATTATCCCATGGCCCGACTATCCGGACCCCTATCCCGGTCCATCAATATCTAGGTAGAACATCTAGAAAAACGGTACCTATTCGCTAGCTTCTGCTTCTAGCATAAACCAGCGAGGAAAAACCCCATGCGTAGGTTGCCTGCGAAAAAGACGTTCAAAGCTGTGAGCAAGGTGCAGGACCAGGCCCAGGGTTGTCCGCTTGGACTTTTCTAATGCGTTAGAATGAACCAAAAAAAAAAAATCTGCAGAGTGTTTCTTACGATTCGTTCGTTCGTTCGCTACGAAGGGGGCGCTGACAGTCGGGAGAAGTTCTTTCCTTTTCCCTTCTTTCTTCTTGGGTTTAGCTTTGTCTTCTTTCTCCATATTTTCCTCGGTCCCTTGCAAATATCTTAGAAAGGGTTTGTCGGACCTACAAGCCCATGATGGTGCATTTTTTTTTCAATTTATCCATCTCGCTCCGAGACGGCCCCAAGTTTTCCTTGCCTTCAAATTTTTATGGCTTTTTTTAATTTCTTCAGAACAAGCTATAGGCAAGCTTGAGACGCTCCGGATGGCCTTGTGACCCGGGACCCGCTTCTAGAAAACGGTAGAAGGTCTTACATTGTTTTTCATCTGGGGTTCGGTCATGGGTATTTTACTTTTATCCAGTATGGGAGCGAGCGTTTCTGATTGATTAATTTTCTGGGGGAGGGTATACCCCAATTCCGGCTTGGCTAGCCCTGCTCTCCGACAACGCTTTTTTACCTTTCAACCACTGCTGATGCATATGCATGTGGAGGGTATGAAGATATAGGCGTAGCGAATGTCAATCTGCCGTCGGCTGGCAGGGTAGACGGATTAGCGTTCAGGTTCACGTTTCGACGCTAGAAGCTGGACTATCGATGGGGTTTGATTTCTCAGGGACTTTGGGGTTCCTTGTTACCCCGGATGGCGGCATCTGCATTTCATACTATAGTATCTCCACAATATACCGTTAGGCTCTTCGTGACTTAGCTTGAAGAAATTTTGAAGTATCGAATAATTTATCCGTTCATCTCGGGTTTTTACATCAAGCACGCAACAGATCATGGGTGCACGTGAAACGGGTATGAGGAAATTATTTCGCCACCGTTCATGGTAGTTTTCGTTGGAATGCGTCGGATTAACTTGCTGTGGCTGCCGTTAGTGCAGGGCTTGGGCGAGAGTTGCCGACGAGGTTAGAATTTATATGCAACGTCTGGATGGGGCGCGGATTATTAGGCTTCGGATGAAGTTGGTCACCCTGATGGTATTCCATGATCACTGAATGTTAGCCCTTATAAGCTAAGCTAAATTCTGCATTCGTGATCCGTCAATTCGCCGCTTCTCATCAGGTATCATGAAATCTCTGCCCTTTCGGTTGGTCTTCAAGTCTAAGCCCTATGATCTATGAAGGCACGCTGCGAACGCATGCCAATATCTCCAAAGCAACACTTCAAGTCATTAACCAACCTGAAAATGCCTACTTCCAAGCTGAAGGAGGCATAAAATTTTTTCCTTCTATTCGAAATTCCAAAAAAAAACGAGCGCCTCAACTGCTATTTCGGCACTTGCTAGGCAGACGGTAGATAACATTATCTAGATGTTGCATTTTACCATTTACGCAGGTGGCACGACACACCCCGCCACGATATGCATCAATCACACTGAACATATTATTGGCATGAGTATTCTGTAGGATGCCCTGGCGTCGGGGGCTGTAAACTGTGAATCATTTCTTTGTATGGTACATTAGTGACCACAAATACACCTGTCGCTATACAGCAAGCCGATGATATGGTAAGACCAAGTCACGGATCTCGATTTTTTGATACGATGCCTAGATCTACAGTGTCAGGCCGGCAGATGGGTGCAGCGGAAACTGCCGTGTACGTAACTCGTATATGCAGACGCGGTAGAGAACACCAAGCTGAGGAGTTAGTTGCAAGAAGAGGGAGTGGATGGGGTCTGCACGTAGGAGATAATGCACATGAAGGGTTTTTCTTGCTGCCATCGTCACTCAGGAAGATGGTTCGTTCGTATGCGTGTCATGTTGGCGGCACTTGAAACTTTCATCGGGTCGTGCGGCTTTGCCGTAGCTACGTAGGTCTAGATATGTAATGAATGACTTCTTGGGGGGTGACTTTGTTGCGGTTGAGTATCGTGGCGAGGACATATTGATTCAGGTTTGAGTCGGAGCGGTGTTTTGGCTTAGTTTTGAAAAGTTTCATACTTTTCGGGTGGAGATGCATGTCTTGAGTTTGAGATTGGGAAGTCGAGGATCGATATCGCGTGGAGGGTAGTATATGCGTCGATAGTGTCTGATTGTGGTTTTCGCAGGATTCACATCATCTGATGACGGTATCAGATTTGAAGCACTAAATATCCTAAGACGGGAACACGTCAAGGTTTCAGAGCGTCAGATACGATGCAATCATGCCATTATGCTATCTTAGATGTCGAAATGTCAATACGAGGTAAGTTACAGTGTTATACGAAATATCAAAGTCGTATTTGGATTCCGATGCTCCTACGAATGGAATGGACAACCACATGAAATTCCTAAGGTACAACCTGAGAAGGAAGAATATTAAAAAAATTCATATGTAATACACGCTTCAACTACTAAAGTAGGTTTAAGGGAAAGTAGTCACTTAGGACGCATATTCAACCTATCCACCCCGATAACACATCCCTCCGAGAGTGAGATACCAATACAAACTCCAAAAGAACAAGATCTCTTGATAAAACGAGCGAACTTAGCATCTACACCCTACGCCTTCTCCTTCGCCTTTGATTCCTCGCCGTCGCTGTTGGACTAGGTTGAGATGAGGTCCCTTCCTCAGACGACGGCTCTCTTGAAGCGGAACGGGTTGGAGAGGGTTCAGCGGTCGCTTCCGTGGTTGGTTCAGCTCTAGCCTCAGATGTAGCGCTTGATATCGGAGTAGATTTGACTCTCAAGAGTCCTGAAGTTGGGGAACCTGGTTGAGGAGAGATGCTAGGCGATATAGAAGGGACCGCAGTAGTCCGGGATGGCGATTCGTTGTCCTCGCTGCTTGGGGCCGTACCAGTTGGCTCTGGCGAGGATGCCTCAACGCTACTTCTCCCAGTAGAGGCAGATTTGCTAGTTTGTGGAGAGGGAGTAGGGATGCGTGTAGATTTAATCTCCTCAACCTCGGTTTCCACCGTGCCAGTTTCCTTTGCACTAGTCCCGCCAGCACCAATTGTCGTCTTGACAGTTCCAGAAGTGATTGTTGCGTTCCTCGCCATACCCGTCTCCTTCGCAGCAGCGGTTCTACTCTTCGTCTTTGATTTCTTCTTCGTAATCCCCTTCTCATACAAATACTGCCCAACCTGACCCGGCGGAATAAACTCAAGCGGATCATAATCCTTCAAATTCGGACCTCTGTAATTCGCCGCGCCTCCCGTACCCGTCGGAATCTCCACCGGCAGCGGAAAAGTTCCATTGAAAGTGCTGTTCCTATCGGTGATCGTAGGCGCCGGTTTATTTCCCGGAGGCCTCTTCGGGTTCGGATTCGTACCGTTCAGCAAATCCTCAACCTGACCCGGCTGCAGAATTCCATACCACTCCTGCATATACCACTCCTGCGCCTTCGCCTTCCCCAAAACGTCCGGGTGCATCTTCCCGGGATGCAAGCACGGCACCCGTTCCTTCTGCAACCCGTAGTACAACCGGACTTGAAAATGCGGATTGGTGTTGAACCAGGTGTACCCCAGCATCTCCGGGGTGTAAACCGAGGAATGATCAATGCATAACTTCTTCTGGTCGTTCGCTTTCTGCCGAGCGCTTCGGCCTTGGTTTATCCCGTCTTGCCAGAGGACGGGATCCTTGTTTGAAAGAGCGATGACTAAATCCTGCGCCTGGGTCATCAAATCGCTGCAGAAGATTTGCCACGGTTTATCGTTCCAATTGCACGCTGTGATCAGAAACCCTTGAATGCAGTACACGGGGGTGCAGTAGCCGCCGGGGCCGCTGCAGTAGTCCATGGGGAATTCTTCGAGGTAATCGGTGACCACCTCGTAGGCTGTGCGGATGTCGTAGTTGTCGACGGGGGTTCGCCAGTGGCAGAAGAATTCTTGGTGCATCCGGGCTGGGTTTTTGCGGAGGGCGACGGGGTCGTCGCCTCCGACGTCCGGCTGCATGTTGAAGGACATGATTTCGAGAGGCTCGATGTCTTGGCGTCGGTAGAGCCTTTTAGAGGTTTCTGAGGTTGGGGAGCGGGGTTTGAGGGGGGAGAAGTTTGCGGGATAGGCATTGGGGGAGATGGAGCGGGCTGCTAGGTCTTCGTCCCAGTCGATGTCGGGTGGGAGGTAGACGTCGTCGTCGTGTGGGCTTGGTTCGGGTAAGTTTTGCTGGCGGGCGAGATTGCGGTATCTCGCGAGGAATTCTGCGGAGTATCTTTCCGTGGATCTGGGTGTAGAGCCGTGAGGCGATTCTTCACCGCCTTCCCCTGGGGATTGCTGTAGGCTCGATTTGGATGCTTAGTATTGTGGATTTGCGAAGGCGGGTCTGGGGAGCTTTGACTTACACCTGACAGTCCTAAAGATCCTCCTATCAACACCCCGAGTATCCAAACCTCGAATGCTAGGGACCTCATGGCTCCTTATGAACTTCCTAATTGAGAGTCACCCGGATGGCTTGATGATATCTCAGAGTCTCGTCGGGTAATCTATTCCGATCCTCTGTGAGGTGTATGTATCGGGCTTCCTATAACTCTCTAGATCTAGTAGACATAAACTAGTTTCTCGTGATAGGTGACGGAAAGCATCGTGAATAGTGCTGCCCCAGGAGTATTTTGGTATATATGACATGCTGTGGGACTATCCCCGCCGCTGGAAGAGCTATTCACGCATTAAATGGTGTTCCTGAATGAAAGGGAAAGTGACGAAGGGGACTGCACGTGTCCCGTACTGAATCATCATGTTAGAGGCACTAGCTCTACTTAGCAGATTTACTATATTTACTTAGGTATACGATTAACTATCTAAATGACGAGTAGACTAATCGCGTACCAACCTGCAGGTTGGCATTTTATATTATAAGGGCGGCATGGCTAATCTGTGTTGGATGTTGGAGTTTATTGTATGTGGGTAGCGGGCGGTAAGCTTCTCGTCCAACTGCTAACATTAATTTACGCCGTACTAGTGTTTAGACCCATTCAAGATATACCCCTTCATAAGGCTAGAACGCACAACGGTGGGGCACGGCGCGCGGGACTGCAGAAGAATATCTGTTGCAGTGTGCCAGTGTGAGTCTTGCCAAACTTCAAGCGGGAATCGTATGCATTTAATAAGAGAATATACACTTCAAAACTGCAATTCCTCATCGTTAAATGAGCTATTATCTGAAATCTGTAACTGGCCAGTTCTCAGATTCCTCCAAGCTTTCGTTCATTAAGCAACCGCGTCATTAGCGCAGCACTTCTTCTCCGCTCCTCCAAATGCCAATTTGCTCAACTTATCAGCGGCATTAACCACCTTCTCCTTTAGCCCCGGATTAGCTACTTGTGATGGAGTACTACTATAACTTGGTGGCACGTCCAACACTGGATTACGCAGGAAGAAGTGTCTAGGTCGCAACAATAAACTCATCGGCTCGGCTGGCATAACCGGGAAGTCTTCCGGAGCAGGGAAATGCACCAAACCAAAAGTGTGCCAGAGAACAACATCAGTGTTGTCGATCGAAGCAGAGGAGTTGGCTGCAATCCATTCTGGAAGACCGCGTGAAGGCTCTCCCGAAGATTGTGGGACGTGACGGCCAGCAGGGTATATTTGACCGTCTTCGTCTATATGTGTGGACGGTTTGTTAGTCAGTGAGCAACTCCGTGTTGGTGGAAGAGTAGAAAGGCATACACTTAGTGACATGAATGGCATGCTTAGCAAAACCAGCTCTCTTGGCGACTAGACCACCCTCCTTAATAAGCAGCTTGGGCACTTCTCTGGAAACTAGTTTGTAGGAGACGGGTCTTCCGCTGACCGGGTGAAGCTTGTTTGTATTGGCAATATCCCATGTTCTGGATGTATCGCCATTATAGTCTGCAATACCTTCACCCACGGTGCTGAATTTGGTCTTCTTTGCGTAGAAGGCGTTTCCGTAGAAATTTTCTTTGGAGCCGACTTCTCCGTCGCCAGTGGTTGCATCAACCTGGAAAACAGTGTTGTTTTGGCCATCAATCTGCGGGTCGATGCGGAGGCAGAACAAGTGCTCGTGATTGTGGGCGTTGACTATAAAGAAGGCACAGACGTTAGCTTGGGTAGATTTGGGCGTTTGGGCTTTACTTACCACCAGGATGGACCTGAGTTCCCCATCCTTTAGTATCCTCATCCGGTGCCATAGCATACGTGTTCAGGATACCAGTCAATTTGATCTCCAGTTGAATCGTTCCATCCATATGAAAGATCCAGTAGACACAGTATTCGTAATTGGCAGCTGTGAATATATGCGAGAGAATCAATTTGCGGCCTCTAGTGACGATGACCGAGTTGTCTCTGAAATCGGTATGTTTGAACAAGATCTGGACTCCCTGTTAGCTCGCGTTTTCTCCATTCGAATCGAAACATGGGGTACTGACTCCGGCATCCTCTTCGTGTATACAGATGGCATTTTTGATTGTGACAGCATCTCCTGCTCTGTTGACGAAGAAGGCATCCATATAATGAATTTCACCCAAACAGTCGCATCCTACACCTCGATCAGCTAAACGCATTTGAATAAGCCGATGTGTCGCTACATACCTAAAGCCAGCTCGTTCGTCATGTACCCACCGCCATACTCCCCCAAATCGAACGCATGCTTCCTGTAGTGCCACATCTCCGGGTTTCCATACGGCACCACCATCTCAGCAAGCGATAATCGGTAAAACAGCGGCCTCACAACACCCTTATCGGTGTAGGTGATGTTGTTCAAAACAATACCCTCACGGTAGTTGAAGCCGACATGCACTTTAAAGTTCTGCCACGAAATCTCGCGGCCCTCAATGTTGAAGGAGACACCCTGAGGCTGTGTAACATGCAGGGGCTTGACATCTGTTCTATATCCACCGTCGGCTTCAATGTCTGTAGGATTGTAGTTGCTGGGAATCTTATTTAGTGGTCTTCGAACCTCGGGAATATCGATGTGGATGACTTCTTTGGTTTCAGTATTGACAATGGGGCAGAAGTCGAGAGGGAAGGCATATTGGCAGTCATCGACATTAGGGCGGTAGTACATGAGGGCTTGTTGGAGACGGGTAGAGTTTCCGAAGCGTTCGTCATAGCCGATTGTCCAGGCTGCAAGTAGATGTTAGCATAAGGCTAATGGGAGGCACGAGGGAGAGATCTTACGGTCCGCATAGACTTTGTGCATATCTTCAGGAGGGATACCGAGGATACCGCATTGTTCGATAACCTTGGCGTCCGACTTGACTACTCGGTCCGTTTCGATGAGATCCTCCATGGTAATCTATGTCGAAGCATCTTATTAATACGAGAATAAAACAATTACACTGAGTGCTCTTAATCATACCAATGGCTGAACACCCTCGAGCTTCTCCCATTTCAAAATGCTTCCCGCATCAAGGTCGACAATACCATCCCAAATGGCGCCAGACTTATCGATAGCGACAACCTCAGCCTGCCTCGCAGGTTTTGGTGTGTTCTCAGGGTTGGCTAGCCATGCTATCGTTTCCGCCTTCTTTGGCTCTGCGATGGTGACGGCATTGTAACCCAATTGGCCCTTCGATTCTCGCACAATGGATACAGCTTTAGATATTTCGCTAGACGTGAGAGGATCTAGAGGGTGGTGTCCAGTGAACTTTCCAAAAAGCGTGGTCGCCTTTTCCTTGAGGTTGTCAATTAGAGAACCCATCCTTGTAAGGATATGATAATTTGCAATGAAGTTCTAAAACCGTGTTGTAGACGTTGAGGAAATGGCTTGGTGACAATCGGCGCGGGATACGGCAGCCAAGGTGGGATGGAACGACGGGATGTCATGTCACTTTATACCCATTTGGCCGTAGATGAGCTTCGCAGAACCCCGCCATTTCCCTGACCTGATGTCTAATTGCCCCTCCTGTACGAGCAAGCAAGGAGACGCTTCCAGTTCCGCGGGAACCGTTATCGTGGTCGGAATGCACAGCTACAAACCTTCTCTAACGAATTTTGCCTCTTGTGTGGGTACAATTGGAGCGTATTCTCAATGTTCTGGGCATGCCGTCTCCAGTTTTAGTCGATGCATGTTCCCCCACCATTTAAGTGTTTTGCAGGTCCTGATGTCAAAAGACCTTGTAATGCGACGGGACGCATGGCTGATAACGGAAAGCTTGATAAGGAATTTGTATGGAGGACAATTGGATTAGTCGGCGGGTTGTTCATAATAAAATCCAAGGCACTAGGCTAGAATAGGTTCGAAATTCCGGGCAGGTGATTTCTAACAACAGCTTTTAAAGGCTCGCTGTATAAGAACTTCGGATTTGAACGAGCGGCTCTTCTAGACGTCTATTAAAAACGGCTTCAGGTAATTTATGACGAGGAATTTGAGAGTTTCTTTTAGGCTCCTACAGGTTCGTTTGAGCTACCTACCACTTTTGATTACTATTAGCTAGTGTTGGGTGGCTGCTTAACTTTGGACCTTCTAAAATGCCTCTCTTAACAACTTTAACAAACCAATATCCTTATCATTCTTCCACAACCTTGGGGGAAATTATTCACCAAACGTGTCATTTATCAACCTCGTCACTCTTCTCAAAATTATCATTTACCAAACTTGTCATTTGTCAACCTTGTCATTTTGTCATTTACCAAGCTTATCATTCACCAAACTTATGTTTGTCATTCGTTAAAGCTTAGGATTCACGGAAGGTTAACCGTATAGAAAGAACGGCAAGATAAGATTTACTCTTAGCTATTACCCATATTAGACTATTACTAAAATTATATATAGAATGTATAACAACAAAATAGTAGAGTAAATAACTAAAAACTATATTATTTAATAAATTAATTAATAAAAAATAAGAACTATTCATCAATCCTAACAATAGTTTTGTATATATAATGATGTGTTACGCCGCGTGGCTACGAGGCGAACAGTGGCGACAGCAAAATGCAACGTCCTCAACACATAAAGAAAGACTCCATCACCCACCAGACTCGCCACTGCACGGACGGAGCCATACAATGACTTCATCAAGTTACTACCCTCTATATTATAATATAAATAGAGCAGGCTCGTCCAGTATCGTCTAGATTCGACACTAAATAACTTAGTTATAACATTCTTCATTAAAATCTCTACACATAAGCATTACTACTCCTCCTCCCCCGTGCTACCGTCACCTCACGAGAGCTCATGCAGCCTGACATGATGTTTTATATAAAAAATAATGATTATATAAGTATTTGTATATTGGTGTTTGTATGTTTATATACTCGCATATTTGCAAGTCGATGATTATATGTTCGCATATCACATAATTTATAGGTGCTAGTATAAAACAAAATTTTAAAATAAAACAGACAAACACATGTTATATTGAAAATACAACAAAACAGAACTAAAAATAATATAGCGTAAAACAGAGTACAAGTAATTGTACTGTTAAGTGGATGATTTTTAGTTTTAGACATGGTAGGCTTCTTTGTTTAGTATATAGGATCAAATTATGGTTATGATTTTTGAAATTTTGTCAATTAAGAGTTTTGGTTATCTAAAGCCTGGAGCTTCGGTTTGTGCTATTCGTTTGGGGTTGTTTTTTTTTGTCAGAATCCATATAAAATTTTAAATAATGCATGAATATTATCCCATTTAGAGTCGGTTACGAAATTCTAATTGTGTCAATACCGTTCTTCGATCTTCTCAGCTCCTAAGATGAAAGCAGTTTGAATATCAATCGCGGGGCGGTCTCCCTCTTTCTCTGTCTATATATATATATATATATCAAATATTCGATCTCAAAATTTCAAAGTCCTTTGTATGGGCGTGTTCAGGGGGTCAGTCACAGCTGGGGGGTTTGGTGACAGGATTTATAGTTTGTTAGGGACACCATAAGATTCCGGCCGGCCTTTTTCCCATACAAAAGGGGCCCTCGCTTAATTTCTCACTTGGGCCTTCGGTGACAAGACGAATAGCTGGTATATATATATATATATATAGGTAGAGTATTAAGATCTGTTATGTTTTGTAGTTTTGGCATTGCCCGCCGGGGGGAGTTCGAAATCGTGCCGTAGCTGCGCGTAGTATCAATCTCGACGTATCTGAGTGGAGTGTTGGAAATCGCACAATAAATGTGTTGGAAAAGTTTCGTTTGATGCTCAAGTGATAACTTTACCGGCTTCGGTGACGCGGCCTTCCTTTCCCACAGCCGTATTATATGATGATAATAATTGAAAAACTTTGATTCTTCTGAGGTTCGATCTTTCGCAATCAATTTCGCCTTCTGTGGGAGTCCGCATACTAGTAAACTACGAAGTCTAAACCTAATTCATACTGCAACCATATATAATGGCTGCCCAGCAAGAAACGCCATTCCTGGCTGGCAAAAAAAATCATCGTTGCCGGTGGTGGCATCTCCAGCCTCTCGTTCACCATTGCACTTCGCAAGTTATGGGCGACTGAACACTCAGATCTGACACCGCCAACGATCACCATCTATGAGCGCGACGCCGACAAACCCGACCCCAGGCGAGAGGGCTATTCCATGTCTATACGCAGTGATAAGCCCTCCAGGGGTATCCAAGCGCTTCAAAATATGGGAATACTCGAACTACTTCTCAAGCGTTCGGTGTCTGATGAGAATCCGGGTGCTTTTTGCGCCTGGGACAGAAACTGGACCAATATTCTGAAAATCAAGTAGGTAGCCACCAAAGAATTGCCTCGGCCACACATGCGCATAACCCGTGTCGTTTTGAGAAATAGCCTTATTGAATCCGTCCCCAAAGACGTGACTATAAAATGGGGCACCATCTGCACCAGCGCAGCGAAGCTGGACACCGGCAAGATCGCCGTACAACCGAGCGATGGGAAGATGGATGAGTGCGACCTCCTAGTCGCATGTGACGGCTCACGAAGTAAGATCCGCCACAGCCTACGTCCCGACGATGCCAAACTCACCTTCCAAAATGTAACGATGATTATGGGCAAGGCTGTGTACGATGGCGTCGTCCCACCACCTGCAGACGTCGATTTTGGGATGTACCTCAGCGGAACGGGAATAGGGCTCTTCGTCGCCGCCAACGACGAACACAGTATGGTCTGGTGCCTGAGCTACCACAGCCCGGAGCCCAGAGATATCCCCAAGTATCCTATGAGCCAAGAGCAGCTCGACAGCCTTATAGAGGAAACCCTCGAACGAGGGCGAGATATCCTGGAGCCCTTCTCCTCTTATGTGAAAGCAACCGACTTTGACTCACTCACCATCCTCAACGTTCAGGACCGCGCGCCCTTCCCCCACCTAGAAGGCAGCCTCGCCGACATGCCCGTGGTCTTCCTCGGCGACGCCAATCACGCCGTCAGTCCCTTTGCAGGGAATGGCGCTAGTATGGCGCTCTCGGACGCCTGGGATTTCGCTGAGCAGTTATGCAAGTTTCCGTCACTAGAGCAGAGCATCAAGGCATTCGATGCGATGATGTTACCGCGCTCAAAAGTCGATTCTGAAAATGAGCCACTGGAATATATACTTTGCGCATCCGACTGGGTGGAGAATTCCGTTTTGGATTTGGTTTTTTAGGACTTTCGTGCGGTTCCTAATCCAAGAAAGAGGTTTTGAAAGAGTTTAAGGGATGACAGGACAGGAGGGACAGGGAGGACAGGTGAGATGGGTCAATGACAGGTGGGACAGAACTCTGATAGGTGGGATAAAGGTGCAATATATCCAACACAAAAATCATTTGTATAAGGAATTTTTGATAGAGTAAGTACCTACTTATTTGATAATTCGAAATCCTACCTGTTGGAAATGCTAAGGCGCCATACAAAACCCCCACTTGTCCAAAATTCAAGAGTTGAATCGTGCTGCGAAGAAGGGTAGAAATTTCGCGGCCGAGATCGCCTGTCTGAGGTCGCAGATGAAATTTCCTTGTTTGGGCTGGTAGCATATATTTGGGTGGAGATGCTAGTTGCTGTCCTTGCAAAAAGAGTATCCTAGTAAATATGCAGGCGAATAAAAGAAGGATCCTTTCAACGGCGTACCGGTACCTTTGGTCGGAACCACGAATTCCTCTCAGCCCGTGCGGGGTGCCGGAAAGTACAGGTACAATCAGCGACGGTTCTTTTTTCTATTTTTTCTATTTTTTCTATTTTTTTTATTTTTTTTTTCCATTACTCTCATTTATTCACTACTATCTTTTTTTCTCACCTTCACTCGCCCTTACACTTATTTATTTCCAAATATTAAGGAAATTTTAGATTTTAGAAAAAGATGACAATTATGTAGGTTATAATATGATCCAATAAAAAAAGGAATAAATTAAGGCGGATAGCTTTGGCGAGTGATCGATTGCTGCCGATGCGCACCTCCGTTGTACCTTCAAGAATATATTCTTCTAG
Organism: Dactylella cylindrospora; assembly: GCA_012184295.1. Classification (NCBI taxonomy): domain Eukaryota; kingdom Fungi; phylum Ascomycota; class Orbiliomycetes; order Orbiliales; family Orbiliaceae; genus Dactylella; species Dactylella cylindrospora. The sequence continues at coordinate 352,998 of LDUD01000135.1, forward strand.
TTTAGTGCATAGATCTGAATCTAGGTATTTCATCAGTCTTATTTTTTTATTTATTTCTTTATTTATTTTTGCCTTTGCTTCCCGCGGCCGGTTCTTACTCTGAATGAAGTGTTTTGCACCGGACCTTTGCGCTTATTACAGTAAAGGGTTGTTCAACTGAGCCGCTCCCTCAAGGCTTCTAATTCCGAAAAAAAAATATTATCATTATTACTTCTGCCTTTGTAGACTTTTCTTGCTAAACGATTTTACTTAACTGCACCGCTCAAGTAAGCGACAGTGCCGGTATTGACCTGAACCTTCAGATCACTGAAAGGAAAAAAGGGCCTGACATTTGATATTCACCTATCTCTATATTCTTGAGCTCTTTCAACCGCTTCGGTGAGACGCTGAGGGAAACCGAGCCATGTCTACGGTCAGACGGATACCCCGCCAACAGCGGAGAGTAGTGTCCCAAACCACTCCGGTGAAAAAACCAGATCTGCCGGCTATCTCTGACACAGCCGATGCGGATTCGGCTGTATACGTCCGCTTCATCACACCTGCGATAGCGATTTCGCACACGAGCCTGGAAAGCATCGACAGCGAGACCCCGCCTGTGAAATTTCCGGCGGGGACGAAGATATCTGAGCTACAGGAGCATATCCGCCCCCGATGCCTGGAGGAGATGTCGGGCTGCGACGGCGCTGGTAGTGTGCCGTTCGTCGTTGACTTGCACATTGCCGCGCTGCGCCTCGGACTTGCTGGCGCGACTTTGAAGATGTACGACCTGCTAGGCACGGAATCTTCCCCGCTCAATGTTTTCGTCGTGCGGCGCTACGAAAACATTCCGGGCCGAGGGGCGGTGGATCTGGCGGAGTACGGCGGCCTGTCGGCGACTGCCGCGTGGTATCCGGTGCATAATGCGACGGAGGCTTCGCTGTCGACGTTTTGCTCGTTGCTGTACGTTATGCGGGCGAAGGTGAAGGATGAGACGGTCCGCCGGCGTTTTCTCACCGCACTGTGGGAGACGACGCACTTTCCGCCGGCGGTGCGCGCGATGGCGGGGCTTTTTGACGGAGGGGGCAGCGCGTTGGAGGATGCGGATAAGGCTACCCTGACGCAGACCTTTTTCGCGCTCGCGAAGGGCTTCGTGCCGGGCCGGTTTACGGGCGGTGGGAAGCTGGAGAAGATTATGGAAGGGTCGAGACAGGTCCTCGGATGGCTGCTGGACCAGGTCATGGCCCGCAAGCGCGGCGGTTCGGGGTCCGTTTCCGAGGGGACGTGGGTACGGAACGCCAGCGTCGGAGCGCCGGGCAGTGACGCTGATCCCGGTTCCGGTGATGGCAGCGAGCTGGTAAGCCTCACGCTGCCGGACGACTCCAAGACGGTGCAGCTGAGGGTTAAAATCCTCGAAGAAGCCCGAGGGCAGCCCACGCACAAGCAGCTAGCGCTCGTGTGCGCACAGAACGGCCAGGTGTTGCATGGCGGCAAGATTGCCTATCTAGTGTTCCTGCGGCGCTTCAGATGCGACGCGCACAGGATTGTGCCTCGACCGGACGAGGACCGCTTCTTCGAGCAGGTCATTAACACGAACAGCATACCGACCCTCAGCGTCGTGCCACCGCTTTCTCTGACGAGGTCGGAGCGGCCATGCTTGACGCTCAACGAGAAGGGCCTCATATCCGTGTGGGACCTGGGCAAAGCTGGCGGGGAGTGGGCGCGGTACTGGAACCCGGTCTCCGGCATAGAAGTCATCCCTCAGAATGACCATGGGCAGGGGATGGCGAGGAAACTTCGGCCGGTATCGGTCCAGAGGAGAAAGGAAGGTACATGGACACTCGACGGGTGGGATATTGGCGGGATCAATAATGTTTCCTCCGTCGATATCCGGAGACCATCGGAAGCTGTCGTCACCTGCATAGACGTCAGCTCCAGCATGGATCTCCTGTCGGGCTTGAAGCTTGACCGCTCTGCCACGATCGACGACACGGAAACCCGATTGAAGAGAGCCCAGGAGCTATTCGTACTCTTTGCAGAGACGGTTAACAACTTGGATCTGGTTGTATACTTTGGTGGATTTTCGTTCAACAGCACCGTGAAGGTCTTCACCCAGACGGCTAAGGATATGACGCGTATTATTGGTCTTTTCCAGGAAGATGTCAAGGCCTTATCAGCCTCGGGCGGCACCGCCATGTGGGACGCGCTGTCTCACGCTGGCGAGATGCTCCTCAAATTCAAAAACTCCCAAACGGATAAGAATGTGGATTATAAGCTGCGGATCATTGCCCTTACGGACGGCACCGATGAGCATTCTAAGCTCAAGCCAGAAGATGTCCTTCGCGAGCTGTGGGGTGCTCACATCGTAGTCGATTCCGTCGTCATCGGCGACACTTCGGGCACCGGTTGGTCGGCCGCGAGCGATCTCCTATTCAGGTTCTCTGAGGCCACGGGAGGCTACGGTATCATGCCTAAAACCGTCGAGGATCTGAAAGAGGTCGGCCAGATGGAAACCCTGGTGAACATAAAACTGAGGCCGCCGCTCAAGCGCCCGGACCTACTCCCCTCCTGGGACCTGATACCGCGCAAACCCAACTACGACTTCTCCAAACCGCCTGCACTGCGCCCTCATAACAACCAGAATGACGTCTTCGTCGACCTAAGCGACGCTTATAGTACCTATAGCAGCCAACAAGGCCAAACAGGTACCACCACTGCGGTAACAACCAAAAGAAGGTTGATCGAAGAGATGAAAAAGATAATTGACGGAGAAGTGTTGGTCTCGGAATCCAACTGCTTCTTTTGGAAAGTCATCGCCGAAGGGCCGCCCGGTAAGATGTACGGGGAAGGCACGTTTGTTTTTACGCTGGACATGGGCGGTGAATGGCCCAGCCGACCGCCGAAGCTGCGCTTCCTGACCCCGATACTTCATCCGAATATCACGAAGGTACATACGGAACAGTAGGAGCAATGGCATTTGGCTCAGAAAAGGTTAGATCAGTTCACTGACAATAATATTTCGTTTCCCCCTGCTTTCTTCTTTAACAGCAAGGACGGGTCTGGCACGATATTTTGGAAGCGGGGTGGACAGGGACGACATCTCTCGGTTCAGTATTAGGCGAAATATACGCTATTCTCGAGGAACCAGATGTACGCTAAATCTTAATATTTTCCAAATACATTTGTTCAGACTAACTTTTTCTTTTTCTTGGGTAGATGCGATTCCGCCTGAACAAAGTGGCGACATCGAGATTCGAGAACGAAAGGGAGCAATTCACCAAGGACGTCGCAGACTACGCAAGTCAAAAACTTCCTTCTCCTCTCTTTCTCGTTCTGATTTCCCACGTCTAAGGGGCCTCTCTAACATGAAAACTTCTTTTTAGATTAAAATTCATGCGAACAAAAGCAAAGCGCAGTTGAAGCAGGCCTTGGCATTGGGTTCGGAGGTGGATACGTAGTACGAAATTATCAACTCAGTTCCAGATACAGCTTCCGAGGATCCGGACTGTAAATCCCAATGAAGCCTTCCCACTTATAGAGCACACATGTAATCCATCGTCTATTTGACAATACCTCGCGCCTATCGAGTTCGGGCGGCTGAATCTTTTTGGCTGCGTATCTACTTTTGAGGTACATATTCCAGGCGAGGAAGCCGTAGATATAGCAGAAAGGGTAGTGATTTTCCAAGCAAACGTTTCTATTTCATTTTTATTATACTCTCTCTTTTTTGGTCTTTTTTCATTGCACCCTCTTGCGATGTCTCCACACACCTCGTGCTAAGCTTAGCTATATTCTTATTTGGCACTATTAAAATAATATATTTTATGGCTTGGGATCGTGACCATGACATTTTGCATTAGTTTTTTACAGAACGAGCGACTCGATCCCAGCTTGTTCTCATGCATGACTAAAAGAAAGAGAAAAGAAAAAGGAAAGGGAGTCCACTAAATATAAATTTGTTTAAAATAAACCTAGCCTGCAACGATCCTAACCTGTCCCCACTCATTGTTATAGCCTGTCCACGTGGCTTCAGACAAGCCCTCGTCTCCTTTACAAATAAAAAGGGTCCTGGTCAGAGAACCAAGGTGACTCGCTCGGTTGGAAACCACCGCAAGTATAACGTTGTTTCCCGAGGCTGCCTTGATACTGTGTCTCCGAGTGGCACCTGTTCCCATCGTGTCCGATATCTCTCCTGGGGCGCTGTTCCAAAGCACTGCGACATCGGTGCGTTTGTCGCTGAGGCGACATGCGGCGATAGCAGCGTGGTGCGGCGCAGGATCGGATTTCAAGGTGCCTGTGGAAAAGCGTTGACAATATTAGATAATTATTCTAAAAGTGAATTGGACTCTCTACGTATATCTACGGGAGAAGGGGAATATTTTGGGGCCTGGTGATCAGACAGAGTTTTAAATACCTTCCTGGAAACCACTCCCGTCGTTAATTAGTTCTCTGATTTTCAGGTCCTTGTCTTGATAGTAAAAGTGGGTACGAGGCCCCTCGGAGCTGATAGTGCACGTTGCAGCAATGCTGGTCCCTCGCAGCGCGGCATTGAACGCGCTCCCCTTTGACCACTCCAACCCTTTCCAGCAATATTCTTGGATCTCACCATCCGTTCCTAAATATATATATATATGGCAGTGTTAGCGTATGCAACCACTTCCCACTTTTACCCCTCCAGTGGTAGATCTGTGTCTCTCTTCCCTTCCATTTTTAGGAATTTCATTCCGACTGTTATAGAACGAAATGCAGGCGCCTCTCACCTTGAGCGTATACCCTGATCTGGTTTGACCACGCGACGGCGGCAATCTGAGAGTCGGGAGCGACGGTAAATTTTCGTCCTTCGAGCTCGGGCGACCCATTAGTCCATCCTCTCAGATCTGTGAACAATCGCTCCCGAAGAGTGTTGTCGCGAGCAATATAGTAAAGTCTAATCTGTTTGGTGAGTGCGCAAATACCATGTTAGCATTTCTTGAATTAGATCGGGAAAGTGGGCGTTAAAACCCAGTATTCGCATACTTCTCCTCCATTACCACGGGTGCAGACGGCGGCTAATGGGGTGTATGGCCTGACGTCTATTTGGAGATGCTCTTGGCTCCATTCCCGTTCCTCATCGCTAGATTTGGCCTCGTATACTTCATCACCTTTCTGGAAGTATACACGGTAGTTCGGGCCTGGCCAGAAAACGACCGCTACGGAACACCGCTCCACAGGGTTTGTAACGCCACCACCCCCGTTGGATTGAAGGCTTTTGGCCTCAGCAGGAGCAGGTCCTGGTGCCGGCGCAGGCGCAGGGGTACTCAATGCCATCGCTGCCATCGCTTGCTGAAGAAGAATAGGAGTAGCCGGTGTCTCGACGACGTGTTCAGGGCGTATCGACAGAAGGAGCTCTTTCGTGTACGCTGCAGCAGCTAGGGCAGCGTACTGCTGCCACATCCAGTTCTTGTGCGAATCCGAATAGTGGCATATCCCCCGAATGACGAGGCTTTGGAGATTGTCCACGATACCGGCAGCCTCCATCTCGCAACATTTGGCCCTGAACTCTTGTCGCAGCCTTTCCCTGTCCTCGGTATTCTTAATCACCTTATCGCCGGACACGATGGTCCCATAGTGTATCACTGGGTCGGAATTGTCCCGCTTCTGTCGACAGACTGTCCGGTCCTGGTCGCACTTCTCGCAAGTTTCGCTGCCTGGTGTCAAATGTTTATAACCCACTTCGTACAAGGCGTCTTTATCCTCTCCGAGGTATCTGTAGCCTTTGAGCTTCGGGTAGTCGGTGTATACTTTGGCTATATAGTCCGGAACATTGGTTTCCCCAAGGTCGTGGGCGCCGCGAAGCTTGTTAACCCCAGAGAGCAGGAAGGGGTGCGGCCGGTTCAGGTAACCCAGCATTTTGAATTTCCCTTCCTCCTCCGCCCTGCCAAAGTCCCACTTCACGACGCCCTTGAACTCGCCGTCGGGAATCCCAACCACGACGTCGCCCAGCCTGATATCGTTCTGAGAGGACGGGAACCCGCCGCCGATACCGACCATGAGACCAAACTTTACCGAGGGGAACGATCTGGTCAGTTGCGCCACAGCGGTCGCGGCCTCCACGTTTCCCATGGTCGGGAGGGTGGTGATGACGATGCAGTGTCCACCAATCTTACCCAGCAGGTAATCATTATTATCCCCTGGCGCGATGTCTACATGCCCTTCGTGGATGACATCCAGCATGACGCGGCACGCGGTGCCTTCTGTCTGGAGCGCACATATCCACGCGACGGTGTAGCTGCTTTTAGGTAGCACTGGTTCCTTCCTCACCATCGTGTCACATAATAGGAGTACTTTCTATTTTAGTTTATTATGTTTATTGAAATAAAGAGAGAAAACCAGGAAAAAATCTCATAAATTTAGGGAAATAATAACGGCGTCCCCTCATTTTGCTATCGGCGTCCCCCTCTCCATTTATAGAAATTACAAAATAGTAAACGCCTATCAAAAGGTGAACAAACACAGTATAACGATTACAATTTAGTTCGATCATTATACGGTGGCGGATATTTTATATCAACCCTCTCGTTTCAGGGACCTACTAGAGGGACCCCTTTACGTAAGCCCCACGTGATTGCACGTAATTTAAAAAAATCCTCGATTAAACGATCGATGGCCTACGGCGGCGTGTTCCTGATGCATTTGCACAGGTTAAAAACTCGACAATCTTGGGCAGCTTTAAGAGTTGCTTAAAAAAAAAATGGAACTCTACGGGCAGGGTACGGCGTATGGGTCGGCGGAATGGAAGAAGTTAACCTCACATCAAAAGATATACGTGCCTGGAGATGATCGCTAGATAGAATGTTAATAGATATGAATTTCACTTTGAACTCTGCCAGATATAGACTTACCAGCTTAATTGCATCTAAGCTATGGATTTATATATACGCCATGAAGATAGAAGAACGTATCTGTATGTGAGCTGGTCGGTCACGTGATTGTTTGATAGTCAAATATTTCCTATTTATTCCACGGCAACTGCACAACTTAAAAATCGATGAATATAATATAAATCTGTAGAGTCCTAGTTCGGGTAGTTTTCTTGCGATTCACAGATCATATATTTAAATTTTTATGGTTGTGGTGTTGTAGTTTGGGCTAGAAAATTGGAAGTTTTTTGGAAGAATTTAGAGTTGCAACGTCGAATTCAAATGTCCGCCACTATAGTTATATAATTAAGTTATATAGACGTATTATTACACTCTCTTTAGTTGTGAAGATGCAGATGAGTTCTATATTATCTTCATATTTTGAACGATTTCGATGCTTACTGCCACGATTACAGCCTAAATGGATCCGCGTGTCTTCCCTTCCACCACGATTTGTGATGGTAAAGCCTCGAGGTTTTGCCCAATCCTTTGCGCAGTCCTCGAGCTCGTCTACCGAGCCAAGCAGCCTGAGAACACTATATTACATAGTGTAACTATTCTCGTGGTTTCAAATTCTATCACAATATACTACGTTGCTGTTACTACAAGTGTTTGTCGTATATTTCTACAAATGGAGAGGGGAGGGACGCCGATAGCAAAAGCGTGTTTATTATTCACGGCGTCTTCAGCCTCATCGGAGGCTCTCGAGGAGAAACAAAGCAAATTCGCCCACCCTCCTCAATGGCGTCCAATTACTGAAAGAGTTATACGAAGGACGTTTGAGTTCTTCACTCTGGCTTCACTCTGGAATTGTACTGGGCCTCTATACAAGTCTTTGAAGCCTTTCTCACCTTTGAAACCAGAACAATTGACTATTACTTTTAATTAACCAATATGTTCCACGCTATGGAAACAAATCCCAATGCCCTTACATTTGACGATCGTGGGTCTCGATCATCCATCTATTACACAATACCGATGTCTAATATTTGTACTACATAATTGATAGATGTTGCGAAGTATCACAACTTTTCCTTCTCCATTTGAGCACCATATCCGTTACAAGAATGACGGTTATCACTTTGTAGGCCGTCAAGCCTTCCAAGCCGGCTCAGGCGATAATATATCTCAAAAACCGGTCGTACGCGAAGCGATCCTGAAACTCATAGAGGAAAAAGCCATCAACGTTCATCATGGAGCGTCCTCAGACTGCAAAAATTTGTCATGTGCTGGAAACCGACACCCATCAACGGCAGCAAGATCGACCGAAATCGAGAACGAAGAGAGGCAGAGAAATGACAGAATTTGTCTTCAAACAACCCATTGATACAACTATGAAGCGCGCTAGACGTTCCGATTCTGCATCTCGGAATAAAACCACAGCTACGAGTATTGGTGAGGGCAACTTTAGTGCGTCTGCGGTACTGCCGTGGCGAGAAATAGTGGAGTCCATGCAAGGATTGGTTTTGCAGATGGACATGAAGCACTTCTGCGGTTTTGGAAGAGAACGGACACCTGAGAGCGAGGAATCATTAGAGTATCTAGGAGTTTGGGAGTTTCTTTTAGACTCCCGCGGTCTCTTTTAAGCGACCTGCCGCTTTTGGTCGCTAACTTATGACCAAGTTCGGACCTACTAAAAGTGTTCCGTATCGACAAGTTTGGCAACCCTTTTGTTTTTTAATTAAGAAAGTTTTTATTTAAAATTAAAAAATAAAAATACGTAGTAAAAGTTTGTTAAAATTTACTTTTTTACTTGTTTAAGTTAATAGTAAAAAGGTTGTCAATCGATAAACCAAGTCCATTACTTTGAATTTTGCGAATCTGATGTCAGCTGGTGTCGCACAAAATGAGTGTTATGAAAGCCAACTCTTCTTTCGGTCGGAAGGGAGAGTGATGTTCGAACTTTGGAGCCATGCTTGATGATTCGCATACACCATCTGTCGGTGGGCAGTTAGGACGCCGATTGACACTGTCCTAGCATATGTCGTGATGCGTGGAGCGCACTTTGAGGGACTGGAGCTTAGGATATTCAATTGTGTTGGGCGTGGTTAAGATGGGTAATGAATTCGGAGAGCATTCTCTAACTCTTGGCTACGCATTCTAATCGTCATGTTCAAGCGACTTCTTAGCTTAGAACTGAGAGAGGATAGAACTGAGCTGGCTTTCAGGGGTACACCACGCCTGCCAGCTGTCTGTCGGGCCTGTCCTAGGGAACCATACGCAATGAAAGGCCCGATTGCTTTCCATTTTAATTTCCTTCGTCTGGTTCCCAAGCCCTCTCTGCTCTGGTGCCTTGGCCGCTCATTCGCTAGTTTCGCTTACCCTGCCAATGTATTTCCGGGCTCAGGCTAGCTGCTTTGGCATGCAGCTCCGGTTGTTGTAGCTACCGACTGGTCCTTCCTGTTCTTCCTTCATGTTCTTTCAATTTCTTGGTACCTGAATATCACCAGAGGAGAGGGAAGAGGAGAAAGAGAGCCTGTGCTTGCCATCCCCAAAGAAATACTCCTGAAAATAGGCGTGCTTGTCGTTCGTGTCTATCCCACGCTGAAAAGCTCAAGTCGTGTCGGTCGGGTTACCAGCCATCAGCTTTTCTCCCCTTTTTTTTACCTTCCCGTGACGATAGCTAGCTAGCTCGGTCTCCGCCCACAGAACAATCCAGGGAGAACCTCAATTGTTTTCTTCTGGCTCCGAACACCCCGTTCGATCCTTGCTACATCTTCTCCACACTCACTTCCACTATTCTTTCGTTTTCTTGGTCAAAGATATTGCCGACAATTATTTGTCATTGCTGTTCCGTATCATTCTCTTCGATTTTGCTCGTCGAACGTTTGAGACTGCTTTTAGTGCTGGTCAGGAGCTCGGGGAGTTTTCCCCTTCAAAATGTCGTTACTCGACTCTAAGTGGGTTACAGTACGTCAGGAACTCGCGTCTCAGCTGCATGCAAGCGTATTCCCTTTTCCATTGAGGCCGGAACTAACATCTCGTGACATCATTAGGTACAAGAGAAGACATTCAGAAAATGGTGACCGACCCCCCCCTGCGTTTTGTTGTTTCATCAGCTTGACGGTGGCTAGTTTGGGAACGAGCTGGAAGAGAACTAACACTTTTGAATTATGCTTCAGGCTAAACACCAAGCTGGCAATCCGAGAGCTAAGACCGGCTCAATCGTTAAAAACCGATCTTTGCGATGGTGTAGGTTTTGTTTCTGTTTATGCTGTTTAGTGAAAAGTTGGAGTTGCGGTGCTGATGCTAGGTTCGCACTGAGTAGGTCCTGCTTATCCACCTCCTCGAAATTCTCGGAAATGAATCTCTCGGGCGATACGCGTTACGGCCGATTATGTACGTTCAGAAGGCGGAGAATGTGAACAAAGCATTAGAGTTTATCAAACACCGCGGAATCCAGTTGTTCAACATTGGTGCTGAAGATATTGTTGACGGAAATCTGAAGCTTATTTTGGGTCTCTTGTGGACGCTGATTACAAAGTTCACAATCAGTGATATTAGGTGGGTATTGGGCGAATGCTATTCCTGAGGCACCAAAAAAATCGTGTAAAGCTGATGGAGTTTGTTGAATATAGTCAGGAAGGGTTAACAGCGAAAGAGGGTTTATTATTATGGTGTCAGAGGAAGACTGCTTGCTATGATGAGGTCGATATTCGCGACTTTTCTAGCAGCTGGAATGACGGCCTGGCATTGTAGGACTCCCCGAAATACCCGATTCAAATATAGAAGTCGCTAACGAGACGATAGCTGCGCATTACTCGACATTCATCGGCCCGACCTTATTGACTACGATGCACTTGACAAGGATGACCACAAGGGCAACATGGCACTTGCATTTAAGATTGCAACCGAAGAAATCGGCATCCCCTCTCTTATCGACGTGGAAGACGTCTGCGATGTCGCTAAACCTGACGAACGATCCATCATGACGTATATCGCCTACTGGTTTCACGCCTTCAGCCATCTCGACAAGATTGAGAATGCCGGTCGTCGTGTTGAAAAATTCGTGGCTCATATGCAGGGCGCTTGGGATATGCAACATGCCTTCGAGCAGAGGATGGAGAAACTTCTTGCAGATATAAGAGCTATGAGAGACTCGTGGTCCTCCTCTACGTTTAAGGGAACGTATGCAGACGCTAAGGAGGCACTGGCTCAGTTGAATGAGTTCAAGAGGTCATCGAAGAGAGTCTGGGTTAGCGAGAAGGCGGAGTTGGTCTCGCTCCTTGGGAATATCAAGACGAAATTGGCCACCTACAAGCTAAAGGACTACAATCCGCCACCACACCTTACTTTGGCTGTTCTGGATCAGGAGTGGAATACTATGCTGGTAGGAGAGAAGCAACGAAGCACCCAAATTAACGAACAGATCCGAAGGTATATTTTTTAAAAATGGAGAGTTCTCTTAGACGGCAGGAAAGGCTAACTAATTTATAGAATCAAGGAAAACCTCAGAAAGTCCTTTGCCGAGAAGGCCAACGAGTTTGCGTTGATACTCAGCACTGTTCACCTCGAGCTGAGTGAGCTAGAAGGCGAACCTGATGTAAGAGGTCTGCCCCATGTAGAGGCGTGATCATATTCTAACGAGAATAGAAACAACTACGGCACGTCAGAAGTCTCGACGATAATCTCCGTTTGATTCATGGCGAGCTGGATATTCTCAGGTCTATCAGTCTGCAGTGCGAGCAGGCCCACATTGAAGAGAACGACTACACCGTCTACTCTTATGATGAACTCGAGTACGAATACGGCCTTGCCACGTCGTCCACTTCTAAGAAACTCGCATTCCTCGAGAATCAGATTGTCGCTAGGAACATGACCAACCTAACGCCAATCCAACTTGAGGAATTCGAGAGCGTTTTTAGGCATTTCGATCGTGATGGAAGCAACAGTCTGCAGGAAATCGAATTCTCGGCCGCTCTCGCTAGTTTGGGATTGGTCTACGATGAGGAAGCTATGCACGAAACCTTTATCGAAGTGAGCAGAGGGAGCCGTAGTGTGAGCTTTGAGCAGTTTATTCGATTCATGGTGAGCGTAACGGAGGACCAGCAGAGCGCTGAACAGGTGTATCAGAGCTTTAAGGAAGTCGCTGATGGAAAGGTGAGTCTTGTCGATAGCATGTTGGACTAGTAAGATGGGATGCTAATATTTCTGATAGCTCTATGTGACTGAAGTCGATCTACGACATTCTCTGATTCCGGACCACATGGTGGATCAACTAATCAAGGAGATGCCTATTCATCGTGGTCCTCTTCAAGAGGAGGACCAGGAGCTTGAGGGATATGACTACATTACCTACATGGAACGGTTAATGGGTCTTGGGGAGCCGAATGGCGATCGTTCCAACTAATTCCCATGACGTTATTTCGCGGCCTCTCACTGTGGACAATTGTCGCGCCTGGCTCCTTTTCAAGGTGTGATGCTTCCTCCCCATAGCCTCATTCGGTTTACACGACTGCTTTTCCGCTTAATTTGCTAGTTGAAGGAACCATCGACGACCTTTTCTTTTTTATTGTTAATTCGCTATTTTGTATGTTGCATAGCAGAGGAGGATTTTGTATTTAATAGTTGCTTTTTTTTGGTCCTGTCGTTTCCTTAGCGGTTGATATTCCCCCCACCCCTTGAGAACTCTGATTTTTTTGACATTTCTTTTGGCGTCCCGACTTTGCTATCTTGCATTTGGCATTTGCTTTTTGAGGAGAGGAGAGCGGCAACTCGAGTATCTTGATTTTGCAGTGTTTCTCTGACCGTGTAGGTAGTAATATAGGTAAATAGGATAAGATATAATGTAATATGACAGAATGGTCCTACGACAGACTTTTGAATTTGTCTCAGAGGGTTGTATGAAAAGCGGGAGCAGAAATCCTTAGTGGATATAAGGTTTTTTTCTGTTTGGTCATATGAATGCACAGTGCATTGCGGCTCTTTCGCTTGCCACCCTTCACCCAGCTCTCCAGTTCTCAGCGTGCATGAAGGACAGGAAATGGCTTGCGAGTTTGTACAAAAAGGGTTGAGCGATTAAAAACTGGGGGGGTGTCTTTGGGCGGAAAACTTGGGTCTTGGGGAAAATAAGGGTGGGAAGGGGCGATCGAATCTACGAATAGAAGGGGAGAATAAGAATGCACAGCCAGTGCACGAGAAAATCCACCGGCGCGAAAAGAAGAGTTTTGAAAGGGGTCTTAGGCTCGTGGGCCGCTCGGATGTTATACGAGCGAACCGGGATAACCTTCATTCTGGGAAAAATTGCAATTGGTAGCGGTGGGTCTCGGGTGCCTTTTTCGGTCGAAGCTTCTTTTGGGTTTTCAGCTTGTGATCTGGGTACATGTATACCACCTAGCAGGTAAGGTAAGAGGTATTGCATGTTGGGTAGGATATCTGCGACTGCGGGCTGCACGCCGGAAGCATGAGAGACGTTGGAGTCTCTCTAATCGTATAAGTACGTCCTCGGCAGACGACAGAGCGATATGAAGCCCCAACATCTGCCGTAGAGTGGCACTAGATGGTGAATGCTGAGCAAGAGAAGCATCCAACATTTTAATGCCAAATCGGAGGTGGAAACTGCATATAAAAGCAAAGCAGTTCGCGAAAAGCAACTTTTATCGACGTGTTAGTCAAACTAGCCGGTCGGCTTGTTTTTTCTTCTTCGCTGTGCGAGCTGTAGTGCGAGTGCTGTTATTTTTTCGCGCATCTTGACCGTTTTTGATGCGAAATGAAAGAGGTGACAAGATACTGCATGGCTATATGGACTGGGTGTCTCCGTAACGTTTGGACGGGAGGTTCGGTTCTATACCGCTATCAGCAATCTTAAGAAGCTCTGGATCCACAGTGCCACACCCTCCTCCCCCGTATATTATATTATACCTGTCTGTATGTCTGTCTGCTGTCTGCTGTCTGGCTGATGGCCTGCCATGAAACTGGCTACTGGAATATTGTATGCGTAGAAACCCTGTCCATGTCCTCCCTTTCCGCCATCCATCCCATACAGTCCAATTCAAACTTGAACAAGCCCCCCATTTGGATCCATCTCCACTCCATTGCAACTTCCCTACTTGCTTTATCCGTCTTTGTCATCCATCCTTTCCTAACGCCTCCTTTTGCGATTTTTTATATCATCGCCGCCGACGGCTTTTTTTTCGCCTTATCGTACGCTCCATCCCATCTTCTTGGGACCCCTAACGATTTGATGATCTGACATTAACGATTGCAGCAAGGGTAAGCATCGAGTTGGCTCTTGCGGTTAGTTTAAGCTATACACCGCATCCAGCATCACCCTTATTTTTCCAAATCTCCCACATCTTATCTGGTCAAACTTCCATGCATGCATCCTCATCTAGATTCATACACCCAAAATCCGAGGGTTTCCCAAGGATCTCCTTTTACGTCTCCTTGATTCCGCTCGGGAACAAAAGGGAAGAGAGTCAACGGTAGTTGGGTCGTTTTTTCACCTTTGCTTGGGATAACTATTTCCATCCGTGCCGATTGGTGAACTGCCTGCACTTTTGAAACCTGCAAACCTTCTCGATTCTCTTCAAGCTTCCACTGCTCGGCAAGCGTCCAGAGGGCACCATCCAGGGAAAGGGATTTTATCTGGCGCTGGTGGTTCGCTGGGTGCTCAGACTGGCAGAACAGCAGCAGCAGCAGCAGCTCGCTAACTAATCCTTTTATAGAGGACCAAAAGCAAAAGCTGTAGGCTTTGTCTTTTCTTTTATCAACCCTCCTTTTCACGAGCAATTCTATCGATACGATTTCTTACGGAGGGCAAGGAAATATCGCATTTGTCTTCTTGTAGCACCAAAAGAAACCGAGGGAATTCAAACGCTCCAAGTGTCCTGGTCGGAGTTGTAAGTCTACAAAACCGCTTTGGTCTATTTCCCTTAACCTCTTTTTTTTTCTTTTCTTCTTTTCCCGTTTTTTCCTTTTTTTCGCGAGGTTTGCTCATTAATTTTTTCCTCTCCTAATCTCTTTTTTTTGTATGGGTTGCCTCTGTAGATTACCCGAGAGAGGGAGAGGCGAATAGCAGCTACCCCGCTAGCTGCTTTTCTGAGCTGGGTGTTATATCCAGCCCTTTTCTTCCCACCTTGAGAAACCTCCTAAAGCTGACAACTATCCGCTACGAACTAGATATTCCGTGGACCGGAGGTTCTATCCAAGACGGCTACTGATTAATATTTAGTTGTGTCTTTTTCCGTTGTTCCCGCCGATAGATTTACCCAACCTTATTAAGGGCGGCGTACCTATAACCTCCCTATCATAACTTCAACGCGGCAACAGCAGGAAAAATGGCTTCTTCACAGGGGGGTGGATACGTTTATTCCCCGAATTCATTCATGAATCCGGGGCCTGCACCGAAACCTCCGTCAACTCGACCTATTATCCCGGCGACACCGATTCACCAGATGAATTCGCTTTCCATCCAGAGGACCAACACACGAACGGATGGACCCCAGCGAGAAGGCTTCGCATCCGTCAAAGAAGATGGACTTCGAGGGCTCATCTGGCAGAAAAAGTACCTTGTTCTGAGGGAAACCGCACTGGATTTCCATAAGGCGGAACCGAAACCCGAAGCCTACGCGAATACTCTTAGCATGTCAATCGCGTTGAAAGATATCACCTCGGTGAACAGAGTAGAGCTGAAGACGTACTGTTTCGAACTCGTCCGTCTCGCCAACTCTTCGCCGAACCAATCCGCCTCATCGATGAACGTTGTCGCTCCTACAAGAACCATATACATTGCCGTTAAGAACGACCAAGATCTATATGGCTGGATCGATGACATTTACTCCCGATGCCCGACAATGGGGGGTGTCTCTAACCCGACTAATTTTACACACAAGGTCCATGTCGGTTTTGATCCCATCTCCGGAGGCTTTACTGGTCTTCCCGACGAATGGGAGAAGCTCTTGAACGCTTCCGCCCTCACCAAGGAAGACTACCAGAAGAACCCACAGGCCGTCATTGAAGTCTTGGAGTTCTACAGCGACAGACAAAAGGATGACTCTAATCAGGTATATGGCATGATCCCTGGACAACAGGGTGCCTCTGCCCGAGAATTGGGGATGGGATACTCGAACGGACCAAGTAGTAGTTCTACGAGTCTGACGAGCCAGAAGTATGAAAACAAGGTGGAAGATGAAGAGCGCCTGAGGCGCGAAGAAGAGGCGGAGAGGCGGTACAGAGAACTGGAACGGGATTACGCACGAAAGAAAGAGGAGAAGGCCCGCCAGGAACAGGTTCGCCAAGAAAGAGAGCTCGAAAAGATGCAGCGTGAACGTGAGAGAGAACGCAACGAGCGCGAGCGTCTGCAGAGAGAGCAAGAGTTACATGAGTATGAAATGGCGCAGAGGGAGAGGGAGATCGAAGAAGCCGAGCGTGAAGAGAGGGAACGCGAGGAAAGATACAAGCAGAAGCGTGAGGAGGCTGCTGCGAGGGAGCGAGAGGCAAAGAAGAGAACTGAGCAGCAGGAGATTATGCTTCAAGCAGGAGGAGGAGGTGGTGGTGGCGGTGGCACCGCGGCCGCTCCTCGATATAACCCTATGAGGGCTGCACCTCGGGCGCCTGGTGGCACCTCGTCGACAAGACAACAACAACCACCCGCCGCCCTTCGCGATAACAATACTGCTCAGAGACCCGCACCTCCCGCTCCAAACACTTCCAATGGCTCCGGTGCCCGTGCTCCTGGACAATCGCCCACTCAGAGAACGCCTGGCTCTTCCCAGCGCACTGATTCGCCAAGCAGAGCCCAACACCAGAGAACACAAGGAACCTCTCAGGCAGGCCAGACCCAGAATGGCCAAGTCAAGCCTCTCAATGTCGCAAAACCCAACCCTGCCGCTATTGCTGCTCAAAATGCTGCTAAGGAAGCCCTTACATCGAAGAAAGATGTTCAGAAATCGCAGCGTATCTCGAACATGAGCGAGCAACAAGTTATGGAGAAACTACGCTCTGTTGTCTCTCCTGGTGACCCGAATCAATCCTACACCAAAATTAAGAAAGTTGGACAGGGTGCTTCCGGGTCCGTCTACGTCGCTAAGGTCAATCCAAACGCCGTGTCGCAGAGTGCACTGCAATACGTCCAAACTCACCGCGGTAACCGTGTCGCTATTAAGCAGATGGATCTTGCCCATCAGCCCAGAAAAGAGTTGATCGTTAATGAGATCCTGGTCATGAAGGAGAGCCAACATCCTAACATCGTCAACTTCTTGGATGCGTTCTTGAAGGGCACAAGCGAACTGTGGGTTATTATGGAGTATATGGAGGGAGGTGCATTGACCGATGTTATCGACAACAATTCTTTGGAAGAAGATCACATTGCCACTATTTGTTTTGAGGTGAGTTTGGATATCAGAGTACTAAGACTTAGTAGAGCGCGAAACTAAACGGTCATCGGGAACAGACTTGCAAGGGACTGCAGCACCTGCATTCGCAAAAGATTATCCATCGTGATATTAAATCCGACAATGTTCTCCTTGATGCGCAGGGCCATGTCAAGATCAGTATGTTCAAACCACCTACGAGCCAATCGTAATAATGTTTGGTTGCTGACATGTACATTTTCTAGCTGATTTTGGTTTCTGTGCCAAGTTGACCGAGCAGAAGTCCAAGCGAGCGACTATGGTTGGAACCCCCTATTGGATGGCTCCAGAAGTCGTGAAGCAGAAGGAGTATGGCCCGAAAGTCGATATATGGTCGCTCGGTATCATGGCAATAGAAATGATTGAAAGCGAGCCACCATACCTAAACGAAGAACCTCTCAAAGCACTCTATCTCATCGCTACGAACGGCACCCCGACCTTGAAGAAGCCGGATAAGCTTAGCAAGGAACTCAAGTCGTTCCTCTCCGTTTGTCTGTGCGTGGATGTTAAATATAGAGCTACGGCGGATGAACTTTTACAGCATGAGTTCTTGAAGAAGGGATGCCCGCTGAACAGCTTGGCGGCGCTTCTGACCTTCAAGTCGAAGGGTTAGAGTCCCTTCGTGAGTGCAGCTGTAGAGGGCGAATGGCTAGGCACGGAGCTGTGGTGTGGTAGTCAAGGAGAAGGAGATTGGTGTAGCGAGTACCCTGGGAGGAATGGAAGAGAGGCTGATATCACGACGACACGAAAGCAACGGCCGATGAGAGATAGCAGGGTTTCGGGAACAAGTCTACGATATCCTAGACGGCCATTCCGATAGCTTTAAACGGGAGGCACGTCGAATGTCCTGAGGAGAAATGCCGGAAGAGGAGAGGCCAAAATAACAGATGCATTGTCACTCTCCTTCTACCTTTTACTCCTGTGCTTGACCCCGAATCAGGCTATATTGAAATACTCTGACTTCAAACTCACAAATGATCTCGAGTCACCCTGATACATTCTGTTTTTTTGATCATACATTTTTTTTGCGTTTGATTTTAGATGTACAAACCTTTTGTACATATCTTATTACCGTACTTTCGACCTCCCCCTTTTTTTGAAGACTTGATGGATGAGATTAGCATGTTTCCACGCCTCCTACATCACTATAATTGCTCTTTTATTGGCGCTCATCTTGTCCTCGCCCTTGAAAACCTCTATTGTATGCATGTTCCTCTTTGTTAACCTTTTTTTTACCTACATCCATGTCAACGGTGTGATGAGCTTACGGTAACCTCCTTTCATGCTTTTTTCTTTTCTTTTATATGTACTTCAGGGAAGCAGGCAAAGATGTGTTCTCTTATAACTGGAACTAAATTTTATTTTCATCACAAAAAACCTTTTTTTTCTTTCTCTCTTTCTGATTGATTGTGATTGCCTTGTTGATGTTCCCAGCTTCTGCTTTTTTGCCTTTTGGGTGCACAGCTTCATTCGGGGTGGTCTCTCGCTCGTGACTCTTACTTTCTGGTTTTACTTTTTAGATACATAACCTGCTAGCGCGGGGTACGGTTTTTATGTAGTTTAAGGTGAATGAATATCATGAAAAGTAGCTTTCAGTGTAAGATACCATGGTGGTTTTTGTTATTTAAGGTAAGTTGCTACGTTGAGATCTGAGAGATACATCCTGGGGTAACAGATCTGACACAACTCTAGATATAGGGATTGGAGGGAGCAGAGGAGCGCTGCAACTGGCGGGTCTGGGCTTGGCTTCACATTTGCCAAGCGGTTGTGCTGTATGAGGAGCTGTCTCGTTCAATTATTGGTATTATAAAGTTATATTCAATTTCTTCGTACAAATGACTTTTTAGGCTCCATCCCCTGATATATATACCTGTTGTCCTCAATTCCTCTTTTAGTGTGTAGATGAAATATTACTACTGGCGCCAGAACGTCTCCCCTCGTCTTCCCGAGATCCTTATAGTTCACACAAACGTCTCCCCAACAAGCTCCTCACTCAACTTCCACAATCGATCGTAATTTTCCTTCCCCGTAGCCCACGCCGCTTCATCCCCTACGATTGGTTTAATTTGGCAATCGGTTAGGAAGCCACCGTTTTGCGGTTCGATGGATGGGTCGAAGGCGGCTACTACGTGGGTTGCGGTACCTTGGGCGAAGGACTTCCAGTGGAGGGTCACGTTGACTGTTTGCGATCGTTAGCTAAGTGTCCTTTGGGTGGGGATCTGGGCGATGGGGGACCTTGCATCTCTGGGCAAATTCATCCATATCCATCTTTTTGGCCATGGCGGTGTTTATTACTGATCAGGCAGGTAAGTATCCGGACGAGAGCGTAGATGGATGATATAGGTGACTTACGGCCTGGATGAAGGGAATACGAATATATCCCTTTTGATCCAAACCTGTCTGCCAGCGCAGACGAGAATAAGACATTGGAGGTCTTGGATTGGGAATATGCCTCCCAGCCTTCGCCAAAGCTTGTATTCTGCGCATTTCACGTTAGAACCTCAGCCTCGCAATGGTAAAGTGGGAAAAACACTTACTAGGAAATTCGGGTCATCCCACAGGACGGCCCCTCGTCGAAATGAATTGCTGGTAACGTTGACCACCCTCCCACCACCCTTCATCGCGCCCCTCAACAACAAATTCGTAAAAAGGAAATGCCCCAAATGATTGGTGGCAAAGCTACTTTCAATACCATCCTCAGTTCTCTTCAATGTGCTCGCATGCATTGCGGCGTTATTCACAAGAACGTCCAATTTTTGGATGGAACTATTGACCTCATCCGCGGCGGAGCGGACAGATGCGAAGGAGGTGAGATCGATGATTAAAGTTTTGAGCTTGAGGGATGGGTTGATGGATAGGAGGTATTCTTCGGCAGCTGCGATTTTAGAGGGATTGCGAGCTGCGAGGATGATTAATGATGGTGCGTGTGCGGATATCGCACGACAGAAATCGAGGCCGAGACCGTCTGGGGAGATGCCGGTCACCAAGACTAGATTGGAGACAGTCATTAGATATAGATCAGTGAGATGGGGTATGGGATCGGGGAAAGTAGTTACCTGTTTTGTCTTTGATGTAATCGCTCAGCGTCTCTGCGACCTCGTCGCTAGTTGTGCTGAAATCCCAGGATGGGTTGGTCATGTTGGATTTTTTTGGTGCGCAAGTTCACGTATTGACGAGGAATGCTATCTATCACAACGGTTAGAATTAATACCAGAGAAGATACGGGGAAGTTAGTAAAGCAGGATAACAAGGCGATTACCTTTCCGTCGCACGCTCCTGGCATACGCCAATGCTTATCCTTATAGGTTCTTTGCGAGATCTAGGGATCAATTAGTAAAGTTTCGGTGTTAGGAGTTAAACTGAATTATCTTGTTGGAAAATGCAAAGGTCAACACACCAGGGGAGGAACGGAGTGAGCTAGGATTTTTAGGTATGGGAATGGAGAGAAGAGAGTAGGAGGTAGAGACCCAACCCAGACGCAAGCGACAGAGGTAATTTTCCGCAAGACACTTCCTCCTCATCCCTCAAACAGGGACAAGTCGGCTCGTATCGGCTCGACCCACATGATACGGGATCGGGTAACCCAGGGCGTTTAGGAGGCAGCGTTCACATGGACAAAGAAATCTTGTATTCGACAAGACGAAACTCCGGATCATTGCTCTATATCAGGTTTAAAATTGTCGCTCAAAGTCTCTACCAAGAGAGACCTCGAGCGTTTGAATACCATCGAAGGGTATGCGCTTCATCACTTATAGAGCTTCCCTTCGTCTCGTCTCTCGGGATTTCAGTAAAGAGAAACCGTCTCATCCCATTCAAGGAGAGTGAGAAAGGAATCCAGTACCGAAATGAGAAATCAGAGTCCAAGTGAACCTTTGCGAGAGCTGCCAACCTAGCCATTCGAGACCCCGCTTCGAATGGCCATTACAGCCGGAAGCGGAGCTGACACCCCAACGACATCCGGCGAGTTGTCTCTCCTTGCAGCGTCTTCGCCGGTCTTCCTTGGCTGGACTCGAACGGGTCGAATCCAACTTGGTCGAAACGGCCTTCGCTGGTGCGAACCTTCGCTTCTTTGTGCTGTCGCCGACGACGTTTCCGCCATCGACTTCATCGAAAGAGCGGCGCACGCCGATGGCGGGCCCACCGATAGGTGAACCCGACATGCGCTTTATATCCCCGTCCAGATCTTTTTCGCAGTCATCCGGGTGCCTGAACGTCCCTAAGACGCTCAGGGGAGGAGACCGCGGAGAGAAGATCCGGCGGGGACAGCGTGAGCTTCGGTACCGCAAACCGGAGAGTTTCCCATGCCGGCGTAGCCGATGGAGACGCTTGAGGGAAGCAAACTTGTGTTCCCCGCGAGCAATTCCCTTGCTGATGATTTTAGGGAAAGCGGGTCTGAACACGACGTTTACCGCCCTGCCCACCGAATTGGGTCCACGTGGCGCTCTACGCGCCTCTCGCGGTCCCAAAATTCGGGGACTCGCGACGAGCATCTCCATGGCCCGTTGAGTTTGCCCGCCGTTGGGGTTGGCAACTACATCAACCAGGTTGACGAAGCCTGGCCGCCTGTGGTACGGTATTTGCCAACCCGGTAGACGAAGGTTGAGGTGCGGGAAAACAAAGTTCCCGCTACCGTTCCCTCCTGTCTGGTGGGTGGCGGCAACCGGCACGACGAGCCCAAACATCGCCATTCCTTTGGGTTGATTACCCTGGGCATTTGCAGGTATGTGAGAGCCGGTAGCCAGCGGGTACTGCTGGCCACCTTGCATTGGAGGGTGGCCGGATGCCACCCCTCCTGTGCTATTGCCTGTGGATTGGTTGTTAGTGGTGTTGATAGCCATTTTGGTAGTTTGGAGGATTTGAGAGCTGAGGTAATGGCTGATGATGAAAGGAAGAAGAAAGAGGAGGAGAAGGAGGGAGGGAGAAGTAGAAGATTTAAATGGTTGCATGAAAGGCCCAAGGGAAAAAATATAAATCCCACACACATTGTTCTATGAATTTTTCCCTCGTTCTATTAATTTTTTCCCTCGGCCATGAATTTTTCCCTCGTTCCATAATTTTTCCCTCGCTCATGACTGCTAGATGGCTTCCTAAGCACCATCAGGGCTTCGTTCAAAATATATATCTAGAAAGGGTCGTATATCTACCCGACAACAGTGAGTAACATTTGGATACTTGTTGGTCACTAGTTCTATTGATGCTTGTTGCTACAGGAGAATATAATGGAAATCAGCCGCAATACCTTCTTCATTCCTTGATAATGGGTATCCCCAGTGGGTTATGGTACCAATTGGCAACCTAACAGTACTCCCTACAACATTGAGCTGAATTGCTATAAGGTTTGTGATGCTATCTACGAGATATCATGATCTTGGGGAAATGCGTTGGTATGTCAATATCCAACATGTCCAAACTAGGAAGGGCAGCTCTACCCACATTCCTTAAGCTTCATGCTAAGCTACGAACTTCAGGTTCACCATATTAACGCTATCAATAATATACTATCAAATACGAGCACTTCGATCTAATTACAATCGCAATTACTAGGCCCATACCCAGATTCCATGTTTGTTTGCTTGGAGTTTTACTCGGCCGAACTTTGAAAAAAAATTATAGTACCCCGTCAATCACAGCATGTGCAGATATGCAGGTACTCTGGTGTGGATGCGATAATGGTACGCCGAATTGATGGTAATTCTATCAGACTTAAGCTCCCTAGCTAAGACATCCATTCTGGCTGAACTTCGGATAAAATCTCCTCTGATGTGTCCATATAGGCCACCGCGAGCCTTGCGGTGAGCCTTTGCATCAGTGCCATTTCTTCAACGCAAAATATCCAACAACCTGCGGGATAATATACCCTCCGTCACATTGTTCGGGATAGGGGTGTGGCTAACGGATCTATTTGATAGGTGGCACCGTTGAAGAATTGTGTCCCAACTGGCCTAGTGCTGTTCATCGCTCGTATTTATGCTGGCATGAAAGAATATCATGTCAGGATATAGTGTAACATGAACTGGGTCCCGGCACGAATGTCCCTATGGATCGAACAGGACAGGCTGGTCTACGCTCTCATGGGCCCTATTAAACTTCCTGGATGCTAGAATATATTTATCATCAGGATTTGTAACTTTAAATTCGTAATCTTTGTGGTTAGCTTGATTTCAGTATTAGGGTATATAAAGCGCCTGTTGATGGTATCGATTTGGGGATATGTATTCCCTTAGCAGAAGGTTATCTGCAATCAAGCTGCTAGAGTACCTTCTTTTCTGCCTCCTCGCTATGCTTTCCTATCGGGCGTTTCTCCTCCTAACGCAGGTTCTCCACCTTTACTCAACCCCGTCAGCCGGCTCAATGCCAAATGATCCGACGATAGATCTGACATTGTCTATTTTAACTGATAATGATCTGAATGGTAGATTAACGTACATTCTAAACAGCATCTGAGAGCAAAACTAATAGAAACTGCAAAAATTTAGCAGCCGATACCGCCCGCACAACCCACGCAATCCTCATCGAGTCGGCTCACTCGCGGAATACGGCCCCATATGCCTGCGCCCTCCTAAATGAGTCTCTATTGTCGGTAGATACCATCAAGTTCGCAGCCGGCTTGAACAATACTCTATCATATCAAAAATACTTATCGAAATTCCCAAAGACCCAGCGGCTCTGGGTAAACTCGTTCTCTGGCTGCATAGCTATCGACTTTGACGGCCACACCCACACTGAAGATTGTCATAAGCGATTACCCGTGCTATGCTCCAATTCCGCTCCTCTTGGAAATTCTACATACTCGGATACCTCTGCGAGATGGCATACATCTCGAAAAGTTGGGAACCAGATAGTCACCGGGTATCGCGATCGGAATAGTTTTCGGTTTATCGGCATTCGTTATGCAGCGGACCCAGGACGGTTCGTGCATTCTGAAGTTTATGCTGGGAGCGGGCAAGTTGATGCTATAGACTACGGGTCTCAGTGTCTCCAGAACATTATGATGTCGGGGAATCTTGTCGGGGAGGAAGATTGCCTATTTTTGAATTTATGGTAGGTGCTCTTCTGCGAAGTTTGTTTGTGTTAACCGTTGTGCCTGATGGAAGATATATAGGACTCCATACCTCCCTGGAAAGGCAGCCAACTTAAAGAATCTCAAGCCTGTGGTAGTGTGGGTTCACGGCGGCGGCCTTGTGCAAGGTACAGCGAACGACCCAGGAACAGACGGTGGAAACCTAGCTTCCCGAGGCGACATCGTCGTTGTCGGTATCAACTACCGTCTAGGCTCATTCGGTTTCCTTAGCATAAACGGTGAAGCGAGTGGCAACTACGGCATTGGCGACATGATCACAGCCTTGAAATGGGTGAAAGCGAACATCAAAGCATTTGGTGGAGATCCTTCCAAGGTTACGATAATGGGGCAATCAGGTGGTGCAGCTGGTCTTCGAGGCGTGCTTGCGTCGAAAAAGTCGAAAGGCTTGATATCGGGGGCTATTATTCACTCAGGTCCGTGGGGCTTTGGCCCGCAGAAAGTATACTCGGAGTTTTATACTTCTTCAGAGTCGGCTGCTACTGTGGGACTCCAACTGGCTAAAGATGTTGGATGTGATGGTGCTGCGGACAAATTAGCCTGCTTAAAATCCATCGACGCTGATGATATTGCAAAGGCCCCGACTTTTGTAAAGTGAGTGGTATCGATATCCATTTCTGATACACGGCCTAACATATCACTTTTAGCTATCCTCTTATGGATGGCGACTATATTGAAAGCTCGCTTGGCGTAACTGGAAAAGGGTATGCGGCCAACGTCCCCATCTTGATCGGGACCGTCCGCGACGAGATTGCAATCATCAACGCCGCCGTATATGGTCTACCAGATGCCGCCCAAATAGTTGATATAATGGGTAGTTCAGTCTTGCAGACAGACCTCACCGGTGTCGTCAGCGATCCCGCCTTCCCACCACCACCTAGGACACAAGTCGAGTCCGCATTTAGTGTTGCGAACAGAATTCTCAGCGACTATGGCATGACTTGCTTAACCTGGGCTACGGCATACTCGATGGCAAAGCACAGGGTTGTCCCTGCGGTATACGCCTATTCGTTCAACAGGACATATCAACCCGCTGGATGGAATAATCCGATATGTAATCCACCAGCGACAGCGGAGCACCCGTTAGGAGATTTTGGTGTCGAGTATTACAAGTGCCACGCTGGGGAGATATCCTTGGTTTTCGGCCTGGTAAAGTACACTGGGCAAGTAGACCGTGACGGACTAGATATCAAGTTTTCTCAATTGTCTCTTGATACCTGGGCTGCTTTTATCAGGACTGGCGATCCGAATCCCGATGTTGGGTATTTGAGGGCGAGAGGATATTGGGATACATTGGGTAGAGTACAAAAGAGTGGTGTTTGGGAGAAAGTTAGCGTCCGGAATCAAAAGTTACAGGTTCTCCAGTGGGAGAGTCATCAGATTGGATTCACGGAAGGGCCGCAATGCCAGGTTTTGGGGCTGCCTTTAAGTTACTATGAAGATTTGTAGTATAACCACGACTTGGATCTTAGATTGCTAATGAATTCTCTGCTTGAACAAAACCCCAACCCCCATCGAAGGTACCTTTCTATTTTTCAATTTTAGAACAAAAGAAATAATCTGCTATAATACAAAATACTTTTAAACTTCAAGGACATCTCTCCCACATCAACCAACCACTTAGCACAAGCTAACCGGGCAAACCCAAACGTCAGTAGCCTTAATCTTGCACCCATTCTTCGGCTCACCCTCGATACCCCTGCAAGCAGCACCGCCCTGATCGTCGCAGTTCAACTGCTTGCCGCCGCTCTGCCTGTAGCACTTTCCGTACATCTTGCTGCCACCGCTCTCCCAAACCTCGAGCTCGTTTCCATTGTTGACAGGATAGAAGACGATACCGTTGGAACCGCACTTGCCGGGAACCCAGGTTCCGTGGCCGATTTGCCAGGATCCTTCCTTGTTGAGTTTGAAGCCCTGTTTGGGTAGAGGAGATTTTGTTAGTTTAGTGATCAGGAGGTGGGGATGTGGTGAGGGGCTTGTTAGCTGGAATTGGAAGTTGCACGTACCCTGTTGCGGATGGCGTCGCAATTGTACTGGTTGCTTGGGATCAACATCAGGTCTTGGTAGGTACCGCCGTAGGTACCGCAGCACTGTTGTTTCCTGGGGCAGTCGACGCATTCGGTCCACTGGAAGCTCATGCTTCGGTCGAAGAGATGGAAGCCTCCAGCCGAGACGGCCGGGAGGACGGAAGCGACAGCGAAGAGGACTTCGATAGAGAAACGCATTTTGAAGGTAGGTTAATATCCGATGGGGATATAAGAGTATATATTAATGGATATCGTGAATGATAGGCTGTGGATCTTGCAGTTGATACTGAACTGATGATTAGTATCGACCATGATGAGGTATTCCGCAGTCTTTATATACACTGGCTCGGACAGCTCTTAACCATCACAAGTCCCATATCTCCATCATCCTCTCATCTGATATCGCATGATATCTCCTCTGCAGCCTATCGCAATTCTGCATCCTGCAGCTACTTCCTATCCAGTGCGTAAGATTCTACAGAAAGGCGCCTCTAGCCGACCAGGAACGATCGAAATGTTCAGTAATCCGATCAAGTTTTTCTTTCAGGATGCTAGAGGCTCTTGAATTTTTTGTCCAAAGAGGGCAAGTTGACATTTTCCTCGGATACTCCTAGGGCTGCTAGGGGTTAATTTCAATCTTGCTCTTTTGGTCTCACGGATATGATCCGAAGGGGCGCAGGAGAGACCTAAATGGATAATGCTGGACGAAAGAATTCTTATTCAAGTCTTAGGTAATGTTGGATACAGTCACATAGCTAGGCCTAGCTGTAGGCCGGTTGCGAGGGTTTATTGGACGCAGCCGCGAAAAGCGAAGCAAGGGGACTTTACTAAATCGTACCTCTCCACCCACAAAATCAAAAACAAAGAAATCACATTTTAGAATCTCCATGTTGGCCTTCGTATATCCTAGGCTAACCAGAAAGCCCCATACAATGCCATCGAAGGTCGAGTCATTCAGGGAAGCCCGGTTAGCTTGCATAAAGCTTGAACAACTAGGGCTTATAAAAGGGAAACACTTTAGGCAACACAATGCGGTCCGCCAAGGCGATAGGTCGATTTGAATCACGGGCCAAGGTAAGATTGGCAAGGCTTGAGATGCTCAGATAAGAAGGTTCCGATTGGAGCGACCCGAGAATGGAAGGATCGTGACATGGATTTTTAAATTCTTGAGGTTTTGGTGGAAGATGGGGTATACAGGTCCGCCCTGATGAGGGTTTTAAGCGTTGTCAACTTTGGATCGATCTTGTTGTCCGCTCCAGAATTGTCTACCTTGCAGACTCGAGGTGGCTGATTTTACCACCCCTGTGCTTCGGGAAGCTTGGAGGATTTTCATTTCGAAGAAGCAGGGGATTGTTTACATTCGGAATAGGGATGTCACGTTGTGTGAAATGTTTACTAGGAGCTCGAGCTCCCAGTTACCAGTACCAGGGCGTTGCAGAATTTTACATGTCATGTTACATACATAAGGAGACGGGCTAGGATATGCTTGCCCGAGTGCACGGTGTCTTACTTGCGAGTCCTCCGATTCGTCATGAGTATTGAAGGCTCAGATCGCGAGACCTCATGGGCGTCATGAGCGAGGAATTACAAAGTTCTATAGTTCCCGTTCAAAACATCTCACGCTTACGATTCAATCTAAACCTGAAGAACGGACAAAGATTTGGTCCCACAACCTTTCAAGGAGGTCGTGGTATATTTCTCACCATAGTCAACCATAATAAATCGGTTGACAAGGTGGGTTATATTTGAAGTTTGGTATGGGCATCTGACGAGGAACCCAGGCCTAGCTACCCTAAGCCGAATCTAACATCTCCCCTGCCTCTTAGATGAATAGTCGTCGGTATGATCGACCGCTGCGAAATCCTCCAGACTTCAAAAACATCCACCCGGGTATTCGCGGACAAGATTTCCTCAAACCTTGTACAAAAAAATAAATAATACAGAAGAGACAGGAAGAGGTGAAGATGCTCCCCGAGAATACCAAAACGAGTGACAAGAAGCTTTAAACTACCAGGCAGCGTGCTAATAATAAAGGAGCAATCGCTGTATCCAACATAAAAATTCCATTATAAGATCCTCCGCTGACTGCATAGCTAGATAGAGCAAGATTAAAAGCAGACCAAAAAAGACGACGGTAAGGATAACATGAACGCAGAGAAAAACACGGCAAACACTGCTAAACACGCCGACAACCCGCAAAAGACCCGATGCATGGTGCCTTATGCACTAACTTCAACGGACTTTGGGGTCGCGGGAATAGGAGCAATACCTGCTGACACCATGGTGGTTCTTTCCGGCGTCTTAGCCGCCAATTTCTCCATGATGAGATCAACCAAGAGTCTTTCCTCTCTGTTAATCTCTGTAACGTCCTTTTCTTCCTTAATAGCCTTTTCAAGCGCTAGCTGCTCATCCGTCCAGATATTCTCAACCTTCTCTGGGTTTGCAACACCAACGCCGACGTGGCCGCCCTTAGCCGCCCAGTCCGAGGTTCGTGGAATTTCCAGAGCACTCCAAACCTCTTCCAGAGCTTCAATCAAATGATTCTGGAACTCGGCGGTGTGCCCTGGAGTAGGGGTGATTCGAAGACGTTCTTGACCAACGGGGACGGTGGGATAGTTGATAGCCTGGACGTAGATTCCGTGGGTTTCTAGGAGTCTGTCGGAGGCTTTCTTTGCAAGTTCAGCGTTACCGACGAGCAGCGGAACGATGTGACTTGGATTGGGGATGACCGGGATGTCGCGAGCGTTCAATTCCTCTTTGACTTGGCGGGTGTGGATTTGTTGCATGCGGCGGTCACCTGCGTATTGCATTTGGTATTCGATGGATGTCTTCGCACCAGCCATGATTGCTGGTGGAAGGGAAGTGGTGAAGATGAATCCTGGAGCGAGGGAGCGGATGGTGTCGACTAGTAGTGAAGACCCAGCGATGTATCCACCAACGCAACCGTAAGCCTTTCCAAGAGTTCCAGTGATAATGTCGACACGATCCATAACGGTTCCGCGGGGCCGTCCAGCAGCGTGCGCTTCGAAATCAAGATGTTCGGCGACACCAGCGCCAGACGGCCCATACATTCCGACAGCATGGACTTCATCAAGGAAGGTGATGGCACCGTATTTGTCGGCCAAGTCGCAGATTTCCTTGATCGGGCCAACAGAACCGCACATGGAGTAGACACTCTCGAAAGCAATGATCTTTGGAACTTCTGATGGTAGAGATGCAAGTTTGGCCTCAAGGTCGACAAGGTCATTGTGCTTGAAAACCATCTTCTTGGCACCGGAATGGCGGATACCTTGAATCATAGAGGCATGATTCATGGAGTCCGATAGGATGACACAGTTTGGAAGTTTCGAGCCAAGGGTAGCAAGAGTGGCGTCGTTGGCAACATAGCAGGAGGAGAAGACAAGAGCTGCTTCCTTTGAGTGAAGCTTGGCAAGAGTCCTCTCCAAGCCAACGGCATGCTGGTTGTGACCAGAAATGTTGCGGGTACCACCAGCTCCAGCACCATAGGTATCCAAGGTCTTGTGCATGGTGCTCAAGACATGCTTATTTCTTCCCATACCAAGCTGTATGTGATGTATTAGCAATCAGTCTTTTAGAGGTAGGGGTGAGAAGTATTCCTGTAGACATACGTAATCATTGCTGCACCAAACGGTCACCTTGTCCTCCGCTGTGGCCATGTGGGCCTTTGGAAACTCTTGGGCAAGTCGATTGATATTATTGAAATATCTGTATGACTTATCCTTATGCTTCTTGTCCAGCTCATTGTAGTAGAAGCCTTCGTAATCAAACGTGGCCTTCTTTCCTTCAGCGGTGTTTTCGAAAATGGTAGGCTTATGCTCAGCCGCAGCTGCAAGGTCAGCAGCCGCTTTAGCAGCCTTCATAGCCGCAGCGCCGTGGGGACAAATGCCTATCGACCGTGTTGTCAGCAATCGTTCAGAGTCCAATGACAATCTCTTGTGTTACATCAATCTTCCTCTTTCAATTTTCAACATCACTCAACCCACCCCCCCTCTTCGGCCTTATCAAACCTTAAAAAAATCAATATGGTTATCAAAACGTACCCTTGGAAGTATCGAAGACACCAGCCTTGATATGAACATCCTCCAAGCTGCTGGCCGTAGCATCCATCTTCCTGGTGCTCTGCAAGTTGACCGCCTTGGTTGGAACAATATAGCTTCGTCGTTGAGCGGCATTGACACCAGCGGAAACTCCTCCGATTCGTCCGGCAACAGAAGTAGTCGCACCGTTACGGGCGGATTGGACTGCCAATGCCTTTCCCATGACTGGGCATCGGCGAGCCAAGATTTGGAGGTTGGACATCTTGCCACCCGCAATTCCAGGGACGTGGGAGGTGGAAGTGCTGAGAGCACGAAGGGTCGACGGGGACGTCTTTTTGAGGAAAGGGCAGACAGATTTAGATTGTCGGAGTAGGGCCTCCATTTTGAAGTTCAAGTCGGTTGAAATTGTCCGTATATATCAAAGGTATTTGAAGGTTTTGGTAAGATTTTTTTATTTTTATTTTTTTAAGCTGTGGATGTGTTGCTGAATAAAAAAAGTCGTACGATTGCTGGCCGAGATGTATTGCCGCGAGAATAAAACGGAGCGCAGAAAAACAAGTGAAACAGACTGATGCGAAAGCAATTGAATATCAAGCCGTCGTCTCCGTCAGTAGATATATCCTACGGTTGGATATTTCTTACAGATCCTTCTTTGCTATGAATGTGGGAAGGGAGAAAGTTGGAAAAGGAAAAAAAAAAAAGTCTGGGGAAGAGGAGGAAAGTCAGAAGAGAAAAAGGGAGGTCGATGGGTTTTATGACGGAGGAGAAGGTGCATGTGGCGGCGGCCCTTAATTCTTAGCCCAAGAAAAAACTTAAAACAGGAAAGCCGAAGAAACGAAAAAGCTATTGCTGTCGAACCCGAACCCACAGACAGGCAAAATAAGCTGATGAAACGTGCACGGAGAGAGGATAAGAGAGAGAGCTTGCAGCGATCCGGATGGAAATAATATAGGTATCCACAAACGTCAGGTACAGTCCCCTCCTTGCTAGACTAGTTGCGAATGTTTAAAGTAGCTATTTAGGCCGACGAAGTACGGGAAGTACAGGAGCAAAAAGACCCCGAATTCGATCGAGTTTTACTGGAAGATTCGTCTTATGCACGAGTCGTACGGTTCCACAGGACGCCCTACATGGGCCGAGCAGGGCCGAGGTGATACCTTTTCCCTGCGCAACCTGCAGCTGCTCGACATCGTACGCCTCTCGAAAAGCATTGGAAAGCCTTTTCGATTGGCGGGAGATACGAAGTTTTTTTATCATTTGCAGAAATGAGCGACCGATGCATCTCCGCTGAATTTCATCACGGCGTCATTTACGATAGATAACTTTCTGCCAAATTCTGCGCGAAGTCCCACCGGTCTGCATAGAACATTTGAAGTACATGACTTCCCCACACTTTAGAAAAAAAGTATCGGCAGGGTAATCAAGCCATTGAGAGACTTTTTTACTTTCTAACGGTTGGGCGGGGCCAATCATACTAAACACAATTCCAATTCCGAGGCGATTGGAGCTCTGTGAGGTATTTCCTTACATCGGAACCTTGAAGGTAAAAAAAAAAAAAAAAAAAAAAAAAAAAAAAAAAAAAAAAAAAAAAAAAAAAAAAAAAAAAAAAAAAAAAAAAAAAAAAAAAAAAAAAAAAAAAAAAAAAAAAAAAAAAAAAAAAAAAAAAAAAAAAAAAAAAAAAAAAAAAAAAAAAAAAAAAAAAAAAAAAAAAAAAAAAAAAAAAAAAAAAAAAAAAAAAAAAAAAAAAAAAAAAAAAAAAAAAAAAAAAAAAAAAAAAAAAAAAAAAAAAAAAAAAAAAAAAAAAAAAAAAAAAAAAAAAAAAAAAAAAAAAAAAAAAAAAAAAAAAAAAAAAAAAAAAAAAAAAAAAAAAAAAAAAAAAAAAAAAAAAAAAAAAAAAAAAAAAAAAAAAAAAAAAAAAAAAAAAAAAAAAAAAAAAAAAAAAAAAAAAAAAAAAAAAAAAAAAAAAAAAAAAAAAAAAAAAAAAAAAAAAAAAAAAAAAAAAAAAAAAAAAAAAAAAAAAAAAAAAAAAAAAAAAAAAAAAAAAAAAAAAAAAAAAAAAAAAAAAAAAAAAAAAAAAAAAAAAAAAAAAAAAAAAAAAAAAAAAAAAGTTTCGGAAGCTTCCTTTCATGTTGACTGCAGCTAGCTGGAGCCTGCAGCAGAAAAAGCCAAATTAGGACGGCCATGCAAGATGCAACTAATCATTATAGACATCTCGAGGAATCCACTCTTCATCTGCATCTCCATTCCACGGAACTTGCGGAATATATGAAAAGTGCATATGGAAATATAAAACGTTTATACTTTACCAGCTTGGGTATTCCTGACGCTTTCAACACCGCCGAAAACGCATCTGCATGACCTGATTTAGAGCGCTGGATGAAAAGACAAAAACTTGCTCACCTAAGCATATAATCTAAAGCGGAAATCCAGCCCTTGGGATCTCGAATCGGGGACTTCGGGCTCCCCTCTTGTTACAAAAGGCTTGTCGATGATTGGCTCGTGACCACCCTTCACCCAACAAAAAAATTTTCGGCTCCTCGGCTTGGGAACTGAAAAGTTAAGATGGGTTTTTTTTCGCTCCTGCAGGTTCCGGCTAGGAAGCTTGTGGAGCAGCAGCAAGCAACATTGGACCGGGGGGTATGGGTACTGGTTTTGTTCCATGCTCGTGACAACTTGAAATTAGTTGGACCCAGCCAGCTAGAGCTTTTTTTCGCAGACCCTTTAACTCGCGAATTTGGAATTTGAATTTCGAAAGGAAGCACTTGAGAAAGGGAGCTTACGCAGACAACAATCCAGGATGCAGGAAGGGTGTATTTCCAGAGCCGTTTGCTCGAACAAAGCTGCGATTGATTTTCCTTTGGGTGATATCATCTCATATCAGCCACGGCTGACTTTTTGAAGCTTAGGATTTTTAGTAATGATGCATGTGGCTACAATTGCACAACACATCTCTCGTTCAACGGTACCAGATTCGGACAGATGTGTAGAATCGCGCAACTAGAATATTATTCTTGGTGCATGGCTTCTATGGTTGTAGACTGCTTCTATAATTATTTTATGTACAGTGCATGAGGCGACGTCACGCTGAGACAATGCCTCCTTGTTCCTATCGAGTCGTTTCGGCGTTCGCGAGTCGACAGAGTTGGCCACTTTGAATTGACTAGGATTCAGATATATGCATACGGATACGTACACAATCATAACAAACAGACTCGATGCTCTCCTTATGGTATCGACACATCTATAGTCTTTACTGGAAACTTAAGCGGAGTCATACCGCATGCAGAATACGCATCGTATGAAGATTTGAGTGAAGATATTTCTTCATTGATTTAATTCAAGCTATTCCCACCCTGCTGATAGTACAGATACAAAGAATCGAAAAAGGAATAAAGAAGCAAAGAAGAACAGCAGAGAAAGAAACTTGAATTTAAAACGCAGTATGCTTGCAATTGCTGATGCCGCTATTTTTCACCCCAATTATCAATGCGAGAACCCACCCATTCTTGGTTCCGGGTTACCCTACCAGCTATCTCCCAGACGTGAATCCCCAGGAATTATCAACCATTTCTTGCCACATCCGTTCCGTATCACCCTTAAAGCCCATCTATAACTTTGCGGGGATCAATTTTCTCTTGCTCATGTAGTGCTATAGTATCCATCATTAGCTTGTGGCTTTCATTTTGTGGTTTCGAACTGTCTATATATATAGGCGAGAATGGACTTACCGGTAGCTCCTTCAAACCGACTTTACTATCCACCGGTTCTCCTCTCTCCTCCCTCTGATCCAGCGGGACGTAATCTCTTCTCTTCTCACCGACGTACAACTGTCTCGGCCTGGCAATCTTGTTTGTTCCCGAATCGATCAATTGTTTCCAGTGCGCTATCCATCCCGCTACTCTTGGGACAGCGAACAGAACGGGGAAGAAGTCGAGCGGGAAACCTAGAGCTTTGTAGACTAGACCGGACCAGTAGTCGACGTTGGGGTAGAGTTTCTTTTCCTGGAACCTGCATTGTTGCACCTCGTTAGTTTCCGCTGCTTTCATGAAAAGTTGAATTGTAGGGCTTACCAAGGATCAGCCAAAGCGGCATCCTTCAACGCGATTGCCACCTCAATCAACGGTTCCTTCCCTCCCACAATCTCAAACACCATATCCGCCACCTCTCTAATAATCTTACTCCTTGGATCCGTATTCTTGTAAATCCTGTGCCCGAACCCGAAAAGCAAGGCCTTTCTGTTCTTTACGCCTTCGATGAATGCTGGAACTTTATCGACGGATCCGATGGATTGGAGCATTCGGATGACGGCTTCGTTGGCGCCGCCGTGGAGGGGGCCGTAGAGGGCGCAGGCGGAGGCTGCGATGGCGGAGTAAGGGTCTACGAGGGAGGAGCCGACGTGGGTCATTGTGGCGGTTGAGCAGTTCATTTCGTGCTGTTTTCCCTGTTAGTTCTATATCTTTCATGCAGGATGAGGATAGATTTCAACATACATCGGCGTGCAATACGAATAGAATATCTAGTGCCTTTGCTAGTCTTGGATCAGGGTGGTAAGAACTTGGCTCGTTCATATGATCCATCATGAATAGCATGTTCTCAGTGTACGTTAGATCGCTCCTTGGTAAAACTGCCCCATTGATGTTCTGTTAGCAGCTGTACATTTGCAGCTTATAAAACCCAAAGATATATCTTACCGAACGGTCTGTTAATTCTAATCCTCATAGCATTTGCCGCCACAGTTGTCGCTTTACCCAAAATTCTCACAATCTGCTTGTTCATGGCTGCCTTGTCATTGATGTACAGGTTCTGTCCCTGAAGGGCGGGGTTGGCTTCCGGTGAGAATGCAGACATGGCGCTGAACGTCGAAGCAAAGATGGCCATGGGATGGGCATCGTAACGGTGGGCTTGCATCATGCGGGACAAATCGTCCTACATTTTCGGTTCTTTAGTTTTATGATCTCTTCGGGCTTATCAATGGAACCCCATAGCGCAACATACCTGCAAGAAGGTGTGGTGCATAATCTCCCACCTCCACCTCTCATTCTGCGACTTGCTTGGTAGCTCTCCATAGATTAGAAGGTATGCGGTTTCCAAAAAATCCGACTTTTCCGCCAATTGCTCTGTAAAATTGATTACCTCACCGTTAGCATTCACTTCTCCGTTTGTATATTTAAATCTACCATCCACCACACTCAACCCCCCAAACAAAGTGTAAAAGTTGGAAAAACCACTTACCAATCGGATACCCTCTATGCATCAACATCCCCCTCTCGCCATCAATATAAGTAATCTTGCTGCTCAACGCCGCCGTATTCATAAAAGCAGGGTCGTAAACCCTCAGTCCGGCAGCATAATCATCTTCCTCTCTATGTTTTGGATTTTTGGGATCCTGAGGAGCCTTTAGAGCTTTGAATGCGGTAGCCGGGATGCTGTTGTGGGTTATGGGGACTTCGATCGTGCGGCCTGTACGGTTGTCCGTGACCGTAAGGGTGTCTGTTGGGCTGCAGGTTTGGTTAGTTTGGTTCTGCGAAAGCTAAGCCTGTACTGTCTAGTGGGATAGGAGACTTACGCTGGTTTGGGGACTACCATTTTGAATGATATTGGGTGGAATAAAGGTGATTAGGTATGAACAGCGACAGGATATTGAGAGAGAAAGAAAGAAGAGAGGATACAAGACGTCCTCCCAAAGCTAGGAATCTTAGACCTTTGTAATGATTGTAAGGGAAGGGGGGGGGGGTCGGCGAGTCGCAAGTAAGCTCGGTTCGAGGTAACTTTTCTTTTCCAGTCGCGATTCAAAGTGTTGTGTCGCGCGCACAGCTGCCGAAATTAAGCCTTTCAGCGAAATGTCAAAAGCTTAGCTCTTTGACGGACTCGACTTGAAATATAAATATCACGAAAAGTTAGACGATTGACAGGAGAACGTCCTTTTTATTCCTTTTAAAAAGAGGCTTGGACCCTTCTGTCTTTAAAATGTTTTCCCATGTTTTCCTTCTGTCCTCAGGTCCCCTCTGTTCCTCTCCCTGGAATGCAACTTCTGACCTCATGCATCACCAAAAAAATTATCCATAACTAACCGAAAACGCGCCCTCCCCCAGCTTTTTTGGTTCTTTTCTTTCCTTTTGTTCGGTCGCACAAGGTCAAGTGGATCAATGACGGAGTTTTTTTGGGGCCAGACAGACTTTCTCGCATGTGAAATGCAAGCTCGGTGGAATGGGATTGGTTGGCCACCCCCAAAAAACCCACCGAAAGGGCTCAAGGGTCAGCACCCAAACGGACTTCGGACGGGCTTGCTAGCCAAAAGGGATTTCCCACAGCTGTTAACCAAGATCCTCGGCTGCAGCATGTTGGAAAGAGGAAAAAGGAAGACTGGGGTCCGGGGAAAGGTTCATGTTCATGTTTTGAGTCTCTCGATTTTCTGGAGCAGCGGAGACGCACGTGGGGAGGGAAGGACAACCCTTTGTCATCCATCCAAGCGTATCAAGTACAGTATATATTATATTGCGGGATCGGAATTTTCTGATAATCTATGGTTATCTATTTTATCTAATCTTACCGCTCGATCGAATCTGATTAAGACTCCAGTCTATGAGATATTTTATCCTTCCGAGTATTCTCGTCTTGACTTTTGAAAGATCGAGAGAAACTGTCTACCACGGTTATTCGGACTTCTAGAAAAACACATTTCTCACCTCGAGAACGTATTTCATGTGAGAGACCCCAATTTCAACTTTGAACAAAGCGTGACATGCGGCAAATTGATTATTTGGTAAAAATAATTGAAGCATACCGCTGCACCGACGCCGGAGGAACGGATGTATGAAGATGTGTGTGTGTGCAAAGAACACGATGTGGGATATCATTTGCATTTCTATCCATCTACAAACTCTATCTCCCAGTGTAACTCGTAAAACAAAAGGCTTCGATTATCGTACATGTTAAAGTACATTACCAAAAACAAACAGTCATTCAAAAGAATAAGCATTTGTCTTTTAAAACCAAAAAAGGGAACCCGCCAAAAAGCAAAAAGCCAATTATAAACACCCTCGCCATGACATGACCGTATAGTAGAGAAAAAACAAAGCGAAAGAAACCAAAAAGAAAAGGCCCGTAATGCTAACCCGCAAAGTTTTGCCTCACCTGAACATCACGATACCTCTTTCCCCTTCCCATCACATCTCCTACAACCCCGCCATCCCCACCATCACCCCCGCGACCACCAAAACCCACCATCCAACCACCCCTCCCCCTCCAAAAACTACCCTACTCCTAATGGACTCGCTCAAAAAGTAGGCCGCCCCCAAATAACTACACGTAATATCCCCATCGTCGCTCCTCCATCCGTACGCCAGATCCCCCCTTGCCCCGTCCGGACAGCTGAATCCCAAACTGGCGGGACAGCTCTGCACCAAACTCCAGCAGAGGTCCATGCACGGTTTAATCTCCTTGTACGGCCCCGGTGATACCACCTCGTCTATCAAGACGTTTCGAGACGCCGCTCGGAATCGCGTGTCACCTGATCCTGCTGACTCCCCGTTCGTTCCGTTCGCTGTCCCGTTGGGGTTGGGTATATCTATAATTCTCCCGTCTTCTAGGAATACTTTTGTCGGACCCATATCTTCTCCAACCCTCTCCCTGACGGCTAGGAAGGTGGCGTTGCTGGTGTAATCCGCGCACCGAGGGATGGTGGTCGCGCAGAGCCAATTCTTGTACGCCTTGTCGCAGTCCTCGCAGCTCCGAAGGTGGGAATACTCTCTGTCTGAGGTGGTATTGCATTGGACTTGCTGAAGACTGTATGAAAAATTGGCGTACCAGGAGGAGGCGTAAGTATCGTAGAAGCTAGCGAGGCGGGACATGGATTCGAAGAGGGTATTGTTTGTTGGGACGGCGTAGGCGACTTCGGAGCAGAAGCCTAGGTCGTAGATGACGCGGCAATTGCCGTCTACGATAGCAGTTAGCTTTACGTTCTCGAGATACCGTAAAAAGAGAACAGTGATTACATACCAGACTTGGTCGTGAGGTTGACAGCGGAATAAACCCACCCTCCTCCTATAGACTCATTGTTCGCCTTGGCTAGCCACACATTGTACGTTGTATTCGGTGCCAACCCCTTCAGATATATCTGCTCCTTGACCTTATTGCCCAGCCCTCTTCTCGTCATGGAAATATCACCACTGTTAGGCTGTAGTTGAGCCTTCGAGGCCAATCCACAGACACTCCTCCTTAGGCCGTTGAGCGACGTTGAGTTTGCAGGATGAGCGAAAAATGTATATGGAGGGTCGATAGAGCTTATATTTACATTTTTGCCGTAAGACGTCTCGTTGCCTGATATGAGCAATGCGTTTGTGGAATCAGAGTCGATGAGGTAGAGGTTTTGAGGTTTAAAGTACCCATAGTAAGGCTGTTTCGTCGAAGCGATCAAGTTGTAATTGTATATACCGGTAAAGTTTCCCATTTCATCCGTGATGTTTGGTGCAACGACAGACAAATATATAGTAGCAGAGGCATTCAAGGTGACGTTCGCAAAGCCCTCTACGACAGGGAAGGTAATTGTTCGGCGGGGATCACTATTAGGACCTGGCGCTTTGTTCGAAGAAGAGTTTGAGGCATATAAAACCAGAGGCGGCGGTAAATTGGTAGTAGTATTGGAAGGAGACGGTTGGAAACAAGTATTAAATCCAAAGTACACGGTCCTCATTCGGACTCCATTCTCTTCGTCTACGAATACATTGGCGGCACCGGGCTTGCCGGCGTCGGCGAATATCTGCTCCGTTTCGAATCCCCATACCTGTATCTCACCCGGTTCGATGTTGAGATTACTTCGTCGGTCGCCCACGAGAACAAATGAAGTTTGCCTTTTCGATAGAAGGCCGGGGAGGAGATCATGCGAGGAATCTTCTTCCGCCTGAGGATCGCTTGGCCAAGCAGGCGACCGTTGAATGTGGGAGTTTGACTGAAAGAGAGGATTGTAGTATTCATCCACGACTTCGTCGAAACTTGCCGGTCGGTCGCCTTGTGCCGGGTATTCGCCCTCACTATGGTGGTCATCCCGAGAGTAATGTGAAGGTGAATGGAGGTGATGTAAGCGATGACTGCTTCTAATATCCGGTAAGGACTGCGAATAGGCGGTCGACGGTAACGTCCAGAGAACCCAGAGGGCGATCACCAGAACCGTCGCGAATGACGAGGCGGCAACTCGGGATTGCAGTGGCGTCAGCCGAGGACAGGCGATGCTAAAGGCCATTGTCGACGACCTGCAGGAGAAGCCGAAGCGGGAGAGAAGGAAAAACGATTGTTGGCGGGCACTATTTTGCCTAGTCGGTAGGTTTGATCCGAGAAAGAGGCGGTCTAGCCTGATGTGATTTTTGGGGGTGCAATCGGGCTTGCAGGCTGGGAGGACAAGCTCAACCAGCCGCTGACAGGAAGCTGGAGCTTGCAGTTGTGGCGGTGATTCCGGAGGATAGAGTTGGGAAAGTTGCTATCACTCCTACTCATCGTGCCGAGGGAAGTCGAGGCAAGAAGGTTTTCTTTCCCAGCAGTGCCCAGTCCCAGTTGCGGGGGGTCTTCTTTCTTCCGAAAAGTTCAAAAAGAGGAAGTTGGAAAAAAGAATCAAAATGAGAGATGGGGGAGCATTTCAAAGGAGAAACATGTAACACGCCCACGTTTTGCAAATTTGGCGGGATGCGTCCGTTCAGGGTAGCGGAAATGCGTTGAGGTGAAGGTTCGTCAGGGGCCACGGCTGTCCGTTGCTGCTGGTCCAAAAATAAAGTGCGACGGATGCGGTAGCAAAGGCTAGCACCACGAAATCACTAAAGTCCTCCTCTTCTTGAGTTATTGGCCAGCTCTGAATAGCATTGGAGATCATCTTTGCGATTTTTTATATATGTAACAAGCCCTTTAGCTTTGATTTAGTCTTTCAATTGGGTTTTGCTGCTTTACTAGCACTAATAATATGAAACGTTGGCTGCGTAAGTCGTAACGTGACTAGAGATATCGATATGCTGAATTCTTCTATGTTGACAATGGTATTCTACATTCAAAAAAGGAGCTTCCCCAATTGACAGACTATGAAGTCTATATACTTCCAATGTCTCTAATAGACGTCGACATCAACGTCATTGTTGAGAAAAAAAAGTTACTCGCGAGCTCACTCGTATACTGTCACACCATCCGCACGAGGCGCGGAAACGTTGACTCCGTCGGGAATATCGCTCTTTACGCACAGCTGACCGTACAAAGTTTTTTACTTTCCCGGTTGTTGCAAATAACCGTCGACTTGGCTTTTAACCTTTTCCCTGGGTTTGCTATTACGCTTTCCGGATATTATCTAATTCCGAGAGAGTTTTTGCTTGTCCGAAAGCTAGAAAACAACTCGGGACAGCCGTTAGATGTGTCCGGGATAGCATCTGTGACTAAGCTATTGTCAAACACAAGTTCGCTCTTGTAAGCATGCATATTTTAGGTGCATGCAGAGTAATACTCCAAACTGCCGTGTCTAGATGAAAATGGTGAAGATGTGCCTTTATTTCTACCACCTCCGCGGCCTGTACACACACACAATATAGAAAAGATTTAAAGTATTGTCGCTAAAGTGAGGTTAAGTTGATGACAGTAGATTGGTGAGAATTGCTTACCAAGAATGCACCTGTAGCCTGCAATTTAGTTGGTATATATGATCCTTGTGTTACGCTACGCTGTAGCGTACGACAACCAGTAACTAGTCACCATGATATTCAACATTCAGACTACCAGCAATAAATAACGATGTATTCTCGAATACAATTCGTGTTGTCTAGATGTGGCTATCCAATGCTTGTTAGTATAAAGGTTTCTTTGGAAACTTAACGATACGGCAGCTAAGCAATTGAGTTGCTATCCGCTGTCAGGCTATCAGGCCTCGTAGGTGGGTAGCAGTTGATTGAAGTAGCAGGGTAATACTGCCAATATCGGAGAGATCGAGCGGGGGGAAGTGCTTAGGAGTCGGAAAATAACGGTATGTGAGGCCCCAGTGAGTTGTTAATCCCAGGTCTCGCGGGCAAGGAGGGAGTTTAGGCAAATCTAAAAGACAGCAGACACACGCGAGTCCTGTGGTATATATTTGAGATCTAACGTGATATTATTGTTTTTCGTTAATGTGTGAATATAGCATGATATATTGCTAGTAGCCCTCAAGCTAGAGTTGACAACATGATCGATGGTAATCTAGATCTAGATGGATGATGTTTCCGATTGGTCAGTCTCCATAGACCTATACTGGCTCTCGAAGTGCAGTGGTCACTAGGCCTAGGTGAAAGAGCTCGAGGGCATTATTCCCACCCAAATTTTGATGCTGCAGTCAAAAGACGAGTGATTACTCTTCACACCACTAGCCCTCTTTTGTCTACGTTCCAGCGTTACGCTAACAGATTTCAGACAGCTAGTTCGGACGAATTGGTGCGCAACGGTGAGTTTCGACGGGCCTTCTATCAGGCCGATTCCAGCATGCTACCAGAACACAACATGCAGAACGGAAGAAAAGTTTAGGTCGCTCGGTTTTCGTGTTGCCAAACCTAAACCAGGTTGCCCAAACGGCTGGCCCAAGAAGCATGTGAACACCATTTGCAGTGGCCAAAAAGCCGCATTTCGGAACCTTTACCTTGGGAACAGAAGGATCGAGAAAAACCTGGGCCGGTGGAGTCTGTACATTGGAGTGGATCTGAAAAAAAGTTTCGCCATTCTACACAGATCTTGCTGCCCGTCCTGGCAGCCGCAGACACTGCGTTCATTCACCTTCCCAAATTGCCACGATTTCGCGAGATCGCAGGCTGCAGGCGAAGCTGCTCGATATTGTAGCCGAGATATCCCACTTTCGTTATATGCATTATGCTGACTTCAGCCGGTCTATGCCAATTCTCGCAAACCTTCTTTATTATCTGATTTCCAAGTGAAGCATCTGATAATGTCTCGAACTCGTAGTAAATGGGCCTAATATGAGGCTGCTAACGTCGTAGTGTTGCCTATTAGCGGTGAGTGCTTCAGCAGTTCCATGCAAAGAGGGCCTGAAGTTAAGCCGAGGCTTTGAAGCAATCAAGCTTTTTTGGTGCAGCGATAGCACGCTGCGAACGGCGAATATTGCGGGGACCGATGGAGAATTTCATGCGATCGGGCGGACTCTATAGTTTCTAAACGAGAAACACTTGAGTTTCGCGAGAAAGTCAGCCAACTGTCATCAGCATTTCAGCTCTCCCCAAAAATCTCGACATGGCGTCTCAGAATCGTAAAACATGCAAGTCTATGACATCAAAACCCTACGCCGACCATGTCAAGCGAAAAACTGTCGAAAACCAAGAACCGATTCCTACC
This sequence comes from Dactylella cylindrospora, assembly GCA_012184295.1. Classification (NCBI taxonomy): domain Eukaryota; kingdom Fungi; phylum Ascomycota; class Orbiliomycetes; order Orbiliales; family Orbiliaceae; genus Dactylella; species Dactylella cylindrospora. The sequence continues at coordinate 395,724 of LDUD01000135.1, forward strand.
GCTGTTATTGCACTTACCCACGTTTTTAACCCCGACCCACATAGCTTCTCCGTCAGCCCAATGCAGCAATAAATAAAAGAATAATTTGGGGACTGTACCCGATCGGGTAACGGAGAAAGTCCAAAGGCCGGAGCCGACTTGCCCAAATGTTGAAAATGGAGAAGGTGGACAGGGATTCTTGCAGCGACGGCTTGGCGACCTGAGTCTGCATATCGATATGGAGGGGGAAGGCAATGCAAGTATCACGTTTCGGAGTAAGGTTTACCTAAATTAATATTGGTGATGTCAAGGTTTGTGGCTGTTGGGAGATATTCGGATGTGGATGCTGTGCGGTTTGAGTAAGAGGGAGAGGGGTAAAGATTTATATAAATTGGGGGGGGGGGGGGGGGG